>CM071867.1:37366427-37384945 GCA_036759665.1 Gynandropsis gynandra
CAAGTCCAGCGTATTTACGAATTCTTTTTGTAATGTTATTAACAACAGAGTGTTTATCGTCCCTGCATCACGTTTTGCTACTTACATGGCGCGATCTATCAGATGATGTATTATACAGACGGCGTGCCTTATTAAAATTACCAGGTTTGCATTATTATACTTCTATCATAAGAATATATAACGTAACATACATTAATCCTTTCTTTAACATTACAGATTTAAACATAGCCGACGAAGAGATCCAAGATATAACCCTTACCGAAATAGAGCAGTTACTTCAAAAAAATAACAAATCCCTGAAAGAATACCCGTCAATGCCGTTCCCCAAACAAACTTCCAATCAGCCATTGCTAAATAGATTGATACATGAAGAATTAGCCTATGACCGCGACAATTTACAAATCGAATGTAGGAAATTGAAATCTCAATTAACAACTGAACAACGTTTTGCTTTTGACGAAATCATAAAAACGCTTGACGAAAATAGAGGACAAATATTTTTTCTATACGGCCATGGTGGAACTGGGAAAACTTTTCTCTGGAAAACATTATCTACGACAGTACGAGCTAGAGGTAACATTGTTTTAAATGTCGCTTCAAGTGGTATTGCCTCACTTCTGTTGCAAGGAGGTCGTACAGCTCACTCACGATTTGCAATACCAATTGACGTAAATGAGGACTCAATTTGTAATATTAGATTGAACAACAACCTTTCAGATCTTATCAAGCAAGCACGACTCATCATATGGGATGAAGCTCCGATGGTTCATAGATTTTGTTTTGAGGCTTTAGATAGAAGTATACGCGATATCATGAGCAGCATAAATCCTTTCCTAAAAAATAAACCCTTTGGTGGTAAAACAATCGTATTCGGAGGTGATTTCCGTCAAATTTTACCCGTAATAGCGAAAGGGACTAGACATGACACAGTTCAAGCATGTATTAACTCTTCATATATATGGAACTATTGTCGTATACTGAAATTAACCCAAAATATGCGCTTACAATTGAATAACAGTACCTCAAATCTCAACGAATTACAGGCATTTTCAAAGTGGATATTACAGGTAGGAGATGGAACACTGCATGAACCTAACGATGGTGAATGTTCAATAGATATTCCCACTGATTTATTAATCACAGAAACATTAAATCCGATTGATAGTATTGCAAATCATGTATATCCAAACCTTAAAACTGAATACAAAAAAACAACATTCTTTGAAGAACGCGCAATACTATGTCCAACGAATGAGATTGTAGATGAAATTAACGAAACCCTCTTGCAAAAGATCCCTGGTAGATGTAAAGAATATTTCAGTTCAGATTCATTATGCAACATTGGTTCCCAGGATGATGAAATGCATGAATTATATAATACGGAATTTTTGAACTGCTTAAAGTACCCGGGGATTCCAAACCATTGCCTAACTTTAAAAGAAGGTGCTCCAATTATGCTTTTACGAAACATTGATCAAACACTTGGCTTATGCAATGGAACACGACTTCAAATAACCCAACTTGGCAGAAATGTAATCGAAGGCAAAATAATAACCGGGACACATGCAGGTGACAAAGTATTTATACCTCGACTCCCTTTGATTCCGACAAATACAAATTTGCCATTTAATTTCAAAAGAAAACAGTTCCCTGTTATGTTGTGTTTTGCAATGACAATTAACAAAAGTCAGGGACAAAGCATCAGTCGAGTTGGGGTATATTTACCAAAACCAGTGTTCAGTCATGGACAATTATATGTGGCGCTTTCCAGAGCAAAAACTAGAGAATGACTGAAATTACTCATTCTAGATGATACTGGCAAATGCACAACGAAAACAACTAACGTTGTGTACAAAGAACTATTTTGTAACATATAAACAAATCGTTGCAATAAATAAAATAAATTCCTTCCCCCTTTTCATCTCTTTAAGCCTATCTATATTACATATGTTACAAATGTATATACCATCCAAAATTCTCCCCGCGCGTAGCGCGGGTCAATTTCTAGTATTTATATATATACACTGAACCTATGAATTCAGCCATGGCTCGTATCAATTATCATACATCGATATACGAAAACTTTGACTCAATCCACGAGTCCGCTTTTTGTCATTATCAAAAAATATCAGATCAAACCACGATTATATGATATGGATCAAATCAATATGTAGATCGACAATATATTTAGCACCCACTCGTCTTGATTATGGCCATAGAAAGATTATATAATACCAACATGCTAAATATATGTATATATATTGCATCAACACGATTTTACACTTGACCCAAATTGCAACACCAGCAAGGGAACTACATTAAACAAATTACATAACTAAAGTCTTCTTATTAATAATGATGACCATATTAATAGCTTATGGAAACCTTTTTAACACATATTAGCCTGATAAGGTTTCACAAGAGGAACCAAAGAGCCACTGAGGTGCAGTGACATGACTTCGTTGGTGGAGCCAATGAGTTTGCCGCTGATGAAGACTGCGGGGATCGGCATGGAACAGCCGAGCCTCATCAGGGCCTTCTCGATTTCCCGACAATCAGGGTCCTTGTCGATCTCGTGGACCGTTGGATGAACCCCGAGATCTTGGAACAGAACTTGGACAGCGTACGACAGACAACACGAGCTCTTGCTGAATATAACCACTCCTTTCTCTGACGACATCCTCATCACCTTGTCCATTTCTCCAAGAAAACGTTTCTTGAGGAACAAGTAAGGCTCGAACGGTTCTTCTGTTGCCTCGATTGTTTAGCACAGCATTAGAACTGGGAACCCATGAAAGCAAACCTGGGTTTGAACTCAACCAAACCGAGGTATCGAGTTTCGAGTTTGAGTTTCAGGTAGGTGGTTATATTGCAATAAGCTCGATGTTGTATGGGACTTTTAGTGTCTGCAATACCAGGCTATTTATAAGCAGAAGGAAGAACAGGAATACTCTCTCTATAAGAGAAATAAAAAAAGTCGAAAAAAGAAACTTGCAGAGAGGTTCCAAGTTTAGTAAAGCAGCTTTACTGGAAGCAAAATAATTCCTTCAGACCGAACATTTTCTCCTTTCTTCGTGTTGTCAGGACCAACACAAATTGCTTACTGATCTTGCTTTTCCTGTAAGATACCGAGATTAGCATTTTGATGGAGCATATGGTTCAACGGTCGGCCCATAAATCTTGTTGATTCTGCTTAGACTTGTTGCAGAAGAAAATACTAAAGGATTGATAATGGCTGATTTTATGTATGGATCATCTTCTGCAGATGCTATAAGAATATTGGACCTCTAAAAAGTTGGAAAAAAAAAGGGTATATGTACCTGTAATATAAATCTCTGTGGACCAAACTGTCACAAAACCCACTTACAGAGTTTTTTTATGCCACTCCAATGTCTCTTTGAGAATCTCTTTTTCGATCTATCGGATTCGATTCTCATCAGATACAAATAATTTCCCCATGATCGGCTTTGATGAATGGCCTCAGACCGTGGAGTGGAAAGTGAACAACGTGACAAACGGCATCAGAATCTGCAAAGTGGAATGCCATTGAAGAATCTCAAGAAAAAAGTGAAGCGAAGAATCTCAACTTTTCAAGCGAACTTCCACCCTTTGAGCCAAAAGAAGGTATGTATGTTGCATGCATTTAAGTTTCTGTTTAGGGTTTAGCCTATATATAACTGATCTGACAGTGGTTTTCGCTATGGGCTCAGGCCGGTTTGACCATTTCATTCATATTCTCAGAAAAAAAAAAGAGTCACGTTGAGAAAGATATGGCTGTCTTTGTTAGATTCGCGCAATCTCATAGGCGAAAAGGGAGGAAAAGCTTTGGCAGTGATCATGATGGAATAACATATTGGGATTCTTAGTGCCCATTTGCCTTCCACAAGTTGCCATGATTCTTACTCCTCTCATGTCTCATCATATCAAATGAGAATCAGTTAATCTAACAAGTCTCTTTGAAATCACAACTTGGTTGCAGCTGCAATGAATATATGATGATCCAACAGAGTTCTTGTTGCTGTTTAGTTGTAGCTTCGCATGGAACAGCTGTTGCGGCTGGTCAGTCGTTGGCTCCATTAGAAGATTGTATTTTAAACAGAAAGAAGGCTTGTTTCCCTGTTGAATTCTAGGGTTTTCTACAACTTTTAGGAAGATGAAAAATGGAATTCTTCATGTTAGATTATACCTTTTGTCTCCTCTTTCGGCGTGTGATATACAGATGGAAGAAAGAATCTGTTAGACGTTCTTACTTTACTGTGTTTGGTTGAACACAAGTATAGTATAGTGTTTCAAAATACCACTTTTACAGTTGAATTCATTTTTTAGAAGCATTTTGAAATGCTAGATTATGTGTTCATCAGCTCATTTATACAATCAAATGGCATAAAATTCAAACTATATCCTTCATTGTTGAAAATCTCTAAGTTTCGAGTTTATATATCTTATCTCCTTCACATGTTTTCGTTCGTTTCAAAGAATTGATAAAATCATTAAAAAGCTTCTTGCCAATGACAATAGAAAATAAAAAGAATGTTTTATTAGAATTGCTTCATGTTTGCGTCGAACATTTCAACGTAAGTGTTATTGTTAAATTTGCATCAACTTGAGCTACCCTTTTAATGGAAATTTTTTTAGATACAAATTTAGGTTGAAAATAGTGTTAAAATTATGTATTTTTTTTTTCGGAGCTTAATGATTTTTTGGAAGCAGAAAACCCCTTGTGATGGAAATTTTTGCAAATACAAATTACGTGATACTATATTTTTTTACTGTGATTAATGATTATTTTGGAAGCAGAAAAACCGAATATATCTTTCACAGACCTTGTGCAAGAAGATTCATGACTTAGAATATGTTCATGTTTCGTTCTTTTGTGCCATCTTGTCTTTGAAGGGACATTTACATTGGTTTCAATTTATTTGTCATATTTTTAAGTTGACGATACTCTTCCAATATCCGGCCAATATATATACTTATTTATTTATTTGTTTCTATTTTTAAGCTATCATGAGGGCTTTTCTGTATAGAAATTTAAAAATATATATAATAATTTTGCAAGATATATTTTAAAAAAATAATTTTTAGTTAATAAAATTTAATCTACCATAAAAAACTATATATAAGAAAAACTCTTCATCTCACACATTTAAATTTTTAATTATTAAAAGTTTAACCTACCACAAATAAGACATTCTCTATATAAAAAAAACTTTTCATATTATTCCACTTAAATTTCATTGAATTGTAATAAAAATTTAACATATCACAAAAAAAAAATCATTTTCACAAAAAAACTCTTTATGTTAGGGATGGACAAAATATTCAAAGTATTCGTATCCGATTCGTATTCGAACCGAAAATTCAAATATCCGCTGATACAAATACAAATACAAATATTAGAATCAGATATTCGACAAATTCAAATACAAATACAAATAGTAGACTCGATTATCCAATCTATTTGTATCCGTAAATACTAAATAGAAAATTTAGTTAATATATAGATACATATATAACAAAATTGATTTTAATGATCAAATTGGGAATAAAAAACATTATTAATATTATTAAACATTTATTATATATAGGTAAATATATAATATATTTATGATTGCAGGACTAAAATATCAAATACTTTAAAATAACTAATGTTGTTGAAGATTTAATTTATACTTAAGATTGGTTCTAATCCAAATGGATTGGATAATGTTATAGACACATTGCAATATATGAAAAAAATACATAACTCACTAAATATATAACTTTTGTGAATTTTATTTTAGTGTGTAATCGAACAATTTGTTTCATTGTTTAAGGTGAATTGATGATATTCGTAGAATCATCCACGAAACTAAATTTAAATTACTGGTGTGGAGATGAATGTTAATATTTTGTATTTTGTTTTATTTAAATTATGTATATTTGCATCTTTGTGCGATTTGAAAATTTAGTTTTAGATTATATTTGATGATTATTTGTTTTTTTATCAAAACGTTAAAAAATTTAGGTTCAGATATGAATATCCGTATATCCGACGGATATCCGTATATTCGAAAAATATTCGTATTTACAAATATTCGAATTTATAAATACAAATAAAAATACTAAATTTGGATATTCGCCGAATACAAATACAAATAATCCGATATTCGCAAATATTCGTTATTTGTCCAGCCCTACTTCATGTCACCTACTTAGAATATCATACATCTCACCCCTCCATAAACACAACCTTTGTGGGTTTATCCTCCAAATATTCGCAATGGTGAACCTCAATATGCAGAATAATTGGTTAAAAAGATCCTACTTTTGATCCATATTCAGTTTAGTATCTTTTCAAACGGAAAAATTAGAGAAATAATGGCGTTCATAACTCTTTTAATTATATGCAATAACATTTATTTAATTTACAATAACAATATTATTTAGGATCAACATTTACCTTTTTATTATGAATAACAATATACCTTTGTTGCATTTTCATCTTCCTAAAACTGCAACCATGTCAATTAATTTGTTAATAAACTTGATGTTGAAAAAAAAAACATTTGCATTTGACAGTTTTCTAAACCACCTATATGTTTTTCCACCTCTAACAGCTCAAATAACTCATTTTCAATCTTATTATCCCTAATATTTACAGAATGTTTACTACAGAGAATACCTCTCCCAAATTAAGCCAATCCACCATAATCTTTCATCAGCTTAAGGTTGGACACATGCCAGATGTTATCGACCGCGTATTCATCATGGTTTGGGAGGCATACACTGCTAAAAAAGGTTAAATTATGTGAACGAATTCCTTGATTGATGAAGATGTAAGTGTTTCTTTTTCATTGTACTCATCAGATATTGTTCTACCTTCTTTTAAAACTACTCTCCTCTTTGCTGCAGTACACATTGTTACAATGGACACTCACATGCGCTATCTTTACGCGATTTAAACGCAAGTTAGTTGAAGGTGTTATTTTGTGCTTCCAAGGCTTTGATTTTATTCAAAGAAGCAAACAATTCAAATTATCTGAAACCAAAGTTTCTATTCATTTAACAAATTCTAAAAAGTTAACTCCTTTAACTTCCAACATCATTAGTATTGTTGAGAAGGTGTTTTGTTTTCACACTTTTGAGCAGTTTTTGTCTCTTGCTAACCAAAATATTGAACTACTAGTTTTGCATATTTCTCTAAAGCTTATGGGTTTACACTTTATTCGTCAGTATTTTTAGAAAAAATCGATCACTCTTTTGTTTCCTTCGACATATATTATTTGTAGTCTAGCAGCCATCAAAGACTATAGCAATGAAGTCAGCTCTTCTCATGACCGTTTGACATTACGTTTAAAACTTAAATATTTTTTACAGTCAATTTGACGAGCCATTACAATTTTTTCTACACTTTAACTTCTAAATTAATTTCATTTTGCAATGGCATGGAGGTCAACATCACACCATGGGAAACAATGGCTTTGAAATTTCGTTCAAAGATATCCAAAACCAGTTTACAACCTTCTATTGTGGTGGTTACGCGTGTTAATCCCAAATTAGTTGCTGGTAGGTTGATTTCATGCTTTTAGAAATATGTTTATTAAGAATTTTTTTCGGTTTACTAAGATATAGTCATACTTTGATATTGTAAGTTTATTTAGGTCAATTGTATCTCAATACCTCCTCCGCAACTCGATTTTACTTTGATGAAGAAACTTCCGAGGGATCTGACTTCATTGATAGGTATGTGTTTTTATAACGATTTTTTATGTTATAATTTGCTAAAAAAATTCAGATTAAAGTCATATGTATGTATGGGTAAAGTGTTAGGGATGGATTCGATGATGTTGTTATTAGTTGCGAAACGTTTAAAAAAGGTGTGAAGATAGAAGCGGTGTTAATTTTAGACGTATACAATTATATTAAACAATCTGAGCATTAGGTATATGGTTAATATTTTTTTCTTAAAAACGATTTGTTTGTTTTATGATATGATAATTTAGTATTTCATTAATTTCACTAAGTCTTTTTTTTGTTGCCCAATTTGTAGACATTTTGCCTAACAACGGATGAAGTTATGTTGCTTGTGAAAAATGTTTTAGCAAGCTTAGACAAACATTAGACTCGATGGTTTGCACACATTGCAATGATGCGGGTACACTTCGTGTTTCAAGGTATTAATTGCACAAATTCAATTTCTGTTTCCATTTGTTTAGATGTTTCTACCTAAAAAAATATTTTGAATTTGCTAACCTAACTAAATTCTTTATAAAGATGATGGAGACGAGGTTGCAAATTTCTTAGCATTTGATCATGATATCAAGAAAATTGCTATTAAGCAAGCTGCAGATTGATTTTGGTTCAGTATATTTACATACGTCACGATTATAATTTCAATATAAAAACTGTTTCTATTACACCGTTCTAATAGTTCTATGCATAAACCGGATGATTGATATTCAATGAAAGTTCCAAAATTTTTACTAGATATTGTAGGAAAGACTTTCACATTCCAGATGAAGGTTACATCGTATAATTTTACGCCCAATCATCAAAGATTACGGTGGCACGCATTGATCCACAAATTCCTTTAGTCGATAAGAAAGCATCTATGGCTAATACATTTGTGGAAGCAGGAGATGTGACTTTGAAGAAAGTTGATTGGGGACAAGGGTTTGATTGAATTAGATTATGGGTTAACCTTTTATTTTCAATGTGATTAATTTCTAGTTATTTCACACATTTCTTGGGCCATTTATCTATTTTTTCTTTTTTATTTTCTATTTGGTTTAATGTTTTTAATAGTTTCTTAGTAAAATTTTAAGTTTAAATTTTAAATATTATGATTTTTGCATTTTCTACTGTGTTATTGTTACATACTGTTTGTATAGTTGTTTGACTGCTTATTCCTTACCAATAATCTTGTAAAAGGCAATTTGTTCTATAATTAAAATATTCTTCACAAACTGTTAAGTTTTTACAACTTTTCCCCGTATTTTAATTATTATTAAAGCGATGTGTATATAAGTATAATGTTAGATTTTGTCAAAGAATCTTCAAGATCTCGTATATACATAAAGATAATGATGGGTTTTCAAGATCCAATATATAAAAATGAAAAAATAATATTTCGGCGATATAAAACAAAATATAGATTAATATGTAATATAATTAAAATTATGCATACTAAGACATAACATAATAAAATAAACTATAAGCTTTTTTATACATAAGATCTATAAAAATGAAGAGTATTTACATGAAGGATTGATAATCTATCTTATTATTTATTTACATTATCTCTTTACTATTTAATGTTAAATGGTTAAATTAATTTAAAACTGAATTATTATAACTATAGTCAACTATGTCACTTGAATTATTATATAACCATTTGTTTATTTTTTTCAATATCATAACATATATTTATTTATTTTTATTCAATGATAAAAAATCTTCGTATGTTGAATCTAGAATAAAGTCTACCGATATAAGTATATCTTGTCTGTGGTCTGTGACTTCAACAGTAGCATCTGGATTTCTAAGCATCACAATTAGCGAGTCAAAGTTTTCATGAATCATCTTTGTTGCATTTGCTGCTATATGGAATGCATTGTCTCCTTCATCATCTTGGTGATCATGCAACCTAAAGTAAGTACCTAGAAAGAAATATCACCTACAAAAGCAGTTGCAACTGAAGACTATTGAATTCTTTCAGAAATTTCAACAAAGTTTGAAGACTACAGATTATGCCTACCTAGTTATATCCATCAAGTTGATTATCACTGTTTATGTAGCATACTCTTTGGAGAGGTATGGAAATACTCACAAAAGTGCAAACATTTACAGTAAACTCTAAAAGATATCGAGATCCTTTTCAGATTTTTTTCTGTCGTGGATCGACACATGATAGGTCTTGATATATCTTAAGTCAACCACCATACTGAGGTATAGCAGATGTGGTTATTCGAATTTGAAACACAGTGCATATTCAAACAGGAAAAAATATCTAGAAATATCGAAATTAGTTCCTCCATATGTCTATAAATTTAGTATATGTAACTTCAATCATCTTTATTTTCCCTTATCTAGATATTAATTGTCTATCATCATTAAATAACTATAAGAAAGCGCAAGGAATCTTTGAAGGTAAAAAGGAGAATCGAGCACAAATATACATTAAGCACAGATAAAACTACAACATTACCTGCAAATTACAATCTGAACCAACATCAAGAAGTAATCCAACACAAGAGTTTGCTCCTCTAGCCAAACCCATGTGAAGAGGTATCGTATTATGAATATTCTGGATGTTAACATTCACACCAGCATCAAGGATAATCTATAAAAGTTTAATAATTATATTTGGGGTTATATAAACATAGAAAATTAAAATGAGATGTAACTAAGTCTTAATTAAAATGGAAAATTTGGTATGTGTGAAAGGTGAAAAATACAAGGTATAAAAGTTTTTATATTCAATCAAGTAGTGAAACATTTTTCACGCTTAAAAACATAAGCTATTTAATTTATCGATAGGAAACAATCAAACATTCACAAGTTCCACGTTGTTAGCCATAACAACAATATGAAAAGTTGTTCATCCATGTTAAGAATCTTGAGCAGTTGGATTGCTCCAACAACAAGCAATATCTCAAACAATCCGATATGGTAAAGTAAACTATGTTTCCTTAAGACCAACAAAATGGAGATTCATTTAAAACCAATGCTTCCTTAAAACCAACTCGAGGGGATTAAAAACCCAGACGATTGTAATCAAGGCAAACCCAGAGCGTATAGAAACAATCCAGGACAGTTAGAGGTCAGGTTAGTCGCACCTCTCACGTTTATCTTTTCTCTTGTGTTCCCCGGTAGATCGAATCCGTCAGCTTCGCGAATTCAACTACATCATCCACAAAACACAACACCACATTGCAGAGCTTTCAAGGAAGCTCGTGCTTGTGTTTGCCACTCCTAAATTATCTCTCGGATTTCTCCATTGCTGCATCATTCCTCTCAATTCTACGTCGGTGAAACGTCAAGATAGAGGGTTTCTCATGCCCACAATTATGGTATCGCTGATGGAAACATATCAAGCTATATAAGAAAACCATCGGGCTGAATGTGTCAAACGATTGTTTAGGGATTGGTTTTGGGAGAGAGTTTTTTTTTTCTATTACTTGTTTATGTTGGGTCGAGGAGAGAGAATTAAGGTTTTATTATGTATCCAATATTTAGTTTTTAGTCTTCATTTACGTGTCTAGTTTTGTTTACTTATCATTTTTATTTAATCACATGCCATAATTTTATGTTTTCTCTTTTTTCACTTATAGACACATATGTAGAAGCCTAATTATCCTGGTTCCAAACAAGACTATGTATCTGGAGTCATATTTGAATACCAATCAATTTCATTGCAAGGAGATACAATAGGTTAATTTTGTGGGAGTAGGTTAGCATTTATACGTTTAAATGGATTTTGATGAACCGTCAAAAACACACCATGTCAAAGAGTATAATGAAAATATATCTTTGTTCAGCTAGCTATAAACTGCTCGGATTTTAAGGAAAGTCATTTGCAACAGAAACGAGCATTTAAAAAATAATTAGATCAGTTGTACATGTTAACTATTGATTATATAGATTCATATCTTTCAATAAATTTTATCTAATACATTCATCCACACATAAAAAAAAACATGCAACTCGACCTAAATCTATGTCAAATAGTGATCACCATCATCGTGTAAGAGAGGTTCGAATAATTTTTTAACCCAAATGAATATATAGAAAATAATAATTTAATAAAATATTTCTTTAATAACCTCACTGATTTAATTATGATGGTTACAATTAGGTGATCGAAGTAAACAAAAGCATTTTAGAGAGGCCATAATTAACTCTCCTCATTGTGGCACCTTGCTTTGGTGTACTGAATGCATTGGTCCTGGTCCTATTAGGGGTGACTTGCTATTCAATCTATGTTCCATGCAAGGTCACATTCAGCTACCAAAAGTCCCTTCTCCACCGATTTTCTTGGATATTTGCATATAATTCTTTGGCATTTCGTACAGATATACGCGCTTACAACCTAATCATTGTTGTCACATCAATCGGTGCAAAGATTGACAACTTAATTTCCATTGGAAATGGACCATACACCTTTCGTATCCGCAAACAAATCCACCACAAGATTTGATCGTTGGTTCCTAATGAAGGCAATCCTCCTCAATTTTCTCAACTGTATATTTATGACACTATATATGAGGTTGCAAATCGTACTAAAACACTTAGTCGAACAAAAATACGGGAAACTCGTTGAAGACCAAGTATCTCGTCTCATTCAAATGCTTGATTATCACAATCATCTAGCTAAGACTTTTTCATAAAGCGCATGACAGATATGAATTGGGGAATTCGCTGAATTCACCTTAAGATTGTTGGAACCTCTTAGAAAAGGGCAACAATATGATTTACCGATGGGTGATGAAATAGATGGCTTAATTGTTAGAGATCTTTCATCAAGTACAAGTGAGAGAGATGTCATCGTACAACTTAAATATACGTGTGAGCTTTACAGAATAAGTGATTTGCATCATTTGTTCATCAGCCTCCAATATCTGTTGTTGTTCCTCTACGGTGAAAATGGGTTCCATGAATAGATCTCTTACATTGATTCAACAAATAAAATCAAATGAACAGTTTTCACAATGCATGAGTACTATGCTTACCAAATTGAAACACATTTGTCTAGAAGAATGATAATTATCAAAGGAGGTCATCTATTACAATATTATATTGTTGATGCATACACCGTAATTGAACAAGAGAGGATTCGATGGGCTAGAAACAACCAAAATAAACTCAGATTATATCTTTACAATAATATTTTTTATGCGATCAAAAAAGATGATAGAAGTGGAAAGTATATTCGTAAGCGAATTATTTTGTCGCCATCTTTCACGGGAGGATCACTATGGCTATATGTAGATGGTATGGTAATCCATATTTGTTTGTAATGATGACAGTAAATCTTAAATGGTATGAAATGTTGGACCATCTTAGAATGTATGGTGCAAGAACTCCAAGTGATAGGCCAGATATTGAGTACAGAGTATTTAAAATGAAGTTAGATTCTCTCTTGGTCAATATGATGGAATTTTCTTCCCAAATCCTTTATCAAGTAATTTTCCATCTTACGTATCTTTTCCTTTAGTTTAATAATCATTTTATATTACTAACACAAATAACTAATATTTGAATGACTTTCTTGTGAACAATCATATATACCATAGAGTTTAAAAAACGTAGGCTTTCGCATGCGCATATCTTAATTTGTTTGGAACCAACATTTAAAAATCCAACCGCCATATCTATTAACAAATACATCCAAGAATATTTACCAGACAAAAACCAAGATTGTGAAGGTTTTCTACTGGTTGAACAACATATGATGCATGGACCGTGTGGATTAGATAGGCCCCACTCGTCATGTATGGAAAAAGAAATATGTACTAAGAAATATCTGAGAGCTTTCATGGACTACACGGACGTGAGTCATTCAGGGTATGTCACTTATAGATGCTCGCAAGATGACTAAAATTTTTTCATGAAAGGTGATGTCAAGTTAGATAATCGTTACCTTGTCTTGAAATTCTAAAGAAGTATAGGGCGCATATCAACGTTGAGTGGTGTTATAGATCAAACGAAATGAAATATCTTTTCAAAGCTTCCTGGACTGTAGGTACCTATCTTCATGTGAAAAAATGTGGAGGATCTTTGCATTTCTAATTCACTACCAAAGGCCCTTAGTCATTCGGTTATCAGTTCATTTCCAAAATGAGCATTTCTTAACATTTGAAGACTTAGAAGATCTTGATAGAGTCTTGGAAAAACTCGATTCTAACCAAACACTGTTTATATAGTGGATGAAGAAAAAAAGACTATATGAAGGTTCAAAAGAATTAACAGACGTCCAGTTTTCAATGAAGTTTGTTTGGCACATCACAGACAATCTCCTAGGATAAGAGGATTAATGTTGGGCAAAATCGTCAATATCCATCCTATGGCTGGAGAACTATATTATTTTAGAATGTTGTTTAATGTTTTAGAAGGTCCTTACAGTTTTAACGATGTAAAAATTGTTGATGGGCTCAAATTCGCGACCTAAAAAGAAGCTTGTGTTGCATTGATGGTGATAATGAATGGAACCAGGCCATGACTAAAGCTTCTAGGTGGGCTATGCCATCATAGTTGTGTCAGCCTTTTGTGACATTGTTATTTTATTGTGAAGTTAGCAAACCAATTGATATTTGGAATAATTGTTGGAAGTGGTTGTTTGATGACATACTAATCAAGAAAAGAAGAGAATTCAGATTTGATGCACTACAGCTTTCAGAAGCTCAATTTCAATAGTACACTCTAATAGATATTGAAATGCTTTTGGCTCAAATTTCCGAAATATTCCAGCACCAAATAATAGCATTTTGTAAGGAATATCCAGTAATTTAATGCGTAGAGAAATGCAGCTTGACTAATAATCAGAAAATCTACAGCATGAAAGATTGTTTGCCACTATAAATGATGAATAATTAAAAATTTTTTTCGTTGTTATAGAATCACTGGAACATAACAAGGGAAAATGTATCTTCGTTTATGGTCCAAGTGGAATTGGAAAATCTTTTTGTATAGGACACATTTTTAGAAAACTAAGATTAGAAGGCATAATCGTTATTCTAGTTGCATCATCGGGCATACAATATTACTCCTCCTGGGGGGAAAAATTACTCACTCTCGCTTCAAAATTCCTATTGATATAAATTAACGTTCAACTTGTGATATAAAACAACGAAACATGTTGGAAAATCTAATTTTCAAAACATATTTAATCATTTTGGATGAGGCACCTATGGAACACCGACATGCAATTGAAGCTTTGGATCGGACTTTAAAAGATATCATGTCTTCCATCAACGAAGCTACCTCGGAAAAACCTTTGGGAAAAATTTGTTCTACGTGGTGGTGATTTTAGATAGATTATACACGTCACCTGAGGAGGATGATTAGAGACTATTCAGACAACAATTAGTCGATCATATTTGTGGCAAACATGTTGCATGTACATTTTGACACGGAACATGCGATTCGCAAAATGAGGTCGAATTTTCAAAATGGCTATTAGATGTTGGAGAAGATATGATACATGGAATAAAAACTACCGCTGAAAAGCACAATGATGGAGATAAGATCAAGGTTGAGAATTCGTTGTTTCTTAAAATCATGGACAATCCATTACAAATTCTAGCTGTCACAACGTATCCATATTTCATTGAAACTCATATGGATCGTGAATATCTTAGAGAAGGCAATTTTGACACCTCGGAATTCACATGTTGATGTAACCAATGATTTTTTATTATCAAAGGTCTCGGGACAGACGACGGAATATTGCAGTTCAGACATGATCGGAATTGACAGTTCACCTAATGATGATTCGCAATCCTTATATCATGTAGAATATTTAAACTCCTTGGAATTTTTAGGTTAGTCGAAGCATCGAATTTGAAAGGATGGAACCCCAATTATGATGCTTCGTAGTATCAACCAATGGAAGGGCCTCTGTAATGGCACGCATTTGGTTGTTACTCATTTGACCACACGAGTGCTAGAGGCAGTGATCATTACAGGACCCCATGGAAATAAAGTCCTTATACCAAGAATAATTTTATCACCTACTGATTTCGGCCTCCATTTACATTGAGAAGACGATAGCTCCCGGTAGATTGTGCTACGCTACGTCAATAACAAAAGTCAATGACAAAGTCTTAAACAAATTGGATTATATCTTCCTAAACAAGTCTTCAGTCATGGTCAACTCTATGTTGCACTTTCAAGAGTAACTTCTTCACATGGTCTTAAAATATTTGACACAAATGAAAAACCAGACGAAGAATCAACTGTGACAAATGTGGTTTATCGAAAGATTCTCAACAACTTACAATCAACTTAAGGTATGCATAAACAAAATTTTTCTCATTTAAATTTTTTCAATTAAATTTTACACAACAATGGTTTTCTAATATCTAACTTTGGTTTAATTGTATCTTAGAGGTCGCGGACAATGTTATAAATATACTAGTTGAATGAACTTGAAAATTTTTATTTGAACCATTACTTAACCACTTCAAATATTAATCATCCATACATACAAACATATTTCTTAAATATTATCGAATACTTTTTTCCTATATCAATATCCAAAACTCCTACTTCTACTTTTATCATATTTTTCAAATAATAATCAATCTATCTCAATTATATACCATCATTCTAAAACTTTAATATTACAAAGAAATTGTAATGAAAAAAATTTGCGATGGTATAGACACGGTATTAATAAATAAAAAAATATGTTAAAATTTGATGGAATAATCTAATTGATAATTAGAAAATATAAAGTGTAAATTTCATCCGGATTCAAATCTCCATTTAGAGAAGATTATTTACACTAATTGGGATACAAATCCAAAATAAAATGGATTTATGTTGAAATTATTAATACAAAAAGTGGACATGGTGAAGTCACGCCTTGGATCTGAAATATTTGACCGTACGGGCGGTACGACTTCCTCGGGAAAAATGTGTGAAATGGTTTTATCATTTAGTATGCTTTAGACTTTGAATTATTTTATAAATAAAATTAATTAGTTTTATGTGGAGAAAGTAGTCTTGTCTACCCATTCGTTTGTTCTATGGACAAAGTAAAAACGAAATTCAAACTACTAAACTCGTTAGTTTTATAATGAATGAAAATATTATATATAGAAAATATAGTTATAAATGTGGGTAGTTAGGTATAAATTAACTGAAAGAATAAAATTACTAAAGAATATAAAAATATAAAAGATAAAAAAAATTATCAAAAATCGAAAATATTAAAATAGAAAAAATTAACAAAATTAATTAAAAATCTAAAATATTAAAAATCTTATTATTTTTATAATTTCGCGGATCAGGTTCGAGACAATCTTTCAATTTTTGTAAGTGTGATTATTCCATTTTTTTTTTTGTGTGTGTATGGGGATATAGCATTAGATGAATAGAATTTCATTAAGTCTAAACTAATACAATTTGTGTTCAAACCGAAGAAAAAAAACTCATTAGTTGACGTCATTGAAGGAAGAGATTGGCCAACCACTTTAAGTAAATATATCGATTATGATAACTTTGTTGTAGTTTCTGAAATTTTGTACGGATTTTTAATGGAATATTAAGATTAAATTGTGACGATTTTTTATCATCGCATAAAATATATTATTTTATTTATGTTATAATATATTCAAATATAAGTACTTACCATTTAAATCTATTTGAACACCCCAAAATATACATTATTATCTTAACACCCCAAAATATACATTATTATCTTAAATTATTTTATGTAGATTTCAAAGTTCACTCCTCTTGGGTTTACTATACCACACATATATGGACCTTATAAATGTGTTTATATATTTATCAATCCACACACAATGTTTGTATTTGAATATGTTCGTCTAAGTTCAGCTCTTTGAAGTTTGAAGTTTTTGCTAAATAGCTTTATCGTTATTTCTTGCTAGTTGTACTAAATGATGACATATTTGCAACAGATTCTTCTCTTCATAGTTCCTTATTTGAAGGATGGTTTATATTTTTAGAGATGGTTATTGATTTGCTCAAAATAGATCCAAATTATTCTTATTGATTTGTTCAAATCTCTTATTTTATTCTATAATGAATTTGTAATTGTTTTCAAGCAATTAAAAAAGTTAAATTTGCTTTTATCTTTTGCTATCGATAAAAAAATATTTATAAAATCCATTTCAAATAAAATATACACTTGTTAATATTTTAAATTTATGTCATCAATAAAATAATAGTGTTTTATCTAAAACAAATAGACTCAACTGCTAAATGGATGATCAGTAAAACTCGAATTCTCGTTTAGAAAATAATCACATTAACGGGACTCCAAATTTGAAGAAAATGCAAACCCGTAACTTCCTTGCATGCACCAAAAATACAAACCATATTAATCAGAATGGATTCATAACTACTTTTCTTTTTACATTATATAAGAGAGTGCATTATATTTCCGGGTTTAGTATATCGTCATGGGGACACAGCAGAAGATTTTGTAGGGTTGATTTCAATTTTCGGAAACGTGTTTTTATCAACCCGAATTTAGATCTAGTCATGTTCGGATTAGTTTTACAGATTTCAACAGCGAACAAATATTGAAACGGTTTCAGTGATACCTGTTGCGTTGAAACGGATGATCGGATGTGAGACTTGATGATGCAAGCCCTCTACGCGTATCCACGCCGAGATCGGGATCTGCCTTCAACCTTTGGTGCGGAATTTTCGATGAACGAAACTGTTTCGTTCTTCGTTTTTCTGTTTGACGGCTACTAGAGTTTTTGTTTTGTGATTGTGTGTTATAATAACGAAAACCTAATTTTCGTTTCTTATATAATTATTAACTTTTAATAATTACA
>CM071867.1:37390959-37410797 GCA_036759665.1 Gynandropsis gynandra
CCGCCTCATCTGAGCCACCCCGGTCTGGGAGACGCCAGCCGCCCTTCGCCTGCGACGGACGACCCTCGTCCGGCGAGTTGGGGCGTCGGCCGTCGTCCAGAAGTCCTCCTTCTTCTTCGTGCGAATCTGGCGAAGGTTCGTTTGCGCGCGCGCAAATTTCCCACTTTTCGATCCGATTTTTCACATAAAAATCCGAAAACTAGTCCTAAACATACGACCAGACGCTCTGATACCACTGTAGGGTTGATTTCAATTTTCGGAAGCGTGTTTTTATCAACCCGAATTTAGATCTAGTCATGTTCGGATTAGTTTTACAGATTTCAACGGCGAACAAATATTGAAACGGTTTCAGTGATACCTGTTGCGTTGAAACGGATGATCGGATGTGAGACTTGATGATGCAAGCCCTCTACGCGTATCCACGCTGAGATCGGAATTTGCCTTCAACCTTTGGTGCGGAATTTCCGATGAACGAAACTGTTTCGTTCTTTTTTTTTCTGTTTGACGGCTACTAGGATTTATGTTCTGTGATTGTGTAATCTGATCACGAAAACCTAATTTTCGTTTCTTATATAATTATTAACTTTTAATAATTACACTTTTAACCCAAAACTATTCAAATATTATATAATAGGTATATTACTTTCAGATTTGATTTCCAGCACGGACCAACATAATAATTTCATTCGATTTTGTCATATACATATATATATATATATGTATGATAGACATCAACCAAATTAATTAATCACGAGTCTAAAAACGTGCCTAATTTTTTTGTTCGCTATTTTGGAGAAGCGTGTGGCCGTGTATATTGTCAACTATTCACATGCATTTTTTGAACACTTTATTAAAGGCATAATTTCGGTATTTTTATTATTTAAAAATTTGTAATAATTTATTCTAAACGTGCTGTAGAAGTTAGATTTATTATGAACCGGGCTTAGTGAAAACTAAAATCAGATGAAATTTTGGGGTATCGTTAAATTTATTTTCTAATGCAGATCGTTACTTTTTTTTATCCTTTGGCGAGGCTTCGTGCATGTGAAAGCACTAAATACATGGTAATAAACATACTACTTTTACCTTCCTATTTCAATCCTTAATTCTTTACTTTATTCTTTTGTATTTTATATTTATATTTTTTTATTATTGTTATTTTTATTTTCTTTTATCTTAATTATTTATTTGAATTATTTTTTATTATTTTTGTAAATTTAGAATAATTGATCTATTTATTTGTATCTAGAATCGGTGTCCTTTCAATTTTTTAATAAAAAAATATCATTCTCCAATTCATTTTCTCTCTGCATTCTTTAATCTCCAATTGTACCTTTCTTATTAAAAAAACTCTAATTTTTCAAATCTCATTCAATTTTCATTTCATTTTTTATTTTCTAAAATATTTAGAGCACACATATTGTGTTAATTGATTTCTATATCAATCTTGCTAAACTTCCGATATTTTCCTCTTTGCTATCTTAGTCTTTCGTTCCTGCATCTTCATTTTTCTTCTCAATCTATCAATTTCCATCCTCCTTCACGATGACTTCTACACTAGGACACATAGATTCTATAGCTCAGGTAAGTACTCCATACTGAAATCCTCTATTTCTTAATACTAACAATACAAATCTAAATTATATTGGTTTCTAAAAAACTTACATGTGAATTGAACAATAACTCCTCGAAAAAATCAATGACGACAACTTTAAACGATCGTAATCAATTAGATTTTGTAAAGAGTATTGTTCGTAAACCTTTGGCTTATCATTCATATTTTGATTTTTGGTCATATGCAATGATAGTGTGTCTTCATGGATTTTAAATTCTGTTTCGAAGAAATAATTGATAGTATTGCATATGACCTTAGCCTCTTCATCTTGGAAAATGTTACCAGATCGATTTAGTCAAACAAATATGTCGAGAATGTTTGGTGTTAAAGAAAAATTACAATATTTAAAACAAGATCATGTGGAATTGAACACATATTACACAAAACTGATAACATTGAGGCAAGAGTTAAAAAATTTGGGGGAATCTCCAACTTGTATTTGTTCAAAATGTGTTTGCAATCGTTATGTCTCAAAAAGATGAAAGCAAGTATCTACTTAAATTTTTCAATGGGTCTCAATGACTGTTTTATTTTGGTGAGACGCAACTTCTTCTTATGGAAATATTTTTACATGTTCAGAATAAACAACAGAAAGATCTTTACCATCTTCTTGGTCCAGTCAATTTTCAAGCCGTAATATATCAGAAAACTTCTATATCAATCTTCTTTCAATTCTTTGAGACCTACAGATTACAATACTGGTGTTTCTAGTCCTCGACCAAAATTAGTGTGCTTTCATTGTGGTTTGTCAGGTCATCTTGTAATAAAATATTACAAATTATATGTTTATCCTCGGGAGTTTCAAGGTTTCAATTCACAATCATATAATCCTAATTTTATAAAACCTAAATCTCAATTCTGAAATAAAATAAAATTTTTTGCATCTAATTTTCTCTCTTAATACTCCTTTTCAAGATTCTTTTTAGCCTAGCCAACCATTCAATTCCATGACAAGTCATTTTACATGAGAACAATTTCAACAAGTTGTTCAACATATGAATTCAGTCAACTCTAATCATTCAACCAGATCTTCTAACAATGTTCATATTCCATCCTTTTCTTTTGCATTTATCCCCTAGATAAGATCATTCTATTATTTCACATTTTCTATTTTCTCCTTTATATTCTAGTTTGAATTTGCCTTCATATTCTTAGAAATAGATAGAGGTGTCAGTTACCATGCTTGCAATGATTTATCACTTTTTCTAATGTTTTCAGGTTACAACAATGATTGTCACATTGTCAAATGGTTTAGAAATCCCAGTTTCACAAATAGGAATAGTTATTTTGTCTTCTAGATTGAATTTTTTATTTGTTTTATATACTCTCTCATTCAAATTCAACATATTAAGTGCTAGTTTGTTATCCAAACATTTTGATTATATAGTCTTGTTCATTTTTTGTTAAATATAGGACCCTTCTCGAATTTCAATGACTGGAAAGGGTAGACAATCTCACAATATTTATATTTTAGATAATCGCACACATAAAATCTATTTTACTTCTTCATCCAGTTTATGACATCAGCGTTTAGATCATCCATCTTCTTTGATAAGTTATTTTTTTAGATAACTCTTTCGTACGGTCTTTCTTTTCTAATGATTTATCTCATTGTCAAATATATCCATTAGCTAAACAACATAGGCTCTCATGTGTTTCAAACAACAATAGACCAGAAATACCGTGTAAAGTAATACATATTGATATATGGGGAACATTTCATATAAAATAAGTTGATGGTTATAAATATTTTTTTAATAAATATTGATGATTATACAAGAGTAACTTAGGTTTATTTTCTTCCTACTAAATCACATGTTTCTGTCATATTTCTTTCTTTTTTAAACAGGTTGAAAATCAATATAACACAAAAATTAAAGCTGTCACATGACACGTATGATAACGCTTTTGAATTGTCTTTTAACAAAATTTTAGAATAAAAAGGAATTGTTGATTTTTTTTCTCTTGTGTTTATACTCCATAACAGAATTCTGATGCGGAGAGAAAGCATCAACATTGATTTAATATTGTACGTTCTTTGTTTTTTCAATTTCATTTGCCTTTGGTGTATTAGACAACATGTATTTCAACTCACTACCACTGCAAGAAAAAGCAATTTTCTAGCCAGCTATTTTCATCTGGAATCCATTTGAAAATATATTTCTAAAAGGATTCCGGATGAACAACATCCATCCGGAAACAAGCGTCTCTAAATCATATCCACCTATATTTTGTTTGTATTTGGGGATGAAAAATATAGCCCGTGAATCTTCCTTAAATACGAACAAGTCGGGTTGTACTCAAATCATAAAAAATATGATTGATATCTATACGGTTAGCTCGTTGTAAAATCCGCTGGCGGATTTAAGGACGACAATGCATTCGCCCGACTATTTCTAGATGGCCAGAATGTCAGTTTAATTTTTTTTTTTTTGAAAAATAAGTGTATGCCATCAAATAATTATAAAAAATTTCTACAATAATGTTGGAGGATGTGAATCATCATTGTCATTTTCATCGTCTTCATCCCAATCAATTGAAGACATTATTGACTTGAACATACACATTAATCGTCGGTTTTTTTATATCGATTTGTTTCGTATCTCAATCTAAATGGCCTCCAAATCATTTAGAGTGAGAACATTTAACTACGCCACTCTTTTTTTTTTTACTTTTCTCTTTGTCTTTAGAGGAAGTTGAGTGTCATTATGTCATTCTTTCAAGACTGAAAATACGGTTTTTATAAGACATAACTTGTTATAAGGTTAATTTCACATTTCAATATAAAATAATATAAATTTTAAAATTATTTTAAAAACTTATAAAGTTACCTCGATATTTATATATCGTTGAATTCTTCCTAACTTAGAGACGGTTGTTTCGCTCTGACATCGATTCAATAACCATCCAACTTCTTATGTGTTCCCTCGAGTAATTCAAAATATAATGGTTCTATGCGTTTTTCTTTCGTCTAAAATAAGTTATAGTCATATCTTTTAAAAATATATAGTAAAGTAGAAAATATATAAATATTTCGAAAATCCAAATCAATACCATTTGTTCGTACACCATAACGAACAAACGAGATCCAACCATACGAGTGTTCATTCCGAAACCTTCCCTATCAGGGCACTAAGATTGATTCTCTCTCTCTCTCTCTCTCTCTCTCCTTTGTTTAGCTCTCGGATCAATGCCAATAGATGCACAATTCTTACCACGCTTCGGAAGCCATCCAAATGAGTTTTTTATTCTTCTCTTGATCATGTTTAATTTCATTGATGAGAGATTTAAGCCTTAGTTTCACAACCCTCAAATTTGGACATTACTAGTCCGGTAATCTCAGAATTCCAATAAAACTTTTGTTGAAAAAATTAATTAAATTATTAAAATTATGCATTAATAAAGTTTTATAAATAAGTATCATTAAAAATGTACCAAAAATGTCTTCCACCAATGTTTACTTCTCGATCGATTCACGTCAAATAGTTTAGTTATATGATGAGAAAATTGATTATAATCAATCATATAAATGAAGCTTGAATTAAATTTATACTATATTAATGAATTATATATTTAAATTTTAATTTTAATATAATATATCATTGTTGTATGTCTTCACGTCTAAACGTGAAAGTTTACTTCTTTCTTCATCCATTGCTAGACTATAAAAAACAAGCCATTTCCATATCCGTTGGAAATTGCTTATTTTCCATTGGTAATGACATTTTTCCAATAAATTCCAATGGAGTATGTACCATTGGGAAATGATCGTTGAAAAACCACATCTCTTGCGATTTGCAACGGTGTTGTAATGGATATCTTCCGTTGATTAAGTTCAATGGATTGTAATGGATATATTTGTTGAAAGTATCAACTGATATCCATTGCAAATTTTTAAACATATGCTCGTGGAAGGATGACAACGGGTATCCGTTGAAAGTTTTTGATGGGATAAAGCAACGGATACCTGTTGGGCGATTTTAAAATATTCTAACGGATACCCATTTAAATTATTAAACATTTCCAACGAACATCCGTTGACAGTCTTACGAATAAATTTTAAAAAATAAAATAAAATAAAATAAAAAATTTTAATATATATAATGTATACAAAATTAAAAGCTAATTAACTATATGTCATCTAAATCGGAATCTTCGTCTTGCTCCCTTTGCTCGCCAATGCCTCGTGAAGGGGTTGCATCAGACTCGATGATCAGTTCTTATCTCGGAGTTGTTACCTCCGTCGATGGTGGTGGTTGATACGCTCGACCAGCCAACAACACGATTATAATCTCCATGTGATGCATCTATGCTCGCGTATCTCGAAGCTCAAAGTGTAGTTTCGAGTTGCTCAATGCGTTGTTATTTTTTGTAAGTCTCTTGGACAACAGGGGTATCATCGTGGTGTCCTCGACGATATTTTTTTTGTAGAAAACCCAGACTATGTAGAAGTTCTTTCTACGACCTAACAAACTGTAATATAAAAAAAATTAAAGTTAGAATATCGATTTAAAATATTTTATATAATTAAATAATTAATATAACAATAATGTTGTTATATACCTCAAAATAAATTTTGTCTTTTTGTAAAGGACTAAAATCGTCGGGAGTTGAACATATGGCTTGTGATTACTATGCAATCTTCTCTATCACAGCTTTCACCATATGTTCTCCTCGAGGGTCAATATGCTCAGGTTCCTCGATCTCTTCCCTGATTACGGACTTTTTCTAGGTGTGGGTATCAACAACTAGCTCAAGAAGAATTGTTTATATACTCATCCTATACATCTATAACATTATAATAATATGATTAGTTAATTATTTACATAATAATAAATTTAAATTAATAATATAACTATAAATATTTTTTACCAATTCTTTCTTTCTTTTCGGAAATAACTTCAATCCCAAGGTATGGCAATGTGGACCATCCCCAGTAACTTTCTTGTCGTACCGATATTTTTGGAACTTCTCGCTTTTTGCCTCGAAGTCCTCTGACTCCCAATGTTGGATGAGTTGGTTGAATCCCCTCGGTTGTTGCCCATGTAGTTTTAGCATTTTTCTTATAATAGTTGTGTTTGGTATTGTTCATCATCAAACGCAATCGAGTTTGCATATCACGCATCCAAGCGGTATAGATGTGCGATGTATCCTTCTTCCACCATCTATATGTGCACTACAAAATTAATTTTAAATAAATTTATGAATAAAATTTTATAATAATTTTAATTTAATTTTTATACTAAATACACTTACGATAAATGTACTTCACCATTGGTTGTGTATACCTTCAGGTGTCACCTACCTGGAGTAATAAAGTCGATCTTGTAATGAACATTGGATGATATTGTTGTTTGTGTGTTTAAGAACACCATCCGCATTAAACATGTACGTGTTAACAAAATCATTAGAATATATTTATATTTTAATTGCAATATCAATATTTTTAAATAATATCTTACCATAATATCCCATCCAGATGTTCAGGATTAATAATAGGAATGGTGGAACGCTCATCAAAACTATCGATCAAAGCGTAAATTTCCTGCATATCATCTTCTTCATCAAATATGGGTGGTTCCGATATAGGTGAAAGAGACCGATATGGTGGCGGGGTTCCTGCAAAACCCGCCAACATCCCACCATGACCAATAAATCGTCAAGCTCTCATTGTTTAAGTATTTAATAACTGTTTTGGAGAGAACATGTAGTTTTAGTTTTGATATTATGTTGAAAATGAACTATTAAATGATTCAAATACAAAAATTTCCAACGGGCATACGTTCAAAATGATGTCACATCAATTGACCTAATTAAGTAACATGACTGTTGGGTTTTCAATAGGCAACCGTTGGCATTTCAAACG
This sequence comes from Gynandropsis gynandra, assembly GCA_036759665.1. Taxonomy (NCBI): domain Eukaryota; kingdom Viridiplantae; phylum Streptophyta; class Magnoliopsida; order Brassicales; family Cleomaceae; genus Gynandropsis; species Gynandropsis gynandra. The sequence continues at coordinate 37,398,441 of CM071867.1, forward strand.
GATGCCCATTGGAAATTGTGTTCCTGATGCAACGGATGGCATAAATGGATGTACGTCTTCTTTCCAACGGGCATCTTTAGAAATGTCAACGGATGCTCGTTGGAAAACATCAATCTGATGCAGTGAGGGTAATAGGCGGAGCATAGCCATCATAACCCTTTTTAACGGGCATCCGTTGCAAATTGTCAACGGACATCTGTTGGAAACGTTTTTCATTTTAATGGGTATCCTTTGGCGGTTTAAGTCGTTGCAATGGACATCTGTTGGAAGTTATCAACGGATGCCTATTGCAGATTGAAATAACGAGATTTTTTTTCTAAGCATCAAAGAGAATAAAACGATTCAATGTGTTTCTGTTGTGATTTCCAATAGATGCCCATTGAAATTGGAATACATGGTGTAAAACAAATTACAAAATTTTGATATTACAATTATACAATTCATATTTCTTCTTTAGTTGATTCATCAATTGGCGAGTCTTCCTTGAGTTGTGCATTGAATTCATCGCCTTGTTCATCGTCTTCATGTTCCGGTTTAACGTCTTCATAATCACAGATGTATTGTCCATCTCACTACAAAAAAACAGGTGTTTTCCAATGGACAAATCCATTGGAAAACGCCTTCAATCCGCTGGAAAACGCGTTTCCGAACGGACGGCAACGGATCCACGGCTATTGGGAATCGCTCGTTGCAAATCAGGATATGTTGCAATTCGCAATGGAGTTGCAACGGATATTATCCGTTGCAAGATTTTAACAGACGACCAATGGATAACGCCGTTGAAATTTTGTAACAGACGCCCGTTGAACTACTTTGTAACGGATGCCCGTTACAAGTTTGCAACGGACGCCCGTTGAAATTTGGTAACGGATGTCCGTTAAAATTTTTTAACGGATGTACGTTGCCATCCAGGCAAGAAAATGAGCGGGATTTTAAAATTTACAATGGACATCCGTTGGAAACTGACGGGAAAGAACAACAGAAGTCCATTGCAAATTGGGAAGAAAGAGTAACAGACGTCTGTTGTAAATTGGTGGGAAAGGGCAACAGACATCCGTTACCATTTGGCTGGATGCCCATTAGAAATTGCAACCGGCAGCCATTGAGAAGTTGGTTAAAAAAATAATAAAAATAATAAAATATTTTTAAAAATAAAAAGTATTTAAATTAAAATATTAAATTTTTTACAAAAACCATTAAAACTAAAACTAATCCTATTACATTTCATTTAGATTGGCTGGGTCGATATCATTTCCATATGGCCTACACCTCTAGACGTTGTTGCATCCGAATCGAGACCCGCTTCTTGTCGCGGCGTTGATCCCCTCACCTGGTCGGATAACAACGCAATGACGCTCTCTAAGTGTTGTACTCGGGCTCGAGTTTCTCGAAGTTGTGATTCGAGATCCTCGATCCGCCATTGTCGCGTGTAACTCTCTTGGATTGCGGGAGGTACCGTCGTGGCATCCTCGATGATATCTTTTTTATGTGCCTCGAGACCGTATAGACGCCCCTTATACGTTCTCACCGACTACAAGACAAACAAAACTAGAGTCAGGTTTTTACAAAATATTTTATTAATAATCGAAAAACGAAAGAATAAATTTTTACCTCTAAATAAATTTTGTCCTTTTATAAAGGACTCAGCTCATTGCTAGTTGAACCGTAAGCTTGTGATTTTTGTGTGATCTTCTCCGTCATAGCTTTCATGGTTCTCTCCGCTCGAGGATCGACGAGTTCGGGTTCGTTGACCTCTTCCCCAACGACCGGTTTCTTCTTGGCATGGGTTTCCAATACCAGCTCAAGAAGACTCGGTTCTCTTCCTATCCGTTGCATCTGTAATATAAAATAAACTTAATGAGATAATTATTGTAGAAAACAAAAAAATTTAAATAATAATAAATTTTACCAATTCTTGTTTTCTCTTCGGGAATGATCTTGTTCTCGAAGTATGGCGATGCGGACCATCTCCGGGAACCTTCTTGCCGTACCGACATTTTTTGGCCTTCTCGCTCTTGGCCTTGACGTCCTCAGACTCCCAATGTTGGATGATTTAGTTGAATACCTCGCCTGTTGCCCATGTCGGTTTGCGATTTTTGTGTAGTAGTTGCGCTTGGCGTTGTTCATCATAAGGCGCATTCGAGCCTCCATGTCGCACACCCATGCTTTGTAGATGCGCAATGATATAAATGCAACTAGTAACTTTTTTTTAGATAATATTTATAACTTACAATAATATAAATGCAACTAGTAACTTTTTTTTACCATAACGTCCCGGCAGAGCGTTCGAGATCGATAATCTGAAGGGTAGGACGCCCATCAAAATTATCGATCAAGGAATCGATATCCACCATATCATCCTCTTCATCAAATATCGGCGGTGCTGATAATGGTGAAGGAAGACGATATGTTGGTGGTGGAGGCGAGGGAGGAGCTATCATCTAGTCCTCATTTTTTTGTTAGTGTTTGTAAATGTGTTTATGTGTGAAATGTAGTGTTTGAGAGGATTTTGAGATTTTGATTTGTGTTGAAAATGAAATTGTTCAACAGTTTATATAAAGAAATTTTCAACGGGCATCCGTTGGAATTTTCAACGGATGCTTGTTGGAAAATACGTCATCTCAATGGATGCAGTTAATTGACACGACGTTCGCTCTTTCCAACGGATTCCCATTGGAAATGCGTACTCCTGAGGCAACAAACGGCGAAATGGTGGCTCGTCTCCCTTTGCAACGGGCATCCATTACAATTTCCAACGGATGCCCGTTGGAATTTTCTGCAGACTAGGGTTAGCATCATTACACTTTGCAACGGGAATTTGTTGCAAATTGTAACGGATGCCCATTACAAAACTTTCTAACGGGCATCCGTCGCCATTTTTAACTGATGCCCGTTAGAAATTTTTCGACAGTTACACGTTCCAACGGATGCCCGTTGGTATTTTTGTAACGGGCGTTCGTTAAAATTTTCCAACGGATGCCCGTTAGAAATATGGAAAACTTAGAAATTTTTTCTAAGTGTCGGAGGTGATTTCGTGTTTCAACGGGCACCCGTTAATATTTCCAACAGATTCCCGTTGGTATTAGATAATATGAAGTTCTAATACATTAAACATCGTTTATATATTCGTCGATTGTATTAACATTTCGATTGTTCGATTACATATCATCTACATTATTACACATCATGTACATTACACATCATGTACATTACACATCATCTAGATTTATTGCACATCATACACATTATTGTATTTACATTTCTTCTTTAGTAGATTCGTCGATTGGCGAGTCTTCCTTCGATTGTTCATTGAATTCATCGTTGTTATCATCTTTAGCATCTTCCGGTTCAACGTCTTCATAATCGCGTATTAATTCTCCGTCTATATCAGTTCTTGGGAGAGTCTCCCCGCGGTCTGTATCAATTAAACGAATCGGCTGCGGATGATCGGGTTGCAACGGATCTTCTTTATCATCTGAGCTTATGATCCCTCGTGGCTTAGATATTTACTATGGCCCACCCCTCCTCTCTTCGACGTTTCAATATTGTTGGATAGTGCACGTAACATACTTGATATTCTTGATCTATTGTGATGAATGGATAATACTTACCATATTGTCGTGTCGGATTGACGTCAATTCCTCCCCATCGATTGTTTTGTATTACACGTCCTACAGTTGGGTCGAACCACTGACATTTAAAAAGCATCACCTTCAACCCAACGAGACCGAGATATTCCGCTTGTATGATTTGGTGCAAAATACCGTAGCACCCTCTATATCATTATTAACGCAAACGCCATAATTGTATGTGCTTCTATGTTTTCCATGTTCTTACGTGTGGAATTTGTAGCCGCGAGTAAACAAGATTGGCTAACACATGACATTTCGTGCAAGACCATTAGCCAAATATTTTAACCACATAGGAAGTCTTTCATCAGAACATTTCACCTGTAGAAATAATAAAAACAAATGAATTATAATAAATGCAATTAATTTTAATAGATGTGTACACGAGTACTTACGTAGTCTCTCAACCACGAGCCATAATGTTGAACTTTCAAATTTGTGAATTCATTTGCATTTACATGAGCATATGTACCAAGTACTTCTTCATCAAATATCATGTCTAATGAAAATACGTTAAATTTGTGTATATATATATACATATATATGTAAAATATTGAAATTAATATGTACCAGTACCTTTCGAACGGTAATAACTCTTGACAATTTAGTAGTATATATGTGTGGACGTGATTATACTCCTCTGGTGTTAACCAATATTCCTCGGATTTACCTCATGTACGTCCAATCGATGTAAACATCTCAGGGATTGTGCCAAACTGTGGATTATATTGATACAAATAGTTTGTGTGATCATCTGTTGCACGTCGTTCTTTCGTTTGAATATGCGACTCGAAATAAAATGTGCTTAAATATGTGATTTCTTCCAACAAATATTGTTTGACAATAGATCCTTCGACCGCTGCTTTGTTTTTTTCTTTTTTCTTTAAATGAAAGAAAAACCTTTCGAAAGGATACATGCATCTAAATTGAACTGGCCCACCGAGTATTGCCGCATCTGGTAAATGTATTGGCAAATGCTCCATGATATCAAATAATGAAGGCGGAAAAACTTTTTCCAATGCACATAATACTTCAGAGATATTGTTTTTCATTAAATCCAAGTCATCCTTTTTTAAATTCCTTGAACATATATCTCTGAAAAATATGATGCTTCTGCATAGCACAACGTGAACATTCCTTGGTAAGAGCTAAGCAAATGCAATTGGAATGAGTCGCTGCATGAAAACGTGACAACCGTGACTTTTCAACCAGATCAGCCTCGAACCAACAATATCCACACATCGAGCAATGTTCGATGCATATCCATTTGGAAACTTAACGTCTTCTTTTAACCACTTTAACAATGTTGTTTTAGCCGGACAAGACAATCTGAATACCGCGGACAGGTGGCTCTTCTATCTCTTAATTCCAACTCAGGTTATCGGCATATTTACTTCAAAGATTTTCTTTTCGATATGTATAACATCTAAATTATGACGTAATATCATTGATTTCCAGTATGGTAGTTCCCAAAAGATACTACATTTAAACCAGTTATACCATTCACCTAGACCTTTTGGTTTACGATGCCCACGATCTCCACCGCATTCTACAGATTCTTGTAAATCACCCATTGTGTTTAATCTTTTGTAAAAGATTTGTGTTCAAGTTTGCATGCACGTGCCTTTTTTTGTACCACGTTCTTTTGAAAATGTTTTTTATCTTTCCAGAAAGCATGTCCACGAGGAAGAAATCTTCTATGAGAATTAAACCAACATGGTTTCTTACCATGTACTAGTCGAAATGAATCTGTATCATCCATACAATATGGACATGCTAATCTTTCGTTCATGCTCCATCCAGATAACATTCCATAGACAAAAAAAGTCGCTAATTGCCCATAATAATATCGTTTTCAATGTAAAATTTTGCTTTGTACTCACGTCATAAGCAAGAATTTTTTTCGTTCCACAAATGTCCTAATTCATGAATTAAGGGTTGCAAAAAGATATCGAAACTTTTCTTCGGATGTTCTGGTCCTAGAATCAGCAATGTCAGAAACATTACCTTTCTTTTTAAACACATCTCGGGAGGCAAATTATACGCAGACAAAATCATCGGCCACAAAGAATATTGACTTCCAGACTGTCTATATATACTAAAACCATCCGTGCACAAGCAAAGATAAACATTTCTTGTTTCATATGCGAAATCGAGAAATATTTCATTGAAATATTTTCAAGCCTTACCATTCGATAGATGTTGCATTATACCTTTGGCCGTCGAGTGTTCTGCGTGCCATCTCATTACCACGACGGTTTTTTTCGATTCAAATAACCTTCTCAACATCTTTGCTACAGGCATATAGAATATTTTCTTGTATGGTACATATTTACGTGAAGATGGTTTTTTTGGCCGAGATCTACTTGCACCGCAAAACTTGCATTCCAACAAACATCAATTTTCTCATGTGGCATTCCCAAATCTTTTAACACATTCTTTGTTTCGTATATGTCTCGGGAGCTTGATTATTTTCCGGTAAATATTCACGCATGGTTTTACCAAATAAATCCATGCAATTTTAAGCAACAGTGTAGTTTGTTTTTATACTCATCAATCTTGAAGATAAAGATAAGCGAGACTAACCTTCACGAAAACTTCATATTTAGGTTGTTTCACCGAATCCAATAGGTTGAAGAATCGACATGCATCGGTATTTGGCATCTTTTCATGCGTCTTTTCATTAACAACTCCAGGAAAAGCATGTGAGACCATTTCCACATATGGATTGGTCATTGGTGCTTCATTAATAACTTCTTCATCTCTTTTTACTTGTGCATTTTCGCCGTGAAAAAACCAAATTTCATAATTTTCAACGAAACCCACCTTATAACGATGTTTGCAAACAATTTCTTGACTTCGATTTATGTTTTTGTATCTTTTGGATGGACATAACATTGTTCCGCGTTCTTGACACAAAGGTTACATCGATGAAAAACTCATGAATTGCTCCAATCCGTGTAAGAATTCTTGCGTAATCTCTTCGGTTACAAGATCTTTTCTTCTATAAAAATCATAAATGCTCCAATCCGTGTAAGAATTCTTGCATAATCTCTTCGGTTATAAGATCTTTTCTTCTATACATCCACACTCTCGATCTTTATATATCTCGATTTGAAGAAGACAAATTTTTGTTGAAAATATGTTTGTTATTAATGGTTTGATGCAATTTTTGGTTTTGATCTAAATAGTGCAATTTCCAACGGACATCCTTTGGAAATTACAACGGATGCCCGTTGCAAATTCACATGAATTTATTTCCACCAGTGAACCTCAAAATTAACAATTTCAACGAGCATTCGTTGCCATTTGTAACAGGCATCCGTTACAATTATCAACGGATGCCCGTTGAAATATTTTTCCCCGGGTTTTAACGGACTTCCAACGGACGGGGCCAACGGAAGAAATCCGTTAAATACCATTAAAAAATTGCGATGGATTGCAACGGATGGGACAACGGACAATATCCGTTAAATGACCGTTGAAATTTATAATGGATTCCAACAGATTTGCGCTCGTTGAAAGTTCTCGTAAATCCGTTACAATTCGTTGCATTTCGTATCAACGGACGGATCCGTTGCCCCGTCCGTTGGAAATGGCGTGTTTTTTTGTAGTGTCTACGTCAGTTCTTGCGAGAATTTCTTTTCGATTTTCTGTATCAGTTAATAGTATTGGCTCAGGGTGATCGGATTGCAACGCATCTTATTTTTTGTCTAAGCTTATAACTCCTTGTGGTTTAATCTTAACTATGGCTCACCATTTCTCTCTTTGACGTTTCAATATTGTTGGATAATGCACGTAACATACTTGATATGTTGTGATGAATGGATCATATTTTCCATATTGTCATGTCGGGTTGATGTCAATTCCTCCCAATGATTTTTTTCTTGTACCACGTGCTATGATTGGATCGAACAACTCACATTTAAAATTTATTATCGTCAATCCAAGGAGACCAAGATATTCTACCTGTAGGATTTGGTGAAAAATGTCGTAGAAATTATCATCCTCTATTATACTATTAACATAAACGTCTTAATTGAACATACTTCTATCTTTTTTCGTGCTCGTAGATGTGGAATGTGTATCCCCGAGTAAACATAATTGGCCAACACAATATATTTCTTGCAGGACCATTAGCCAAATCTCTTAACTAGGTAGGATATTTCTCATCAGAACCTTTGACTTATATAAGATAAAATTTAATGATTACTACATAAAATATTTTCTGTATATATACAAAAATACATGTACTTACGTAATCTCGTAATCACGAGGCATAATGTTGAACTTTCATTTTTTTTTAGTTTATCTGCATTTAGATGAAATTATGTACCTATTACTTCTTCATCAAATATCATGTAATGTAAGTATGTTAACACATATATAAAATATATATTTGTAAATTAAAAGATCGATTATTAACGCTTTGTATGTTTAGACGGGCAATAGCTCTTGACAACTTAATAATATGTGTGCGGTGTGTGTGTGTGTGTGTGTATGTGTGCGTGTGTGTGTGTGAATGCGAATAGCAAATATTCTTCGGATTCCCCTTCTGTACGTCCAATTGGTGTAAAAATCTCAGGAATTGCGCCAAATTGAGGATTATATTGATATATATAGTTTGTGTGATCTTTTGATCAACGTCTTTGTTTCGTCGGAATATGTGATTCGAAATAAAATATGCTGAAATATATCATTTATTCTAACAAGTATTGTTTAACAATAGTTCCTTCAACCACTACTTTGTTTTTTTTATTTTTTCTTTAAATTAAAGAAAACCTTTTGAAAGGACACTTCCATCTGAATTTAACTGGACCATTGAGTATTGCCCATGACATCAAAGAAGGAAGGCGAAAAGAAGTTTTCCAAAGAGCATAATGATCCATGACATCAATGAAGGAAGGCAAAAAAAACTTTTTTCAAAGAGCATAATACTTCAGAGATATTGTTTTTCACTAACTCCGAGTCATCCATTTTAAAATTTTTTGTACATATATCTCTAAAAAATATACTAATTATGTATAGTATAATGTGAACGTTTTGAGGTAATAGCTCAACAAATGCAATTGGAAAGAATCGTTGCATGAAAACGTGACAATCGTGACTTTTCAACCCAATAAACATCGAACCTTCAATATTCACACACTAAGCAATATTCTATGCATATCCCTATGAAAATTCAATGTTTTATTTTAACCATCTCAATAATGTTGTTTTTGTTGGTCCAGATAATATGACTATTGGAATATGTATCCTTCCATCTCGTAACTCCAACTCAAGTTTTCGAGATATTGTCTTTAAATCCTTTCTTGATTGTATGTTATCCTTTATTTTCTCCATCATATTTAAAATAGTGTGGGAATGTTATCGAAAAACAATCCAATATGCATAACATCTAAATTATGACACAATATCAGTGATTTTCAATATGGTAGTTCCCAAAAAATACTATGTTTATACCAATTGTGCCATTTGCCTTGGCCTTGTGGTTTTCGATGCCCACAGTCTCCACCATTTTCATACGCGAACTCAAGAAATATTTCATTGAAATCTTTCCAAACCTTACCATCTGATGGATATTGCATTATCCCTTCGCCCGTCAAGTGTTATATGTGTCATCTCATAGCCGCAGTGGTTTTTTTATTCATATAACTTTCTCAACCTGTTTGCTATAGCCATATAAAACATTTTTTTATGGTACATATTTTCGTGAACATGGTTGTTTTGGACGAAATCTGTTTGGACCACAAAATTTACGTTCGAATAGGTCTTTATTTTCTCTCCAAAACAACATGCAACTATTTCTACAAATATCACTTTTTTCATGTGGCATTCCCAAATATTTTAAAATATTATGTGTTTCATAATATGTCTCAGGAGCTGGATTATTTTTCGATAAATATTCACACATAGTTTTGCAAAATGAATCCATGCAATTTTAACTACATTGTAGTCTATTTTTATACTCATCAATCTTGATGAAAATGGTAAACGAGACTGACTTTCATGACAACCTTCATATATTGGGTGTTTTGCCGCATACTATGGGTTGAAAATCGGCGTGCCTCATTGTTCGACATCTCTTCATGCATTTGCTCAACAACTCTATGGCCAGAAAAAGTATCTAACACCATTTCCACATATGGATTGTTCGTCGATGTTTCATAAAGAATTTCTTCATTTCTCTCCATTTCTTGTGCTTCTTGCACACAATCCCTAACTCCACATTTTTTTTTCCGTGAAATTACCAAATTTCATAATTCTCTACGAAACCCACCTTGTAATAATACAAGAAAAATTAAAAATCCAGACTGCCTAATTCATCCCTAATCCGTCCCTAAACGGGTTTGGGGACGGATTAGGGACGGCCAGTATCCGTCCTCAAACGTTCATCGCCAACACATATCCGTCCGCAATCCGTCCGCAAATACATACGGAAAATTTAGTGCGCAAACCGTCCGCAATATAAAGGTGTTTGCAAACAATTTCTTGATTTCAATAGTTCATGTTTTTGCAACTTTTATAGGAACATAACATTGTCCCGCGTTCTTGACACAAAGGTTATATCGATGCAAAAATCATGAACTATTCCAATTAGTATAAGAATTCTTTAGTAACTTCCTCGGTTACAAGATCTTTTCTTCTATATATCCATTCTCTGGATCTATACATATCTCTATTGGAAGAAGACCATATTTTTTGAAAATATATTTTGTGTTCATTGGTTGATGGTAAATGGTTCGAGTTTGTATAAATAGTGAATATTTCAACGGATACTCGTTGCAAATACCAACAGATGACCGTTGGATATACCAATGGAAAACCGTTGGACATACCAATGAAGAGCCGTTTAAAAACTGTGTCGTATTATTACAACAGTAGCCTCAAAATTATAAACCATCTAATGAGCATCGGTTGGAAACACCGACGGATACTCATTGCTCTTTGCAACGGGCATCTGTTTGATTAAAATGTTGATTTTGAACAGGCATTCAACAGATGTATTACTGACGTTGCAACGGATATTATCCATTTGGAAAGTCTAAAGGATTGCAATGGACTTCAGTTCGTTGATACTTTTCCAAAATTTATTACAATCCGTTGAGAAATTGTATCACCGGAGGGATCTATTGATATACGTCTGTTTTTTCGTAGTGTAGTAACTCCTGGACTGTTTGTTTTTTATGCATCTGAGGTACCGACGACTTGACCAGTTGAGACGGTATTGGTTGATAATAAAGGAACAACATATATTGTGACAATCTAAAAAATGTGAAACAAAACTGGTTTCATGAAATTTGAAAATTCCGATTCAGAAATATGTTGTTGTTGTGGAAGAGATGGACCACCTCATCTTTCGAATTGACGTGAAATTATAAATTTATAATTTTAGTTAGAAAGCCATTTGATACACCTTGAATTTTTGGATCAATTCTATTATACATCCATTGTCTTGAAACGAAAAATATTTGATCTCGACGATGATGCCATTGATAAAAACAACAAGGCTATATTGAGGAGAATGTTGATATTTTTTTCTTGGAAACGAATGTAGATATATAGTGTGATTTATATAAGCAATATCTGGAAAGATTGGGACTAAACACATCAACATTTTTCAACGGGTCGTTCGTAAACCGTTTAAAATTACGAACAGTTGCATTTGGTACAAAATTTCCATAAGGGAATTACCTGTCCAGAAATTTATATACAAAAAAGAGATCCGTCAGTAAATTTTTGAACGGTTCTCGCGTTTGTCAACAAATTTATTAACGGTCTTCTTGTATGTTTGCAAATTCTGTACGAAAATATCGTATGTCCGGAATTTACGGATGCACAAGTCTCTCATCTAGAATTCATTTTAATTATAGAAAAATTACAAATGTTATTTCCTTAAAAAATTTATTCGCAATTAGGATTACAGATGTTACTTTTTTCTGTAAATTTACAAATAAATTGCGTTATTCATCCGCAATTCGATTATAATCCGTTTGAGAATTCTGGACGACCGCTGTTGTCCAAAAATTTTGTTTGGGAATTGGATTTTTCTTGTATGGTACCTTATCAATAGAGCTTCAGCTGAAATATTAGGTAATAAAACTCCTTTTAAAATCCTCATTGGTAAAATCCAACATCTTCTCATTTAAAAAGGTTTTGATGTCTTTGTTATACATCCACATTGATAAAGATAGATTTAAGCTAACACCTAAGGGATTTCCTTCCACTTTTCTAGAATATCCGATTTGATATAAAGGATATAAAATTTAAACCTAATTGCAACAGTGATGACATATTTCCTAACTCATATTTACCTTTTTCACTTTTCTGATATTCAATGTAATTCTACAACTTTTACATCTTTTTCTACTGCTCTCATTCATTTCATTGACCCTAGTATAATCATCTATTTCAAGACAAACTAGAACTTCAACTAGACAGATTGAATTTTCATATTTCATATTATCTTTCTGACTTTCATTATTATTTTATTTTTTCTAATACATTTTCTATCAATCAAAAAACACCTTATCCTATATTTTTTTATTTTTTTCATATGCAAATTTAGATTAGTCTAACATATTGAAGATTTCTTTAGAAACTAAACCTAAAAGTTTTTACCAAGCTGTTAAATCTTCAAAATGGATTTTGGCTATGTCATAGACAATGATATGCGTTATATCGAGTTATAAAACCTAGACTAACGCTTCCGCAAGAATACGGATCG
>CM071867.1:37429080-37442395 GCA_036759665.1 Gynandropsis gynandra
TTTGCTTATATTATGACTAATCTGGTTTGAAATCTTATCACATAAACAGGGGGAGAAATGCAGAGTGATGAAGAAGAAGAAGAGGTGGATGTAGAGATTGAAGAGATTCGGGAGGAATCTTCTTCAAAGAAGAGCAAGGGAAAAAGGAAGAGGAACTGATGTGTTCTCGCATGTTCTTCCTTTTATTTTAAGTGCACTTAAAGACAATTGCTTAAGTGTACTTAATGATTACTTTTCTATGCTTGAACCTTAAATGGTCTGGACTTAGGTTGTTAAATTTCGTATTGTGACTGGTATGTGCTTGAATGATTTTTAGTGCATTATTTTGAATTTTGTGTGTTTGACTAATATATGTTTTTGTGATAAGAATTCAAAGGCGGAGATTGTGAATGCAGTAAAAATAGGATCGGAGTCTATATTTGTTGTTTCAGGAGGTTGAGACAATTAAGGAAGCTTGAATTCAAATTGAAGAGGACTAGAGTGAGTCAACGAGAAGACTAAGGAGAAGAAGGAGTCAAAGTGAATCGAGCGGATTCAAAGCTGAAGAGAGTTTAGCATGACGGTGCGGCGGAAGAACCGGGAGTGGTTGCTGAGCCGAGAGCAAGGCAGATAAGTTGACCTGGAAATCAAAAAACAAGGTTAACGAATCTGAGGAGTATCATTGAAGTACACAAAACAGAGAAAGAGAGAGTTTTTAGGTTTAGGTGTACTTAATTGGATACTTTACTGAGCAAGTAAACAGTTGAGGTTGTATTTACGTCTAAGTCGGGGGAGTTATCCGTGGAGGTCTTTCAGTATATTGTATAAACTGGCAAGTGTACTTAAAAATTGACAAGTAAATAAACGAATATTATTTGATATTTTCTGATCTCTTTGGTTATTGTTTTAGCTGTCATCTTCTACAAGTTTTCATTCTTAGTATGAAGAATTCATATACTATGTCATATTAGTCATTAAGATACAAGGTCACACGTCTTATAGATTAATTGTTCAGATTCGATCCAATTTTAATCAATATTATTTCAGAATATGTGCAACTATATATACTACCAAACAAAAATTTAGATCTATATATAAAAACATCCTTGATCAGTGATCAGATTATAATTAAAAAGAAATCTAAAAACTGTACACAAAATTTTAAAAAAAAATATAGTTTCGGCTGTCGGAAGTATATAACCAATAATATATTTGTTTTTACAGTTCATTTGATACGCATTCTAGGTTTAAAAATATTTTATAATCAGTTGTGGACTAAAATATAACCACGAGGACTGCGTGAAAAAAATAAATATTGTATGATCGAATTTAAATAATAAAAGTATTAAAATTATTTTTTATTGGTAAACACGTCCAAAAATGTTCTGTATCCGTCGTTGAATATTCAATCGAATAAAAGTGCTTGGTGTTTGGCTTGCAAGAATGGACAAAATTAAATAATTGTACACATCAACACAGACAAATACCAGATTTAAAATTTTAATAAAACAATATTCAAATAAAAATGACTTATTATATTAAATTATTTCAGAAATTTAAATAAAAAAGATGTAATAGATTTGCATGTATGAATAAATTATGGAGTTCAATAACTTTCTATTTTTTTAAATAATAATCGTAATGCAAATGAAGGGTAATATTTTCTGACAAAAATTACGTAATTATTAACAAAATATAAATATGAATATTAGTTAAAATTCCAATATTACTTGAAATTTCTAACAAAAAGGACATAATACATAGTAAAATTAGTTTTTGTAAGTGTTAAATAATTGAGTTCAATGACTCTCCGGATTCTTCTTTTTTTTTTAATAATAACAATAATGATGCAAAATGGAGAGTGTCAATTTAATGACATGTTTTCATATTTTATAATAATTAATAATAACCATATGCTTGATATATATAATATTTCTTCATTTCTATAAAGCAACTGTTCCGTATAATCCATAATCACTCCGAAGCTCTACGACAATGGCGACTTCTCTTTGCCACAACCTTCTTCGCGCCAACCACCACTCCTTCACCAGCACCTCCACGTCTCTCTGTAACCACTCCTCCCCCCGTAATTCTCAGTTCACGGAGAACGCGACCCTCGTATTTCCGGCAAGATCTCCGGCCGGAGTCTCCACCAAAGCTCTGTCGAGAACCAACGATAGCTCTCTCTCCGCCGTGATATCCAAGCTCGAGCGGGAGAGGAAGGGGCTAGTCGACGAATCTGCCACTGCCGAAGGTGAACGGTGGATGACGGCAGAGGAGATTCGCCGGCGGCACCGGAAGGCGGAGGAGGAGAAGAGGCTGAGGGACACGTGGCGAAAGGTCCACGGCGAGGACGATTGGGTCGGGTTGCTGGATCCAATGGATCCGGTTCTCAGGTCGGAGTTGATCCGTTACGGCGAACTGGCTCAAGCCTGCTACGACGCCTTCGATTTCGATCCCTTCTCCAGATACTGTGGGAGCTGCAGATTTACGCGCCACAAGTTCTTCGAATCCCTAGGAATGGCGGATTCGGGATACACGGTGGCGCGATACCTTTACGCGACCTCCAACATCAATCTCCCGAACTTCTTCAAGCGATCTCGGTGGCCAAAGGTGTGGAGCAAGAACGCAAACTGGATGGGCTACGTCGCCGTCTCCGACGACGAGACCTCTCGCAACCGCCTAGGCCGCCGAGACATCGCCATCGCGTGGAGAGGAACCGTCACTCGTCTCGAGTGGATCGCTGACCTCATGGATTACCTCAAGCCGGTAGCCGGTAACAACCTCCGGTGCTCCGACCCGGGCGTGAAGGTCGAGTCGGGGTTCCTCGATCTTTACACAGACAAAGACGAAGCGTGCAATTTCTCCAAATTCTCTGCGCGTGAGCAGATCCTGACTGAGGTGAAGCGACTGGTGGAGACGTACGGGGACAAGGAGGAGCTGAGCATAACGGTGTCGGGGCACAGCCTGGGTGGGGCGTTGGCGATACTGAGCGCGTACGACGTAGCGGAGATGGGTGTAAACCGGACGCCGTCCGGAAAGGTGGTGCCGGTGACGGTGTTCTCGTACGCGGGGCCTCGAGTGGGGAACGTTCGGTTCAAGGAGAGGATGGAGGAGGAGCTCGGGGTGAAGGTGCTGAGGGTGGTGAACGTTCATGACGTGGTGCCCAAGTCACCAGGGATCTTCCTGAATGAGCGTGCGCCACACGCGCTAATGAAGATGGCGGAGGGTCTTCCATGGTGTTACTGCCACGTAGGCGTGGAGCTGTGTCTTGACCATCAGAACTCACCCTTCCTCAAGCCCTCCGTGGACCCTTCCAACGCTCATAACTTGGAGGCTCTCTTGCATCTCCTCGACGGGTCAGTCACCTTCTTCACTCTCTTTTTCTTTTTTATTAAAAAGCAAAACAAAAATGACCACGATTTTCAAAATTCCCTTCAATATTACTTACATTAATCTCTAATGCATCATCGTACCAAAATTTATATAAGATTTATTTAGATAAAATCAATAATTATACCGAACTTGATACAGATTGAAACTTAAGTTCGTAATTTTTTTAAGTAATATATAAATTTCCACAATTTAAGTTCCTAATAAATCCATTCCAATTTTAAAAATATATATGAACATATAAAGATACAATGATTAAGTGAGATAATTCGTCATATTTAAAAAGAAAAAGAGAAGTGATGTGATGTAGCATCGTTTTTCGTCGGCACCGTGAAGAGGGCAATATTTTTTCATTGGAAGAAGCAAAGGGGTTTTGATTTTGATGGAGAGAGTTGTCAATATAAATTAATAAACTAAAAAAAAAGGATTTCATGGACATTGAGAATGATAAATGCTAATAAACGATAAATTAGTCATGTGTCAGAGGAGCCAACGTGGCTTTCTGCTGAAGGAGATGAGATAAGTCTTCGATGACTGATCAAAATATAATAATAAAGAATTTGGAAAAAACAAAAACCAATGGGAAGTCATCCACAACCTACCTGTTCAATTCGGTAATTAATAGAAGAATCAAATCCTTTTTCTCGATCTGCGTTGACTTAGATATCACGTGGATCTCGCGTTCATATAACACGCAGATACGGTCTGTTCCTTTGATATTGAAACGGATTTGTGGTTAATTTATTATTCATGTTCGAAATAGATATTAATTTTTTATTGGAATATATATATATATACTAGGTATCATGGGAAAGGGCATAGATTCGTGTTGGCGAGTGGGAGAGATCCCGCATTGGTGAATAAGGCTTCGGACTTTCTAAAAGACCATTTCATGGTTCCACCATTTTGGCGTCAAGACTCCAACAAAGGAATGGTGAGGAACCACGAGGGCCGTTGGATTCAGCCCGAACGTCCTCGTATTGAAGATAATCATCCTCCCGACATCCATCATCATCTATCCCAACTCCGCCTTCTCGCTTCCTAATCGATTTGGTCTGATCGTAGTGAATCATTATAGAGCTCTTATCAATGAATAGTTCGTCAATTACCTACACTTTTAGGTTTTTTTCATGCATGAGCATGCATGTAATGTATCTATGATGTTTAATTATCACTATATGGCACATGAGGAATCTCTCATACTTTGTAAATGTAAGATCAAACTTGTTCTTGAAATTATAACATCACCTTTCGCATTCCGGGTTTTATGTGTTTTATTTTCATTGGGGAGAATTGATGCTTAGCTATGTAAAATGTGATTTATAATGTATACAAATATCTCATCTCATAAAACAAAAATAAGATTGGTGTGTAAGTGGAAGAGATGCCTTTGACAAGAACCTTAATAGATATAAGTTCGTTGTCATGGTGACTTGTCAAGTAAGGTGTTTGATTTATGGCCTGAGCATGAAACATACGAAGTAGACAGATGTGGAGGCGTTTCAAAGGGAAAGACCAGATTCTTCCGAACAG
Organism: Gynandropsis gynandra; assembly: GCA_036759665.1. Lineage (NCBI taxonomy): Eukaryota > Viridiplantae > Streptophyta > Magnoliopsida > Brassicales > Cleomaceae > Gynandropsis > Gynandropsis gynandra. The sequence continues at coordinate 37,433,986 of CM071867.1, forward strand.
AATCCATCCCACTAGGGACCGAAGCGGAGTCATGTTCCCTCAATTGACACCCTCTCGTCCACCACAGCCACTGCCTGAACCGCTTTGCTTCGTCTTCAATGAGCATCTCACTCCTACGCTCTTCTTTCCCTTCTTCAAGGACAGACCTGATCAACATCTCCAACCACACAGTTTTCTGTAATAGACTTGTCTTGCTAACTCAAAGATGGTGTTGCCTTCACAGTTGCTATCTTCAAGGATAAAGGTCCACCCTTTACAGCCAGATCTAAATGCCTCGAGGCTTCTATATGTTATTACGGATAACCATTGGTCCCTAACATGTAAAGAGGAGGATGAGGTTACCAATGAAGGGCGCAGAGGACACGGCAGAGGAAGAGACCAGGGCGAGCGACTAAGGAGGTGGCTCTGATGCTTGCAATCTTTACTGTATCCTTCCTACCAAACCAAACCTATAGAACTAGAAGCTTGAAGCTTTGTTTTCTTTATATTATTTTCAACTAGTGGTGAAAAATCTGCCCAATCCACTACACTCCATCTAACTTGGATATGCCCCTATCCACTCTCCACGTGTCACATTCAAGAAACATCCACATCGAATAAATGGTATCCCAAAGAACAAGACTTGTACAGAGACATATAGTTAAAGAATGAAGCTAATTAGAGGACTGAGATTTGCTAATGAAAGAATTGAGAAATTGAACCTATTTTGTTGCATCTGAACAAAAGTAAGGCATGAGTTTGTATCAAGCGTGGATATTGCACCGTTGCAAGTACGGATGGTCATAAGGGGCATGTCTGCTCCAGTGGTGTTTGTACTTTGCGATCCCAATATCCAACCACGGCTTCATGATCCCATCGTAGTGTATGACCGCGGTTTGTTCAATCTCGGCCTCTTTAACTCCTGATTCATAACCTAAACCCACCAAATGCCATCTCTTGTCCAACGGCACTACTTGCTCATAGAACGTTAACCAACCTATTGGCAAGCTCCCTGCCTTCCACAACGGTCTCTTTGTTCCCTGCAAAAACCACGCCGAACTAACATTTTCATTTTGTTCACTTTACGACGTCTCATGGGGCATGAAGGTAAGGAGAAGTGTTTCTCATCCAAGGTACAAATATTGATGAACTAGGAACCACGAAGGAATAGGATGCTTCTTACCAGCTGCAGGTGTTTCAGGTACATGGAAGTCAGCTTCTGTCTTCTCCACTCTCTAAGATCAAACACATTCATCCCCATCGCCCACGTGCAAGTTTTAGGATCAAACTTCCCAGCGACCCATGTATCCGAGAAATTGATAAACCTGTTCATTGGACGAAATGAAGGTTCGCCTTCGAGACAAGTCTCTACAGCTCCGACTACTTTCCCCTTCATATCAACGCTCCACAAATCACTTAGATCTTTTTGGACTACTACATCATGGTCGAAGAACACAATCTTTTTCAGACCGGGGAATATATCAGGAAGGTAGAAGCGGGCATGATTGAGGGCAGAAATGAATCTTGGGTCACTAGAATTTTGCTTCATCAGTAATTCAGCATAATCTGAAGGCAGAACATTCATATTCTCAACGTTGAGAATCTGGACTGTAGCTCCACCAGTAGGGTTTAACAAAAACCACATCGAGATTGCTGGGTAATTAAGTGAATCCGTCACCAAATGGAATACTATTTTCTCTGGTTCCTGCAAGCACAAACATTTCCGGGTAAAATACATGAGGGGCTTCAACAAAATATTTTAAATGATTGTTGGTATGCATATAAATACACAATTACATTTAAAAGAAAAATCTTGAAATTTCCACAAAAATTAAGTCTATTTTTTTTAACTCCAATGGACAGAACCTAAAGAAATTCATCACATCGAACACCCAACAGCATTCATGTCTAGGTACACTGCAAGTCATAGTTCCTCTCATATACCTACTCAATTTAAAATTTGAGCCTCGTGTGAACTATGTCACATCTGATTACAATTTGCAAGAGCACAAGTTTGAAATCTACTTCTGAGAATTACACGAACAAGTTCTTCCTTAGGTTTTTCACCGTAAAAATAAAAAGAGAAGAAAAGGAAAACTGTATACGATAGTTGCGCTAAGACTAAAACAAAACAAACGTGGAGCACCATGTTCTATTTGGTACAAGGTAAACCATGAGGAGCGTATTTACCTTTGAAGAAGACACCGTTGAGTTAACAACAACTGCACAGGCCAGCACATTGTCAGAGAAGACAACATAATGATATAGATCAGGATCATCATAATCTTTCTGGTTAGGCATCTGTCTTTTTTCAGGATCCAGGGAAAAGTATTCTGTTGTCAGCCGCATTGAGAGACAGTGAAGCCCTTTAGGGGTGGTCCTTGCAGCAAGCTGCATAAGGTAGGTTGCTTGATTTTTCTGGGCCCGAACTTGTTCTTCAGTGTTATAAGTCATAGCACGGAGTTTGGTTGCAATAGCAGGGCAGTTGTTAAAGACACGACTGGCCTTGTATATCGCAGCTTCCATGGGTTTCAGTTTGTGAAGAGCACTAAAAGAACAGTTATAAGGGAAGTCGTTAACCAATTTTAGATCCATAATTACATGTCACAGTTATTTACTGGATGCAATACAGGAATCCTTTATTTAGTAGAGAGGGAATCGTGTGCTTGCTTACTTTTTTGAGAGACCTTTATCCTTGGTAGCATCACCAACTGCCCGTTCCAGCTCTTTCATTCGAGTTCTCAACTCCTTCACAACTTGGGAGTTACTCCCAGGCGGTGCAAAATTTAGGTAGGCTTTAGCTTGGATTATTTTGTCTCTGATCTCCTTCACCTTCTCATCTGTCGCTGCTCGCTCAGGCTGAGCCCTAGTGTTCTTCTCATGCTTGACTACTGGGTGTTGGAATTCCACATTATTATTAAGTTGGATGACTGTTGGTAATGGTTGCTCCTGACACAAATATAAAGCAAAAGTTGAATAAACAAAACATACTACCTCTGTATCTTAATGAATACCCTAGTTTGGTTTTCCCTATTCACCGTTATTCAGCAAGACCCATGGCATGGAACTTGATGCCATGCTACTTGATTTTGACATTCTAACTTGGTTCCACAATGCACCAACCCACTCGTCAGATTCATATTATTTAATAATGCATTCTAGTAATAAGGTATTTCAAGACCCCTTTCGACGCCTAGCATGACCATTCAAGGATGGAAATGCAATCAGAACTCTGAACTTGGAGGTTTAGTGTAGTTATATAATTTTGGTTCCTAAAATCTGGTCCAAAACTTTGTGATGGGTAGGACTCGTAGAATAGAGTCAACATTTATAAACTTGAAAAAATCAAAATACAGGACCATCAACCTTTCTTTTACTAACATGTTTTTACATTAATTGCCTAATTTTAATAACGTTTTGGCATTCCTAACTATACTGCACTCCTGAATATGAGAAAAGAAGAACCTAGGAGGAACGATTAAAGATAGACATTTAAGGATTGATACTAAGAGAGAAAAAGTACTTGCTCGTGATGAATGAATATAGGACTACTTCACAAGCTAAGCAAGATAGCTTACAACTTTATGCTGGTGGATGTACATAGAGATGATAAGTTTGGTACAAAGAAGAGCAAAGACAAGGAAAACATTGTCACCATCTTAATATGGTAAAAGAGAAACAGAGTAAGAAACTTCATGCCAACCTTCGTATCAGAGCTTACTACAGTTTTTTGTGAAACTATAGCTTGATCTTCCTTGATTTTGTGACCATTTCCTAAGATGACAGTAACAACGGATAAGAAAGCTTCCAGGTCAAAGACAACAAAACAAAATAAAACTGAAACTGTGATGGCTACCTCCAATTTCTGAGAAAAACCCTGTTTTGCGGCCCTTATTAGACTGCTTAGAATCACCAATGTCCTCAGAAGAACTATAATGAACTACAGAATTAAATTCCCCATCCTTGTAGAGAACGAGTTTAGGCTCCTTCACACCTTCTCCATCCTCCTAAATTATAATAAAAAAATCGATTAAACATGAATGCTCTAATGATACTAAGCAGATGACTGGAGCAAATGGGTACCTGTTCAATTGCGTTAAGTCTGAGATCATTAGTCCTGTATCTCTGCACGATAGTAGTGGCATCTCAGCTTTAATTCAATGCTTAATTTTAAAAGCTCAGAAAAGAAAGAAAATATAATTAAACAGCAATCGAAAGTCTTGCATACAGCACCGCTGAAGAATCTCTCATCGGTTTCAATAGTTTCAATCAATCGGAAAGCAAAAAAACTAAAGGTCCTAATTTTTTTTCTTAGAAATAATAGAACAGAGAAACGACAGAATTCACGTACAATGTTTGATAACTCTTCAATGAATTCTCTCCGACCTGTCACAAATCAGTAATCGAGATCAAACCAAATCTGAGATGCAAAAGCACAAGCAAAGGCTACGCCAAACAAAAACAAAAGGTCCATGGCGATCCACGGGATTCGATTAGAGATCAGTACCAATAACCAACTCTACACACAATCATCAACTATGATACAACAAATCAATTTTACATCCGCCACAACAAAAACAGGAAGAGAAATTAAGAAAAAAGGAGCTGACCAACGGAAGTGATGCTCTTGAGCCGATTGGATACAAAAACGATCGGAGCCAACACAGATATCGATAGCAACGAGAGGATCAGAATCCTCTGACACCGACGAACTTGCTTCATCAATATCTAAAAAATATCTCTTCTCCCTGAACTCTTCTCTTGTATCCCTAATCGTTCTCAAGGAAAAAGCACATCACAAAGAAATATTCCCTGCTTGATCGGCGAGCAACGATAAAAATGGTAAAAAAAATTAGGGTTTCGAGATCTCTCAGTTTTTGTTCCACTTTAATGCAGATTCTTTTCTCCGCCTTAAATTTTTTGTGAAAGGGTTGAGGGGAAAAGAGTTAGATTCAGAGCTTCGTGCATGTTCGGGTTTCAGCGTTTTTTTTTATTTTAATCCGATAAAAAAGGAAAAATATTGAATATTTTGGATTTATTTATATAGTTTATGGGAGCTTGCGTAGAAAATGTGAAATTGCGAGACCGCCGAGGAGGAGGTGATGGGGATCTAGTGCGTGCAGGTGTAACGTGAATACATGTTCTCTCCGGTTTATCACCGCTTATTTAGCTGACAATATGTTTGTCTTATTCTGGATGGTTCAGATGAGATTTTCAGCTTATCAACTGACCTTCGACACGTGGAGAGCCACTCTTTGGACGGGGATAAAGGACAAAAAGGGAATTTAACGGTTTCTGGGAAAGACAGTGTGCTCCGACTAATAGGAGTGCCGATAGTGGAAAGTTGCGTTTTTTTCCGAGTAAAAAATTGGTTCCTTTTAAAACACTAAAATATCAAAAATATTTTTTTGAGATTTTTTTATGTCACATATATCTTCATAAATTTAAAGAAAAATATTATAGAAAAGATAAATGTATTTTTATTTTTACTTATAAAATACATACAATTGATATTTTTTTAGAAAAGATATCTATTTTAAATTGAAAGTAAAAAGCGAGAGGCGATTTCGAAGTCTAGAATAAGAAGCGAGAAACGATTTCGAAGTTGAAAGCAATGAGCGAGAGACGATTACGAACGAGAGCAAAGAGTAAAGAACAATGATTTCGAACGATTTCGAGCGATTTTCGAGTATGGGTCATAAGGGTCACAAGTATCCGTATAGGTCACAAATATCGTATGAATCACAAAAATCGTATGGATCACAAGGATTACACAGTCATAAGAATCGTATGGATCACAAAGATCGCATATGTCGAATGGATCACAAGCATCACATGGATCATATGAATCACAAGCATTGCGCGGATCGCACAGATGACAAGAACAATATGAATTTATCAATATTATTAAGGTAAAATTGAAGTTGATTTTTTAAAGAAATACATGATTAAAACCTTAATAACATATTAAATTTATTTTTTATTTTAAACCTTTTCAAATCTATAAAATTTTAAACTATTTTTATGATAAAAAAAATTTATAGTTTAAATTTTAAAATGATATACAATTAAACTAATTAATCTTAAATTTATTCTGAAAACTTGTAGAAGATAACTAGTGAATCGATAACCAAAGAGATCAGAAATATCAAACAGTATTCGTTTATTTACTTGTCAATCTTTAAGTACACTTACTAGTTTATACAATGTACTAAAGATCTCCGCGGATAACTCCCCCTGAATTAGACGTAAATACAACCTCAACTGTTTCTCCACACAGTACAGTATCTAACTAAGTACACTTAAAACCTTAGAACTCTCTCTTTCTCTGTTTCGTGTACTCTAGTGATACCACCCAGAATCGTTAACCTTCTTTTTCTTTTTCAAGTTAACTTATCTATCTACCGCTCGGCTCAGCAACCCTCTCCGGTTCTTCAGCCGCGTCGTCTTGCTGATTTTTCTTCAGCATTGAATCCACCCGATTCAACTTGACTCCTCCTTCTTCTCCTTAATCTTCTCGTTGACTTCCTCCAGTCTTCCTTGATTTGAATTCTTGCTCCTTAAATATCTCAACTTCCTGAAATAACAATTTTAATCTACAATCCTATTTTTATTGCATTCACAATCTCTCCCTTTGAATTCTTATCACAAAAACATACGTCAATCAAACATATATAATTCAAGACAATGCAATAAAATCATTCAGTCACAAGACAAACACCATATAAGATCAAACAACATAAGATGAATCCACGCAAATATGTCCAGACCATCATAAGTTCAAGCATGGAAATTAAAGCATTAAGTACTATTAAAATAAGCATTGTCTTTAAATGCACATAAAAAAATAAAGAACACATAGGAACATATCAGTTCCTCTGTCTTTTTCATTTGCTCTTTTTTGCAGTAGATTCCCCATGAATCTCTTCTACCTCATCATCTGCAACCTCCTCTTCGTCCTGCATTTCTCCCCTATTTATGTGATAAGATTTCAAACCAGATCAGACACATAATAATGAGAAATAAATCACACAAAAATATAAATGCACTTGATTACTCTGAAATCGCAAGAGTAGTCCATCAATGGATCTGAGCGCTGCACTTAAGGTTTGTTTTATGTTAAGTAAGTTCCTGAACCGTACTGTTCCTGGACGTTCTGGCTGCTGAGGCAGATGGCATCTTGGCCATATAACGCTTTTCCAGTATGATCCACGGTGGGGTATTCTCACATACCTCATCTCTCCCAATTATATCAGCAGCTTGTTGGCACAAGATATTCTGAATCAGGCAAGGGAATGGAAGAATGAACTTCGTGGAGTTAGACAAACCCAATCCAACGATCAAGTCCAGAAACACTTTGCCAAAGTTGATGGGTATGTCATTCTTCAAGCAGTACAGAAAGACTGCTGTATCCTGTCTGATTGCATCCGATTTCTTGTTAGGCACCCAGTTTGTGCGGGAAATCTTGTTCAGCAACGCATACACCCATTGAAGTTTGGAATTTGGGATCTGCCCAGGCCAAGTACTTAGCTTACCATCTGTCAACTCATTTGTGACAGCGTCCATATCTAAGTTAAGCTGGAGTTCCTTGGTGTGAGTCACCGGGATATGCAGAATTCCCAAAAACTCGTTTATTACTTCAACACTAAACCTAAAAACGTGACCACGAACATACATGGTGCCAAACAGAGCCGACCTGGCTCTTCAATATCAGGAACTAAATTCGCATAGAACTCATATACGAGTTCCTTACAAACAGAAGTCACAGTGGTGACTGTGTTTGTCAGCTTCCTGTTGACCAATAAATCCCACACAGAGAGGTGCTGAAATTGATGCACACTAAGTCCTCTCTCAGAGAAAATTTCCCTTTCCTTAAGGGTTCTAAACCTATTGAGGTATGATTCCTTGTACATTTTGTACGAAAAGGCTTTGGAGACAAATAGAGGGGTACATCGTCTCGAAGAGGCAGAAGATTGTGTGCCAGGAGCCAAAACCGGTCTTCCAGTAGACGCCAGCGTTGATGGAATGGTGGAAGGACCAGCACTCGGTGGAGGAACCGAGGTAGTGTGGGTGTCCCGTGGTGGGGTTGAAGAAGTAGAAGTTTCCCTTGGCTTAGTGGAATTTTGACGTGGGTCATTCTGTGGGTCATTATGTGGGGTCGACATGGAGGGAGCTCTGAGGTCGCTATCAGGGTATGTGTGATCAAAGTTGCACCAACTCAGATTTTCACGTTTATTTGGTGCAAAAAAATTCCGTCGCCAACACCTTGTAGCGGCGTCCATTTACACGAGAAGGATTTCGTGTAAACACTAGATCCCCCATCCTTACTTCCTGATTATCAACCAGGAGTATGTCATCTGCATTGAGACCGAAGTTGTTGTTGCGAATCTGCATGATGGTGAGAGAAGAATTTGCAACGAAGACACTACTG
>CM071867.1:37456417-37479762 GCA_036759665.1 Gynandropsis gynandra
CATTGAAGATTATCAGGGGATGCAGAACAATATTGAGAGGAGAACTCAAGGATGGACTTTATGTTCAGTAAGGCCAAACCATTCAAGGTGAAGGCAATCAAGTCTCTGCTGAGAAAGATCAAACCACACTGTGGCATAGCAGGCTTGGACATATGAGTCAGAAGGGGATGGATACTTTTGTAAAAGAGGGGATGATCGAAGGTAAAAACGTCTCAACTATGACATTATGTGAGGCATGTGTGATGGGAAAGGCACACAGGTTGTCCTTTGGAGTAGGAAAGCACAATTCTAAGGATGTTTTAGAATATGTTCATTCAGATTTATGGGGATCACCTAACATCCCATTTTCTCAGTCTAGTTATCAGTATTTCACGACCTTTATAGAAGATTATACTAGGAGAGTATGGATATATTTTCTGAAAAGAAAGGATGAGATGTTTGATAAATTTGTAGAATAGAAAACGTGATTGAAAATTAGACAGGTAAGAGGATCAAAACTCTAAGGACAGACAATGGATTGGAATTTTGCAATCAAAGATTTGACAGATTCTGTAAGGATGAAGGAAAACATTGATTGAAAGTCAGATAGGTAAGAGGATCAAAACTCTACGGACAGAAAATGGATTGGAATTCTGCAATCAAAGATTTGACAGATTCTGTAAGGATGAAGGCATTCAAAGGCATAGAACATGCGTGTACACTCCACAACAGAATGGAGTGACTGAACGAATGAATAGAACAATTATGGAGAAGGTAAGATGTCTCCTTAATGAATCTGGTTTACCACAGATTTTCTGGGCATAAACAGCTTCAACGTCGGTGTATCTCATCAACAAATCACCATCAACGGCTATAGGATGTGATATACCGCAAAGAAAATGGACTGGCATGTTAGTAGGCTACAAACATTTAAAGAAATTTGGTTGTGTAGCTTATGTTTACAGTGATCAAGGAAAGACTTAGTCCAGAGGCAAAGCAAGTTTCTTCATTGGCTATCCTTTTGGAACTAAAGGATACAAGGTATGGCCGCATAAGGAAGGCAAAGTTGTAGTCAACAGGAATGTTATCTTCAATGAAGATCTAATGTTCAAGGATGTTTCAGAAATGGAGAAAGAAAAATCTGAGGTAAATGCAAGGAAGACAGAGATGACAGAGATGGTAAAATTGTCATTTTTTGTAAAGGATTCAGTTCAAAGAACTGAGATCCAAGGTGAAGCAACAACACTGGGAGGTCAGGCAATTACACTTAAAATTCAGGCAACCCTTAGAAGTAAGTTGGATCTTACAGATGAGGAACCAACAACTGATATTTCAGAGGATGCTTATGAGGAAAAACAAGAGGATGAAACTGATGATCAGGTAGTGCTAAAGGACTACAAGCTTGCAAGAGATAGACCTAGAAAAAATATTAAAATTCCTTCAAGATATGAAGAAACATATATCGTGGAATTTGCATATATTTCTGCAAGTGTGTTGGAAATAGAAGAGCCAAAGAGTTATCAAGAAGCAAAAGGAAGTAAACATTGGCATCAATAGAAAAGATCCATGGAGGATGAGATGGATTCTTTAAGGAAGAATCAAACCTGGGAGTTGGTACAGAATACAGAAGGAAAAAGGGTCATAGGGAGTAAGTGGATATACAAACTCAAGCAAGGAATACCAGGTTCTGATCAGAAAAGATTCAAGGCCAGGTTAGTGGCAAAAGGGTATTCACAGATTGAAGGAGTTGATTATCATGAAATCTTTTCTCCCGTAGTTAAACATGTTTCAATCAGGCTTCTATTATCTTTGGTAACTTACCTAGATTTAGAACTTGAACAGCTTGATGTTAAGACAGCTTTCCTTCATGGAAGTCTCGAGGAAAAGATTCTGATGAAACAACCAGAAGGTTTTGAGGAAAAAGGCTCAGTTGACAAAGTTTGCTTACTTAAAAAATCACTGTATGGTCTTAGACAACCACCTAGGCAGTGGAATCAACGATTTGATATGTTTATGTTAGATCAAGGTTTCACTAGGAGTAAGTTTGATGCATGTGTCTACTTCAAGAAATTACAAGATGATTCGTATATCTATCTACTCATATATGTAGATGATATGTTAATAGCAGCAAGAAATGTGACGGAGTTACAAAGTCTTAAAGAAATGCTAGGCAAAGAGTTTGAAATGAAAGATTTAGGAGCTGCAAGAAGGATCCTAGGAATGGTTATTGATAGAGATAGGATTGCTGGAAAATTGACAGTTTCACAGGGAGATTACTTGCAGAAAGTATTGGTGACATTCAGCATGGAACAATCAAAACCAGTTTCTACACCGTTAGGAGCTCATTTCAAACTCAGGGTTGTTGCTAAAGGTGAAGTAACTGACAGTACACATATGGAGGCAGTACCATACTCAAATTTTGTTAGATCAATCATGTATGCAATGATCAGTACAAGATCAGATCTTGCATATCGAGTTGGTGTTATTTGCAAGTTTATGAGTAACCCTCATGAGAGTCATTGGAAAGCAGTAAAATGGGTGTTAAGATACATCAAGGGGTCACAGAGGAAGAAGCTAGTGTTCAGAAAGGGTGCTAACTTCATGGTCAAAGGATATTGTGATGCAGATTATGCTGCAGATCTAGACAAACGCAAGTCAACCACTGGTTTTGGGTTTATGGTTGGTGGTAATGTGGTAAGCTGGAAATCAAATCTCCAGCATGTTGTGGCACTCTCAACAATAGAGGTCGAATACATGGCTTTGACGGAGGCAGTTATGGAGGCTATTTGGCTTAATGGGATTGTAAATGAGCTCGGTATACAACAGAAAGTTGTTGAGGTGTATTGTGACTCACAGAGTGCAATATATCTCTCGAAGAATCATGTTCATCATGAAAGGACGAAACATATCGATGTTCGTTTTCATTTTATAAGAGATATTATATCTCAAGGGGATGTAAAGATTCTGAAAGTTGAAACTCAAGACAATCCTGCAGATGCTTTCACAAAGACACTTCCGGTAAGCAAGTTTAACTCGGCATTAAAAAAAGAGAGATGGAGTTTTGATCGTTAACATTAACATATAATTTTATTAAGGTGAAGATTTGATGTCATGTAATCTAGTTCTTGGCTGGATTAAGAAAAAAGATGATGCAGGGGGAATACACTGGTGTTTAAGTGTACTTGCTGACCAAGAATGGGGTTATTCTGCATTTTACAGACTTAAGGGGCTAATATCGGAATAGGTGAAAGGTTGAGGACGTGCCTATAAATACAACAAAGTCCAAATGTTGAATAGAAGTTACAGTGAGCACAGCTCAAATTAAATCTTCTTGGTTCGCTGATATTCTCTCTTTCTTTTGTAATCGGAAAACTAATACTCTAAAGGAATCAATCCCTTTTCTTTCTCCGAGACGTAGATTGAATAACGATTCAATCGAACTCGTAAACAACGGTGTTCAATCTCTCACTCTACTCTTTTTCTCACATATTACTCAAATTTAGCTTATAGATTTTCATAAATCTTTTATTTGAGCTCGGAAAAGATTCGCTCGAATTGCAGCACTATGCTTAGGTGGTAACACCATAATATCTACTTTATAATTGTAATATTTAATTTATTAAATATACTCTTAATTATATTACAGTTAATTAAATATTAATTAATATTTATAAATATTAATATATTTGTAATTAATTGTGTATTTCTTGTGATATTGTGTATTTATAGTAATACTCTTGTGATATACAGAATATTAATATCATAAGAGTATATTTTAGGATTATCTGATAAGTAGATTACAATTTATAAATATTAATATATAAGATTTTTTATTGACATTTATTTCAAGGCATTTACTTTTTAAAAAACACAAATAAAAATATAATGACATGGATGTCATGTGTATGTTTAGGTGGCAGCACCACCATATTGCAAGAAAGTTGACTAAGATTAGTTGATGATGATATAATTGGTTAGGATAAGGTTATTGAACTCTCAACCTTCATATAATTATAATTATAATTATAACTTCAGAATGACATAGAAATCACATTTTTCATAAGAGTATGCTCTCTCTTTTCTTTCTATATTCTTTTTTTTTTTGGATTTTATAAAAGGCGATTACCTATAATAAGAAATATAAAATAAAAAAATTGATTGTTTTATTTGTCAATATCTTAAAGCTTTGGCAAATTAATTAATTGACTTCCGTCAGAATTTTTTAATGGATTGATTGTGTATGATATACATATATATATATATAACTTTTGAAAACACGACAATACATAATTTGTATGACATACAAAAGTTTTCATTAGTACGTTTTGAAATAAAGTGCCGAATCATAAGAGGTTATAATGGTTAAAATTTTAAAAACAATTGATAGATGTTGAATTTAAATGATTGTTAATTAAGTGCTGTCGTAATTAAACAGTTGAAATAAATAATGTATTGGATGATACATATACATACCACAATTCATCATTGTACATTGTATAAATATACATTAAAATTATATATACAATAGTATATCGATACGAAACTATGTGTCTTTAACCAAACAAATGGCACCACTAATGAGATATGCAAATTAAAAACCGATAAAATCAAGTGAATATGCATCGTAATCTATCTTTATGAACTAAATTAGGTCTAATCTCACAACTCAAATGATTGTTTTTTTGCCTTTGAGCAAAACTCAAATCTTATAACATGGAGTATTATTGAAGACAATAGGGAAAGGGGGAACTTTACTACATAAAGGCTTCACGTTTTCATTTCCAAATTTATGCTTGTAACCTCAACTAAGTATCCTATATTCCAAATGACTTGTATTAATTATCAAAACATTAAATTATTTTAAAAGGCCATGAATTTGTAATTAACATTTATATTCATATTTATTCTTAAGTATATTCATATTTATCTCGATATAATTTATAAATCTATAAATACAGAATAAGACTATCTAAATTACGTATCCAACCCCTTTGTATAAAGATTCTGTATACAACATTTTGTTTTACAATTTTGATCGTTTTTTAATTGCTTTATTTCTTTTTACTGATGTGTATTAATCAGCCTTGTATCCCGAGCTTTCTTACAAACTAACAAAATAATAATGATGTGTTTTTGCTAATATTGTACAATATATTTACATTTTTAAAAACAAAATAAACAATTTAAAATAATAATCGTAATAAATGAAGCGTAAATAGCTGGACTGTGCAACCCTAAACATTTTACATGGTTTTATTTCCTCGGAAAAGCCCATACACAAAAACACACAGGAAGAAACTGAGAAAAGAAACAAAAAAAAGAAAAAAAAAACTCTCAAAGGCTCATTCTCTTCTCGACGAGAGCCTAACCCTTCCCTTTTCTCTCTCTCTCTCTCTCCGTGGATTCAGATCGTTTGTTCAATTACTACACACCTTCTTCTCGTCCAAATCCGACGTTAGTTTTTCTTATCTCACCATTGACAATCCCCGATCTTCTCCTCCTATTCACCAGATCACCAGGTTCGACGAATCTTCTCGATCAATCTGTAGCATTCGATTGAATTTTATTTTTTCCCTCGACCCCTTTGTGTTAATCTCATCTTGAGCTGTTATCCGATTTGGGTTTGAATGTAGATGATCCGAAACGGAGAGATTGTGATATGGACGTAAATACGCTACGTTTCGAGGTTGTCGTCTTCGTTCACATGCAGTTTGGGGTTGGTACGTGTGCTTAGCCACGCACTTTCGTATAGATAGAGAAAGGGGAAAAAGGGTTGGAGAGAGAGATATAGATAGATACATGGCAAATCAGGTGGCGAAGGTGAGGAGGGAGACGGTGGCGGCATGCATGACCTGCTCTCTCTGCAACAAGCTCCTCCGCGATGCCACCACCATCTCCGAGTGCCTTCACTCGTGTAAGTTCCTCCGTTTCCTCTATTCTTCTTATTCTCACGTTCAAATTCGTTTACTTGGGGCAAAAATCTTCTGAAATCTATGTCTTTTATGCGTCCCTTATCGTTCTATTACCCGGGTTTGTCCCATTTTGGCTCTGGGCTGTTCTTGTTTCCGAATTCGTGATGATTGTAGGTGTAAATTTATCGTGCTTCCAGTTGGGATTTTGTTTCTTCTCGTCGGTATCGCCAATTGTTGAAATTGATAGCCCCGTAGGTGAATTGTTTGTTTCAATCCGTGAACGAAAGTCGTCAAAGACCAAAATTTGTTGTATTATTTCGCGATGTAGTACTACAAGAGGATAACTTTATCTGTTTAACTCAGTTGTTTGAACTCTGAGCTTCTTCTGTGTCAAAGATGGCATGTGGTCAAATCTTGCTCTTGGCTTTGGTTTAGTTTAACTTCTGTTAACATGACATGTTGTATCTTGTTGGTTGAGTTCAGTTTTACATTTCCTTCTCGCTTCTGGGTTCAGCTTCTTCTATGCTATAGCCTGCTTGTATATTTTTGTATTGACTCTCAATTGCCTAAAACTTAGTTTGGTTTTGCCAATAATCGCTCTTGTTAATCAAATTTATTATACTCGTGATAGATGACGTGTATGAGTTCATTATCTCTTGTTTTATGTTAATGTGTATGAACTGTGGGAATTTTCAGTGAAAGATCTCAGGCGTACATTCTTTGCCATGTTGAACCATTAATTATCTTTGTGTATTTGTTAGAATCTTATCTATCTTTATGAACTTTATGAACCATTAATTATTCTTTGCCATGTTGTGTATTTCCTTTCTAGTACGCATGATCAATCTATTGATTCAAACTTCATAAAAATATGCAATAATCATCTTTCGATTAGTTGATCTTTTCATTCTTTTAGATCCAAGATGGTAACTGTAGTTTTACGAGCTAGGATATGCAGTGCTTCTAGAACTGAAATTACTTAACGCAGTAGGAATTCATAGTAACTAGTCTTGCTGAAATGGATGTTGTTGCAGACGGTAAATGTTCAATGTGAATAAACTTGGAAGGTTATTCAAGTTAATGTAGAATGTGTCAACTATTTCTAATTTAGGCCTTTGACCTTGAGAAAAGGGATATGCTTTTTGTAACATTTGAGGTCTTAGAAAATTGTAAGATCTTGTTGCATTTGATGTGAAGCTTTGTGTTCTTATCTTATTATCTTTCTCTGTTAAAATGCAATAAGTTGTTACATTACTTTACATTCATATTCAGTTTGTAGGAAGTGTATTTATGAAAAAATCACAGAGGAAGAGATAGAATGTTGTCCGGTATGCAATATCGACCTCGGTGGCGCCCCATTGGAGAAATTGAGGTAGATTCATATTCTCATCTATATTCCTTCCACCATCTCTCTCTCCCGTTGATGATACTCGGTTTAGACTTGGTTAGTTTAGCACTCACCATCGTTAAGCTCAATAGTCATGCTCCTGTAAATTTGGTTGATAAGTCTTTTAGTTCTTTTTATCGATGAAATTAACCAAAATGAGATCTCTCGTGTCTTATTTTCCTCGCTAGATATACTTGCATGATAGTTTTCTTCCATTTTTGTTCATGTTTCTAGGCCTGACCACAATCTGCAAGATTTGAGGGCCAAAATATTTCCTCTAAGAAGAAGAAAAGTTAAAGCGCTTGAAGTTGTGCCTTCAATCACATTACCTACGAGGAGAAAAGAGAGATCTATCTCATCCTTGGTAGTAAGCACACCAAGAGTTTCAGCCCAAGCTGGTACAACTGGAAGAAGAACAAAAGCTGTCACCAGAAAAGACGTACGAGGCAATGGTTCTTTGGCTGAGAGAACTGTAAAGACAGAAGAAAACTCTGCGGATGACAATCCAGAGAGCACAAGTTCACCTGAAACTCTAAACAAATTCACTCAGAACAAAAGGCAGGTAAAGAAGGTGATTAATTTGGCTCTCTCTTTTTAGCAATTGCTTCTCCTTGTGTTTCTTCTGTTCTGATTCCCATTATTGGTAGCATTTTCCGCCTCTTTCAGTGTCAAGGTTAATAGCATTTATCTTAACCCGCCTGTTTAAGCCTCTGTTAAATCACTGTATCATTTTGGTGATCTGTAAATGGAAATGCAAGTCTTGTCTACCTGATTACAAATCACAATTCACCGATAGAGATACTAGTTGCCCTTTCACTTACATTATTCTTCTTGCAGTCTTCATATGCAGAGCCTAATTGTTCCTTATCTGATAAAGAAATCAAGCATGGTGATGATGAACCCTGGGATTCCAAATTGGATCTTTGGAAACCCTTAAATTTTCTTGTCGAAGTGGCAAACAGGACAAAACCCTTGAAGTCTTCTGCTTCTCAAGGTTTGGATTCTAAATCTGAACAGACACATGTACATGAGAATGAAGGTCAAGCAAGTAAAAGTAAAACCAAGGATCACAAAAGGAAATTTAAAGTAGAGGACGAGAAGAATAATAATGGTGAGCCTACAGCATCAGAAACAGCTACTCCTAAAAGACTCCGTAGGACTCACCGTAAAAGGTCTGCTTCTTTTGGTGATTCAAGAACTCCCCCACAACAAGATGCACCGAGTGCAAAACGGGAAAGGAGAAATGGTCCTGTTTGGTTCGCGCTTGTGGCGTCCAATGATCAGTAAGATCTTTGCTCTTCATTTTAAGATTTCGGGCATTTAATATTTACCATATCTTTCTGTTTTTTTTTTCTTTTCTTTTTTATGCTTCTATCTTCTTGGTTTGTTGACAGTGAAATTATGTTTTTAGGGAAGGAGAAACATCCTTACCTCAAATTCCAGCAAACTACTTGAGAATAAAGTAAGTTTTTTCATCTTCTACGTTTTGTTTCTAGTTCTTGATTGCCAAATTTTCTCGTCGATAAACGATGCTCGCAAGTCATTGGCCCACCAATTCTTTTGAAGTCGCACAGGCATTTTCTTGAAGGAATGAAACAGGATTCGCACGTTGTACAGTCTTGCATGGATTCATCGTCATATAACTCAATATGCAGTTCGATTATCCTTAGTATTCCACACAGTTATTTGCTTACCTTTTCTTGCTAACTCTGGATTGGGTGGAGAGATGCAATGTTCAGAAGAATTCTAATGTCGTGAGAGATATAATCGTTATCTCGTTTTTGTGGTAGGGATGGAAATATTCCGGTTTCGTTCATCCAAAAGTATCTAAAGAGGAAGCTTGATCTCGAGAGCGAAACGGAGGTGAGTAACTTTCCATACAGTCATACCTTTTTAATATCTAGTTCGGACCCCTTTCCTAAAATCATATTTGTATTCACACAAATGCATTGTTCATCATTTATAACTAAGTTATATCCATTCTCATAACCAAATGATGATCATATATGCCGGTTCAACTAAAAGGGTTCTCTTCTATTAGCATCTTCTTTAGAGAAATTTGATGATGTGGATCTGGTTCAACTAAAAGGTCTCAAGATAGTGATATAATGAGAAATGAGAATGTAGGTGTACGTGTTAAATATGAGTTTGTATCTAAGTGAACTTCAATCCTAATTGTTTTACCTAATTATTTCAAGAGTTAAAGGGTTGCTTAAGATAATATATATGACTATATGATCATACATATGAGTTTATGATTCATCTACTAACCGATATGTAATAATACAACACAACACTTTCACTCACATTCAGATTTGGTCCTGTGTATATCATAATCAGGGTTCAACATTTGAATATCCGAATTGGGATGGATCAAACTCTGAGATTATGGGTTTGGGTCGAAATCAATCTAAAAGCTAGTTCAACTAAAAAATTAGTTCAAAAGTTAAATATTTGTTCAAGGATATAAATATATATACGAGTTCATGATTCATGTTGTAACTAATATGGAACAATGAAAACATAACGGTGCGAACCATGGGGCATGGATTGATAGTTACTGAATTTGCAGGTAGAAATAAGATGCATGGGAGAACCGGTGATCCCCACACTGCAGCTACACAGCTTGATGGATCTGTGGTTGCAAACAGCATCAAAACACCAACGCATTGCAACGTCAATAGGTTCCTCAGCGAAGGATTACGTTATGGTTCTCGTTTATGGCCGCAAGCTACCAGAATCCAACAAGTAAGAACAGTTCCCTTTGATGCTTCAAGAAACAGATTAATAAAATCTCTCGAAGGATCTTTCTCCAGACATGCAACCTTCAAAGTGTAAGGGAAGGTTGATTGTATTGTTTACGAAGTTCTTAGTGATATTCTTGTTTTGTTTTGTTTTTTTTTTACATCACACATGACATACGAATTGGTTGTTTACCCTTTGACTTTGGAACATTGCATGTAAGATAAGGTAATTTTGTTGTCATTTTATTTTATGGACATTTTTAGTTTTCTTTTTAATTTTATATTAAGTAGGAGGAATATCATAAATATTCTCATAGTGATAAAACACTTCAAAAATATTTTTTAAACCTAGTAGAAAAAAATTTGAAGAAAAGACATGTATTCTTATTTTATTAGTAAAAACACAAGGAGGAGGGAAAGACAAATTTGAGGGGAGAGAAACAAAATTGAGAGCGGTTTTCTTCTATATTCGAGCGATTTCTTTTTATTTTCGAGCGATTTCCAACGACGTTTTAGTTATTTTCAGTGATTTCTAGTGTTTTTCAGTGATTTCGAGCAATTTCCAGCGATTTTAACGATTTCCGGTGATTTTTAGCGATTTCGAGCGATTTCTGGCGGTTTTCGGCGATTTCTGGCAATTTCCGGCAATATTCGAACGATTTCCGGCGACTTTGTGTCGCACTAGGTCGTAGGGTCGAACTGGGTCGCAGGGTCACAGGATCGCAGGGTCGAACTGGTTCGCAGGGTCATAGGGTCGAACTGGGTCGCAGGGTCATAGGGCCTGACGAGGTCGCAGGGCCGCAAGGTCGAACTGGATCGCAGTATCGAACTGGATCACTGGGTCGTAGGGTCAAATTAGGTCGCTGGATCGTAGGGATATTTTTAGAATATCAATATTTATAAGGATATTTTTGAAATTAATTTTTTTTTTCGAAAAGGGTATTTTTGAAATTGTCCAGTACCATAATCACCTTTGTTTGTTTGTTTTTGTTTTTTTAATGAATATAAAAGTAAAGGGTAGAATTGTAATTTATTTGTTACTAATTAGGTTAAATCTAACCATTGATCTTTTATTTATTTTTCCAACATGGTATTAAAACATTTATTCTGAAACTCAAGTTCTAATTTTTGTTTTTCAGAAAATCGTTTGATCTCTTTGAGAATACATCATTGTTCAATTTTTTATTTGATTTTGATCTTCATCTGATCTCTTTCGATTTTTAATTTTAATCATATTTCTCTCTCAATTATTAAAATTCTATCTAAAATCTCAGCTGCTAACTTACATTAAAATTTCCAATAATTTCACTTAATCGAATCGAAAGCCTAAATATCCACCCGATTTTGACCCGAATCGCCCCAATTTTTACCCAAAATCGATACAATTTTGATCCAGTTTTACCTAATTTTGAATCAATTTTGACCCGGTATATTTTGAAATGTTAATCGAATCGGTTTAAATGGTTTCGACTCAAAATTGATTTGGCTTGGTTAATTATGTATAAGTCGAGTCAATTGAATCAATATGATTAACCCGCTTTGATGCAAGTAACTAAACCGAACTCAATTTTGATTTGAAATCAATTGAATCGATATGATTAACTTGATTTTGATGCAAATATCCAAAATATTAACACAAATTTTATATGTAGTAAATTCACATCTAATTGCCTAAAAATTAATATTTCAAAATGTAATCGGGTAAAAATTGGTTCAAAATGGGTCAAAATCGGGTCGATTCGAGTCAAAATTAGGTGGATTTTAAGGGTTTTGACTTGAAATAATGAATTTGATGGAAATTTTAACGATTAGAGAACAAAGTAAATTTTAGACAGATTTTTAATAGTTGCGGGGAGAATCTGATTAGGGATAAAGGTCGATGGGGGATTTGGATGAGGCCAAAGTCAATGAGGTAAGACTAAAGCAACATTCTCGAGGAGAATAAGTGATTCTCTTCTCATTCTGAACATTGTTGTAAGTCAACGTCTAACATTGTTCACACACAACCACCAGATGTTGCCTGCCATCGTCATCGTCGCACGTCTATCCAGCTCGGGTTGCATTCGTTCCACTATGCAGAATTCATCAAATTTGTTGTTCACATCGCTCCACTTGATTCACGTTGCCATATCTGCACCCCTCGTGCCGCGCTCATTCCCCTAAGAAGAACTCATATATGTTGCTCGATTTGTGCCGCTCACATCGCTCCACTCGATTCGCATCACCCTCGGCACGTCGCCCTCGTCGTGTCATACCATGTTTTGACCTTGCTACCATACCTTGTTCGTAGTGCTTTGACGCTCATCATTCTTTAGTCTCTATCATGCAACCCTCTTCGCATAACTCTGAACATTCCGCTGTCTTTGGTCTTCATCGGTAGCTACTACACCACTTGGTGATCTACCAGTTGACATCCACCGTCAATTCACTTAATGACCAAAACAAAGTTGTCTTTGCTTGCCTTGATCATTTTTTGGTCATTGTGACTATGAGTCGTCACTTCTACTACTGTCAACTCTTTAACTGCAAACTCTTTTTAAACATAAATGTTGCCACTATATTTAATCCTCAAGAACCACAAAGAGTCATCATTTCTATCAATATGTCAAATATTATCAAACTCACTACTCACAATTATCTTACATGGAGTATTCCAATCTCTGCACTTCTTGAAGGAAATTTACTCCACTACTTTCTTGACAAAGAATCTATGGTTCCCAATGCCCATAGTGTCGTTGATAAGATTTGTAAACCATAGGTGATAATGAAAATCACTATGCCAGAAGCCAAATGAATCTCATTTATATATCCACGTGAACCAGGGACCATAAACCGATAGATAACCGGTTAATTTTGGTTCTCAATTGTATCGTTTAATTTCGCCCATCATGAAATATAAACGATGACGTGTGGAAACGCGAGTTATAATTAACCTAGTCCACTTCACCGCAAGTATACGGATCTTGTAGTACCAGGGTCGATCTCAGGGACTAAAACAGCTAAACTAAGAACGAGACTAAACTAAGACGAGAGATGATAAGATGGGATATGGTCCTTGACAACGAAGCAAGGATAAAAACTAGATATGATGAATACTACGGGTGTACGGGATACCGGGTATTGCATAGATGAACGACTAAAGATCATAGATCTACAACCTACTCTTGACGACGGGAAATTCATGCTCTATTGTCGAGGAGTGATTCTTCCGAGCCTAAACCTCCTAACCATGGATACATGCAACCCTACCTTCCAGCAGCGATTAACATATACCATGGCAGCGTTATCGATCGCAATCACTATCCCTAAGATGGCTAACCGACCGGTCAGATTCTCATTAGCCAAAGCTTAATCTACAACTTAGCGGACCGGATTCGTTCCTTAACCTTCCAACAAGGTTCGAGATCCTATGTTGTTGAGCGGTCAGCACTAACGTATGATTGATATTGCTAAGCGTAGAACCGAAAATCAAGAGTAAATAAATAAAACTAAGCATTAATGTGAATCATCGTTCATACATACAATTCCGATATCCCTACCCGCAGTAGGGACTCTACTCACTCATGGAATAAACGAAAAAAGAAGATAACACAATTCTATACATGATAAACCCTAAGGAATTCGATGCCTCGACCTTCCCTATTGTGTTACCGGTGTACGGATTGGTGCTTCCTGAGCCTTCCCAGATGTTTTTCCAGTCCTATCTTGCCCTGTTCGTCGCCCCCTTTGCCCTAGATCCATTCAATTCTCTTTATTCGCTCGTTTGAAACTTAGATCTAGGTTGATGTGCCCGGTCGTGTATTTTTGCATGGATAAACCCCGCAGGTTTTACCCGAGCGGGTAGAGAATAGTGCCCGATCGGGCACCCTTGTGATCTTGATATTCCTCTTTTCCGCTCGTTGCTCGGGTGTTCCTTTGGGTTCTGGAGCTCGGTGTCGGCTCTGAGTAGATTTTCCTTCAAATCTTGTGGTTTTTGACAGGAATCTTTCATATTGAGCTCATTTAGGCCTTGTCGCCTAAAAACCTAAAAACCAACAAAACGGGTGTGTGAAGCTCGAAATCGTATCGGATAAGTATGACTCGATGTAAGATACATGCGAAAATGATGTAAAAACCTATCCTAATATTGATACACTTTCAGTGTTATCAAACGACACTACCCAAAGGTCTCTACGCATATAATCATCCTCATTCAATTCAGTACCGAAGTCCAATCAATTAAACTTACATTCAATCATATTTAATTTGAACTAAACCGAATGACAATACTTATTCCAAAGGTATTCACATATATCGGTCCACAAAAAAAAAAATAAACAACATATCTTATAATCTCCCACTTGGACCATATATGTGACCATAAAACCATGGAATATCCTAATGTTGCAACGTATTTGGAGAAAGAGTAACTTGATCCCTTTAAGTGGGCAAGATGCAAATTTAAGGGAGAAAGGTACAACTTATTAACCACTAATGGCGCCGAGTCAATAAATTCAACATTGAAGAAGTAAAAAAAGTTTACGATCCTAGGGCTTTTAGATATTTGTTTGGAAAAGACGGTGGAATGGTTCAATAGGTATAGGTTGGAAGCAGCTACCGGTGATGATTCTCAAAAGTTAACACCTTACGTTGAGAAAACGTTAAATGAACGGTTTGGACAGACATCCAAGTATAATGTTATTGAATTGAACAGTCTGAGTGATGAGTATGAGGTGAGAAATGAGATGTGTAGAAGATTTATAGTGAGTCTTCAAAAAAGAACGCGCGAATGCAAAATGTTTAATGTGGGATCCATGCAGTCACGCAATTGCGACAGCAAATAAGCTTGGTAAAGGTCACAAGATACCAGATCTATGTTTAAAATACTACCTTCGGGAGACATGGCATTTGGCTTACCAAGAAACCGTGTATCCGGTTCCTGATTGCAGTGATTGGGAAATTCCTCCTCAATATACTGAAGTTACGGTTCTACCTCCTATGCTGGCTGAGAAAAGGCAAAGTGGGAGGCCTAAAGAGAATCGTTATCTTGGACCCAGTGAGGCTCGGAGAAGTATCCCATCTTCGTCGAGACAAACCCCATCTTCTTCGTCGAGACAAATCCCATCTTTGTCGAGACAAACCACGTCTTCTTCATCGATACAAACCTCATCTTTGTCGAGAAAAACCCCATCTTCTTCGTCGAGACAAACCCCATCTTCCAAATCCAGCATCACTGATAGTGTTTCGAACGTGACAACCGAGACAACGCCGACTTCAAAAAAAGAAAGGTTTCTTAGTTAGTGAATGGTAATACTATATTATTTGTATTATTTTGATTAAACCTTTTGTGACTTTCATCATTATAAATCGTTAAATTCTTCATTATAATTCGAAAACCCATGCGACCCTCAATTGGATTAAATTAGAATCCATCCGACTCATGCGACCCAGTATGACCCCTTGTGCGACTCAGCCAATCCATGCGACCTCATGCGAACACATATGACTCATGCGACCAATGCGATCCTTCCGACCTATGCGACCCTTCCGACCCATGTCTAATTTAGAATCAATATAGACAATAATATAAATAATATTGACATCCGACGAGTTCTTAAAACACTACTATCGCTTTTGAAACACAAGCATTGGTTATACACAACTCCACTAGGGACACATGGGTCATAATATGTTTTAACCATTTATTTACGTTGTAAATGTATTATTTTGATTTTTTTGTCATTTTATCATTATAAACCCCGTAAATTCGTCGAGTTTGCATAAATTGATCAATATATACGAGCAAGCGATCCATGCGACCCATGCAACCCTCAATTGGCATTAATTAGTTTGGCGTTGTAAATGTATTGTTTTGATTGGTTTTTGACATTTTATCATTATAAACCCGTAAATTCGTCGATTTCGTATGTATTGATCCTTATATGCAACCATGCGACCCATGCCATTATCAATATGCCATTATCAATATATTTTAGTTGTATACTTTTAATTTAGAATAAATATAGAAAATAATATAAATAATATCGACATTTGAACAAAATGTTGAATGTATTTTTTGGAATTTTGTCAAACTCATCTGACGAGTTCTTAAAACACTACTATCGCTTTTGAAACACAGGCATACAAAACTCAACTAGGGACACATGGGTCATAATATGTTTTAACCATTGATTGACGTTGTAAATGTATTGTTTTGATTTGTTTTTGTCATTTTATCATTATAAACCCGGAAATTCTTCGAGTTCGCATCTATTGATCAATATATGCGACCAAGCGACCCATGCGACCAATGTGATTCTCAATTGGCATTAATTATTTTCACGTTGTAAATATATTGTTTTGATTGGTTTTTGACATTTTATCATTATAAACCCGTAAATTCATCGATTTCGCAATTATTTATCCTTATATGTGACCATGCGACCCATGCGACCCTTAACTGGCATTAATTAGTTTGACGTTGTAAATGTATTGTTTTGATTGGTTTTGACATTTTATCATTATAAACCCATAAATTTGTCGATTTCGCATTTATTGATCCTCATATGTGACCATGTGACCCATGCGACCCTCAATTCGCATTAATTAGTTTGACGTTGTAAATGTATTGTTTTGATTGGTTTATGACATTTTATCATTGTTAACCCGTAAATCCGCCAAGTTCGCATATATGCGACCCATGCGACCCGCCGAAAATTCCGTAACCAAAATCCCGTCGAACTTTTCATCAAGTTTGAAAAAATTTGAAAAAACGTAATGTTTGCGACCCTTGTACTTCTGCAATCATGTCTTTTCGAATTTCATCTGACTACGATTCGATATCAGGGTCATGTTCATCAATTTCCTTTCTACAATAACACCACACTCTCTCTCTAACTTTTATCCACTCTTTCTCTTTAACTCTCTAACTCTCCTCATCTTCCATCAATTTTTTTTTTCCGAAAATACCACCTTTCCCTCATTTTTTCAGAGATATTTTTCCGCGCTATATGCAGAACTGCGTTGTGATCTTCTTCATCTGTCGGTATGTTACATGTAGAGAATGTACAGATTTGACTTTGTTTTTCATTTTTTGTTACAGGATATTCCGAAGATCTTCTTCGATGATTATATTTACGGGAAAATGAGGGACAACAACACAGTAACACTTAAATGGAATGGGGCTAACAGAACATGGGAAGTCAAGTTGGATGGCTCCAGACTCACTGATGGATGGAAAGATTTCTCCAACGACCTACACTTATGTATTGGGGATTACTTACTTTTCCGTCACGAAGGAGACATGGTCTTTCACGTCCCCTTCGCCACTCCTGCTCAGAGGATTCTCACGGTGTTACCAGTCACTCGTTCGAATCTGGCCGTAGATGCATTGGTAAGTGACCTCAATATGAACTTAGGTGATGTCGTGACTTGGGTAAGGATTTTTAGGATTTTTATTCCTTTCTACGGATGTCGCAGACACTTCCGATAAGGTTTGCAAGGTCGAGCGGTCTTTTCCATAGACGATGTAAGATATATCTGATGAAAGGATATGGAGTGCTGTGGGAGGCATATTTAAGGCCCGTGGCACGTGGTGGTGCTACCATCAGAAGGATTCGGAGAAAGTTTTGTCATGACCATGGACTGACCCAGGGTTGTACCCTCGAAGTTGAACTGTATTACGATGGACCAACACCAATGCTTCAGTTTTCCCTCAACGAGGGCCTAACAATAACAGAGTTTGATTTCAGTTGTATTTTGATTGCTCTGAACCTCCTTTGAACAAGAACATTCCTTTGAACTTGAACTTCATGTTCGTATTTGTTTGGTCTTTTTACAATTATTCAATAGTAATTATTACTGTTAGTATCGTTGTTTTGTGGATTTACTATTATTGTAACAAGGGTTGTGGATGGACAAGTGTCGAAAGGGGACAAGGGTCGCAAGGGTCGCGAGGGAAAAGGGTGACAGAGGGACAAGGGTCGCAGGGGTCCAAGGGTCGCAGAGGGACAAGGGTCGTAGAGGGACATCAGACACACGGGTCCAAGGGTTGCAGATGGACAAGGGTCATAGAGATTTGAGTCAATTATTTGTAAATAATTGTATTGGTAAATAATAAATAATAAATTATTCATATTATTTGTAAATAATTGTATTTGTAAATAATAAATTATTCATATTATTTGTAATAATTGTATTTGTAAATAATAAAGGTCGTAGGAGTCCGAGGGTCGAACGGGTACAAGGGTCGCAGGGTCCGAGGGTCGCAGAGGTCCTTGTACCTCTGCAACCCTTGTATCTCTGCAACCCTTGTACCTCTCTGACCCTCGGATCCCTGCGACCATTTTACCCATTCGACCCGTGTATCTCTACGACCCTTGGACCCCTACGACCCTTGTATCTCTATGACCCTTGTACCTTGCGACCCTCGGACCCCTACGACCATTGTACCTGTTCGACCCTGCGACCCTTTTACCCCTGCAGCTCCTTTTATTAATATGAAGAAAATAACAATGTATCAAATATTTAAAAAATAACAATGTACCAAATATTTACATCTTCCATTCCCAAAACAAATAACAATGTAACAAAAATCATGTTAATCTCGGGGTGGAGGGATACATTTTCCATTACTAAATATCTCAGCCGCAATCTTCTCACGCATGGAAGAAACTTTTTCATCGCAAATGCAGTGTAAAAAATTACGTGCTTTCATTACCGAGGCTTCTACGAATTTGTAGACGTAAACACCACAGTCATTCGAGGTTTTGTTCTGTGTCAGACCTTCATAATACTCATATTTCCATTCATCTTCTTCATAAGCTAAAGAAGGAAACCCTCCGAGAATGAGCATCTTGGGGACAGCTTTTCTTAGCTTCTCAATCATCGGAATGATATGTGTTTCCTTCATCCTCCGCTGGTAGGTGTATACCGTGATAAATTACCTAGACTAACGCTTCCGCAAGGATACGGATCGTGTAGCAACTAGGGTCGAACACAAGGAATTGATGCGACTTATAAGCTATTAAACTAATGAATAAGACGTGATGAATCTAATGATAGAAGGAATGCAAATGCAAATGCAAACTAAACCTAAGATGGGAATGACTCAGCGACAAATCACCATAGGTATCAAGAGTTGCACAACGATGTTTCGAAGTTCTAATTCTAAAATTGGTCTTAGATACTATCATGAGTTAAGGGAATTCAAGCTCTCCTATAGGAACTGACTGCCGTAGACTTGTCCACTATCTAGCATGCATATACCAATGTATCCATTGCGCATCTTACATGGATAGACGCATTACGACCGCTATCCTAATCCCTAGATTTAACCGATTGACCTGGCGTAGATCCTAAACCGGCTAAACCCTAAATCATGGCTAAGTTCCAAAGTCTAATGCCCTGGCGTTGGTTTATTAGACTCCTAACATCATTCATTCAAGTGGCGTACAGGTAATGAAAGCATTAAGAACAACCATAAGATCTGAAAACATGATAAAATACCGAATTCATTCATAACGAGTGGCGTACAAGTATGAAAGCATTAAGATCCACCATTCATTAAGCACAAGACTTCATTACATGTTGGCAATACTCTCTAACCTATGGCAATAGATCTACTTGAACATGAACTCAGGAAACAAAACACAAAAGAAATCTAAATTCAACATAGATAGAGAAAGAGAGTGCTCCCTATTCATCAACCAATGTCTTCAATAGATCCTCCATGCTTCGGATCCGTAGATCCGTCCTTCTCGATCCTTCCAAGTGTGTCTCTAATGGCACTGAATTGTCCTTGAGTCCCCCCCTTCAAATCTCCTTCGAATCCCCTTTTTATAGATCTGATTTGGTTGTTATAAATCTTGGGAATGTGTTGAGAAATACAAGGGCCCGAGCGGGCACAGCATCTACCCGCTCGTGCAAGCCTTGTACCCGACCATTTGCTTCATTTTGGCCCGAGCGGGCACTCATGCCCGATTGTGTAAGTCCACAGCCCGAGCGGGCACACACCTACGGTGATTTCTTGGTATGAATTAGCCCGAGCGGGCACACCAAATGCACCCGAGCGGGCACCTATGCCCGAGCTGTTTCCGCTCCTTTCGCTCGGTGTTTGCACGTTCTCTTCAATCCACGATCTTGCACAAGCTGAACCTTGTCATTTTGGGGTTAAATTGCAAATTTCTCTCGTGTTTCTTGACATGTCTTCGTTTCCTACACAAAACACGAAATGTAGATGAAATCCTCGAATAGACTCGATAAATGAATGAAATCTAATAAATCTACTAAAAACTAGACCTAAGAATGATATAAAAACTACTACGGATTACGTGTTATCAAACCCCCCCAAACTTAACCTTTTGCTCGTCCTCGAACAAAACTAGAGGCGAGTACTAGAAGAGCTAAACAACAATGGACACTAACACAAATACATCAAAGGATTAGCCATCATGCAAAACAATGCGTCACATGAACGCAAGCCTAAGCGTACCAAGTTCAGACTTCTATGAATCCGAAAGTCTCGAACCATGCAATCCTACCAATGACCTAAGTCTAATCCGTACTCCTAAACAACGTCCAAGCGATCTCCATACCAACTCCCCTAAGCTTGAGATATCATTAAGTTCAAATTCTCGTTCTTATTCTCTTTTTTTTTATTTTTCTCATTTTTATAGATCCACGCTTTGTTCCTAGGACGTCGAAGTCGAAGAGGGTGGCTTTCTACTTTTTTATGAAGAATACGCATAACTCTAACCCTTAGGACGTAGAATAGCGCCTCAACCCACCACTTAGACCCGAACCATCGATCTCGATGTACTCATGTCAATGAAAACCTAAAATAGTTAAGACTTATCCAAGGTGAAAAAATTGACAGCGGAGTATAAGCGTGTGGAGTCTAATGAACGATAAAAATCTATCAAACAAGCATCGATTAATCGGTATACGTGGAGATATGATACTTGGTTCTGAAACTTAGGAGGTGAATGTAACTAAAGGTCATGGTTTCAAGCACAATTACTCAACTAATCGGAATCAAGAAATCTTCTAAACACACCTAGACTATAGTTCACGATTCGACAAAGTCGCACAATAATGACTAAAGCTTGAAAATTCATGCTAGGTATCCATCCGTTCATTCCTAAAACAAAAAATTTACATCTAATCCTAATAATCTAATCCTAATCATCTAATCCTAATCATATAATCCTAATAATCTAGTATTCCCCCAGACTAAAATGATAAATAATGGTCCATAAAAAGAAAAGAAAATAAAAGAAATAGGAAAAAGGAAAGAGATCTTCTAATCCTCATCCGCTCCATCGCGGGTAGTTGGTATGTCCGCTGGATCCGCTGATGCTCCTTCCCCAGGTGGGAAGTAGAAGCCCTCCAGCTCGTATGGGATATGAGGACGGGAGGGGATGTCATGCTCAGCTGCTGAAACCGCCGGACGGACTCGGTGAGGTAGTAGGTATGCTGAATAGATTGCTCCTGGAACTGCTGCTGCTCCGCATACCTCGCAGCCTCTAAGTCGTACCTCTGCTCTGCTAGAAACGACTGGTACCTAGTCTCCTCCGCTACATACCTGAGGGCATCGGAGACTCCATCTATCGATGGGAAATCAGAGCGGCTATGGGGGTACTCCGGACGCGCGCGTGAATGTGTGCCGCGTCGGCTGCGCGTCCTCGAGGTGGACGGTCTAGATACGGCCGCGGGAGGTGGATCCATATCTGCTACCCTCGGGCCGATGTGCCCGACGTTCGGATCAATCCTAAACCGGGATCCCTCCACGTCTAAACTCGGTACCTCAATCTCGCTGATATCTCCCGCTAAACTTCGACCGTGCTCGTCCTTGTAACACCAAATCACTTTGTACCTCTCTAATGTAATAGCTCCTCGGTTGCGCAAATTCTGGAGGTTCAACTCTGGTTCCTCATTTATCTTATCCTCGGTCAGGATCCCAAGGTTGATCCCGACCCTCCGTGCAATCATGGTGACAATACCACCGCACATGATTTTCGTCTCAGTGCAGAATTTCTCGGTGGAAATGTCGAGGAAATGCCCAATAACCAGCGATGCTAGGTTGACGGTCATGATGTCTAACTCATCATCCGCAATCTCCGTCTGAACCACCCGCCTTAAGAATCCAAGTTTGGTGTGGTTAACACCGCCTTGTGCTCCCTTCCCTAGTATTGAAGAGACCAGGAAATAGTGAAAATACCTGAGGGCGAGATGGCGTATATGACTCGCCTTTGCTCTCGTCGAGAACTCGCCAAAAGCAATCTGTGACCAAAACTCCGATTGACGGTTCCGGTTGATCTCTGGTAGCTTCGCATAAACGCTATGCGGAACGTCAAGGATGTTGGCGAATTGCCGTGCGGTGATCCGGTAGTTCTGCCCCAGCAGGCGGAACTCCATAAATGTCTTCTCTCTGTCTCCGGACTCGGCAAAGAAGGCGGTGAAGGTCGCGAAAAACTCTGCTGTGAGTTTGCGATAAGTGAACTCCTTTGCACTCCACAGTCCCGTCCATCCCAATGTGCTGAAGATGGTGTTGATATGCTCAAAGATGTGCTCAAAGATGCCGAGAGCATTCATCGCCTCGGAAGATAAGAACCGGGACGGGAAGATTCGCGACTGAAGTTCTGCGAACCTTGACTTGTGGCGAGGCAAGAAATTCGTCGTCCTATAACTGTATTGCTGATGTGAAGGGGTGATTGGCGTGTACGGCGTCAACTCCGTAATCGTGTCCGATCTCACAGGCCATCCGTGTTCTGGGTCATGTGCGTCGGATCGGCGTTTCTTAGCGCTTTGGGAAGTTCTAGAGGCCATCTGCAAAACAAAGAGAAGATAAAAATCAATATAGGCCACAATATGCAGGATGCCCGATCGGGTACTAGAACTTTGCCCGATCGGGTACAAATAGGTCGAAATTTCCCCGTGAGTAGTACCCGACTCGGGCGAATATGTCGCCCGATCGGGTGAATTGTATGAGCGCCCGATCGGGCTGCTAGCCTTGCCCGATCGGGTGGGGTTGCGAATTCACGATCTGCAGTTCGCGAAATTCAACTAATCCGACCAAAATTACCTTAGATCTTCCTAATCAAACCTAGATCTAACCCATGCTAGTCCTAATATCAAGAAAATTCAAAATTTTACCTGGAATCCGCGATGAAATGAGGGAAATTTCAGAGTTTTGGAGAAAGGGAGTAAGTTTTTCGAGCAATCCGAGCGGTTCTTCCGGTGGTGGTGAAACGGCGGTGACACCAAGGTGATTCCGGCGACTAGATCGGCGTGAGAAGGATGCTTTCTGAAAGTGCACGATCGGGGTTTGCTTTGTGAAGTGTG
>CM071867.1:37480887-37491306 GCA_036759665.1 Gynandropsis gynandra
TCATTAATCATGTCTCTATAAATTGCTTGCATCTCTCTAATCTCGTTGGTTTGATCTTTTTGTACTTGTAAGATTTGAGCAAGCATAGACATAATATCGGAGTTAGCCTCTTGTTGCGGACATGGGGGCGCATATGATGGATAATTCTGAATTTGAGGTTGCATCCATGGCTGAAAATTCCCAAATTCATATTGTCTATTCGGCACACCATCGGTGTTTCCCCACACGTCTTGTTCCCATGATTGTTCCGATGGACGGTATGAGTTATATGGCATATGACGAGGTTCTGAAAATTGATAGTTCATCTCAGCTATATCGGCACTCCAAAAGTTGTTGTTGTTCATTTTACCTCGCAAAATAAAGAATAAAGTTCGATTAAGCTCCGAGAGGTAATAATTCTTTTTTTTTTATTTTTTTTTTACTCTATAAGAAATAAAACAAAAAAAACGAAAAACAAATGAAGTTTCCTAACTCTAAAGATGCGCTCAATTCCCCGGCAACGGCGCCAAAAACTTGATGTGCGTAGACTCAAGTAATAAATTACCTAGACTAACGCTTCCGCAAGGATACGGATCGTGTAGCAACTAGGGTCGAACACAAGGAATTGATGCAACTCTGAAGCTATTGGACTAATGAATAAGACGTGATGAATCTAATGGTGAATGAAATGCAAATGCAAATGCAAACTAAACCTAAGATGGGAATGACTCGGCGACAAATCACCATAGGTATCAAGAGTTGCACAACGATGTATCGAAGTTCTAACGAGATAATTGGTCTTAGATACTATCATGAGTTCAGGGAATTCAAGCTCTCCTATAGGAACTGACTGGCGTAGACTTGTCCACTATCTAGCATGCATATACCAATGTATCCATTGCGTATCTTACATGGATAGACGCATTACGACCGCTATCCTAATCCCTAGATTTAACCGATTGACCTGGCGTAGATTCTAAACCGGCTAAACCCTAAATCATGGCTAAGTTCCGAAGTCTAATGCCCTGGCGTTGGTTTATTAGACTCCTAACATCATTCATTCAAGTGGCGTACAGGTAATGAAAGCATTAAGAACAACCATGAAATCTGAAAACATGATAAAATATCGAATTCATTCATAACGAGTGGCGTACAAGTGTGAAAGCATTAAGATCCACCATTCATTAAGCACAAGACTTCTCTACATGTTGGCAATACTCTCTAACCTATGGCAATAGATCTACTTGAACATGAACTCAGGAAACGAAAACACAAAAGAAATCTAAATTCGACATAGAAAGAGAAAGAGAATGCTCCCTATTCTTCGACCGATGTCTTCAATAGATCCTCCATGCTTTGGATCCGTAGATCCGTCCTTCTCGATCCTTCCAAGTGTGTCTCTAATGGCACTGAATTGTCCTTGAGTCCCCCCTTTCAAATCTCCTTTGAATCCCCCTTTTATAGATCTGATTTGGCTGTTCTAAATCTTGGGAATTTGTTGAGAAATACAAGGGCCCGAGCGGGCACAGCATCTACCCGCTCGTGCAGGCCTTGTACCCGACCGTGTACATCCATTTTCACCCGAGCGGGCACTCATGCCCGAGCGTGTTCTTCTTCAGCCCGAGTCGTGCAATCCTACGGCGCAAAACTCTAGCCCCTAGGGAATATCTAGATTAGACTTTCACCAACTCTTATGTCCAAGTGTCTTCAGGAACATATATAGAGCAGTCAACCTTTCACCGGTTGCGTCAATGAACGAAGGTTCTCGGGTTATCGAGCCCTTTTCTAATCCCTTGGGCTTCCACCACAACGAAGGTTCTTGAACCACCTTTTTATCGGGTTCTTGAACCACCTTTTTTTCAGGTTCTTGAACTCCACCAACATCTTTCCCTCGCCCTCTCCCTCGCATTGTTTTTGCTCTTTTCGTCGGTAGAGGTTCAACATATGTCTTATGTGGTTTTAAAACTCGTTTAGGTACCGTCGGAGGTTCAAGATATGGCGTAGACTCCTTCGATAAAGGTCCAGCACCTGCATAAAATTTACTTCATTAAACATCTGGCGACCAATGCGATCCTGCGACCTATGCGGACATACGACCTTTTGTGACCCATGCGACCAATGCCACCTATGCAGACCTATGTGACCTACGACCTATGCGACCTTTTGTGACACATTCGACCCGTACGACCAATGTGACTTTGTGACTCAAAAGATCGTACTTACTTGGTGGTACTTCGGAAGGAACCTCCTTATCCTTAGAGGGGACCTCTTTGACAGGATCCACTATAGTATCCTCGGAAGGAACCTCCTTATCTTTAGAGGGGACCTCTTCAACATGATCCACTATAGTATCTTCAGAAAGAACCTCCTTATCCTTAGAGGGGACATCTTCGATAGGATCTATTATAGTATCCTCGGAAGGAACCTCCTTAGGGGCGACCTCTTCGACTGGACCCACTGTAGTTTCCCCGTCGGCGACTTCATCGATAGTAACCACTGGAGCATCTGCATAAAATTACTTCATTCATTAGAATCATCGTTTGTTACTTGATGCGACCCTTGCGACCCATGGGACATATGCGACCCATGCGACCTATGCAGACATGCGACCTTTGTGACTCAAAATACCGTACTTACTTGGTGGTATAGGATCCACTATAGTTTCCTCGGCAGGAACCTTTTCGTCGGGGACGTGGACAGGATCCGCTGGAGTGTACCCGGCAGGAACGTCCTTAGCGGGGTCCTCGTGCGGAATGTCCTTGTCGACGACTTCATCGACAGTATCCACTAGAGCATCTGCATAAAAGTACTTCATTCATTAGACTCATTGTTCGTTACTTGATGCGACCCTTGCGACCCATGGGACATATGCGACCCATGCGACTCTAGCGACCCATCGACTTATGCGACCCTACGACTTATACGACCGTGCGACTTATGCGTCTTTTACGACCCATGCAACTCTTGCGACCCATGCCGACTCTCCGTGGAAATTGACTCAAATGAACTTTTTCACTAAATATTAATTACTTGGTGGAACTTCATCAGGAGCAACGACTGCAGTAACCTCTCCGAAAATGTATTCAGTTAGAGGAATGGTGGCGGCAGATGCGATATTTTCAACTAATCTTGAAATGTTTGCCAAATCCTCTTCTGAGCCATCTCCAGAGTCATTTTCAGCCTCTAACTCAATCGGCTCTTTTCTTGACACTGAATATGGACGTCGAAGGAATTCAAAATCATCATCTCTAACAGTGTCAGAAGATTGGTTTGTGGTGCTCGCATCTTTCTTAGCAGATTTTGATTTTGCCTTTTCAGCACCTTTGGGATTTGCCGCCTTTGCTTTTGGATTAGGCAAATGAAACCCGACATCCCTTAGAAGATCTCTTACGGCGTTGATGATTCTTTTCTCTGACTTCTTTATTTCCTTAATTAATTTATGCTTCAGTGTCAGACGGACTGCAGCTTCTTCTCCTTTAGCTTCATCCTCACCTTCTCTTTCAGCTTCAGCTTCAGCATTACCTTCAGCATCACCATCTCTTTCTTCATCAGCTTCAGCAACACCTACCCTTCCTTCATCTTCGTTATCTTTAACCTCTATTATTTTTTCGCTCATGCTCTTTTTCCTCTTAGTCCCCTTCCCTTTCCCCTTCTTTTGATCACCAAGAACTGCTTTTCGCGTCAGTAGTACTTGCTTACGGATGTCCTCCTAACAAATACCCTTTGGATTTCTACGAAGATGTTCCATCCATATCTAAACATCATGATCGTGGCATCCCTCATAATTGTTCAAATTAATAAGTAAAGCTTCCTTTTCGTCTTCAGTAAGAAGAATACTGCGAATATCCTGGAGAACAAAAAATAACCATTATTACCCTCTGTGTAATTGTTACCCTTGTGACCCTTGTATAATTGTTATCTTAGAATCTCCGATCAGCCTTATCACATCTACATACTTCAGGTTAATACTAGATTTAACCATCTTCTTGCACATTCTTGGGCACGATGGATCCGCATCCACAACATCCACATACCATCCCTTTCCGCCCAAACTAAGGATGTTTTCGAATAGAAGTAACTGAAACATTAAAACAAAATGATAAGAATTCAAAAAAAACGAAAATATTCAAGTTATTCGAATAATATATACAACTTACCATTAGGGGGGTCATGAAACCGCCACAATACCATTTTGGTTTTGGTGATTCCCCGCTAACGTGCTTGCAACAAGTATCCACAATCTTCTCAAATATGTAACACCCCCATAGAAAGCCTTCACAAAATTCCAAGTCATCAACCATGTCAATGAGATCATGGCTGATAGAGTTGTCTAATGAAGGCTTGTGTGCCATAACTTGCGCCAACAACATCAAAGTTGCCAACCTCGTCGGGTCATCGGAATTCTTCGCCTTTACAAGCTTTCCAATGATTTGTGCGGAGGTCACCTTTCCACGGCCGAAATTCTTCCGTTTGAATGTATCACCCCTTTTAGACTCCTATCCTTTGGGATATAGTCCATATTGCAATCAAGAAATTAGTGTGTGCTCCACTATAAAGTACCGAATGGGAACACAGTTTAAGACGAACCACAACTCTTTCTTGTCCCGTACATTCACAGAGTGGTTTAGGAGGATAGACATTTGAACCTTAGTCAATGTGGAGTCACATTAGAAATGGAATAAATGCCTAAATTATGCCTCCTTCTCGATGTAATACAACTCGTATTCATCTAAGATTCCTCTCAACTTCGTTATTGTCTCGTAAGGATAACACTTGTTGGTGATCTTTGGCCTTTTGTCCATGTGCTTGAATTCATACATAAACTTCGGCTTTGGCGCCACTTGCAAAATGACCAATTAA
Source organism: Gynandropsis gynandra (assembly GCA_036759665.1). NCBI lineage: Eukaryota > Viridiplantae > Streptophyta > Magnoliopsida > Brassicales > Cleomaceae > Gynandropsis > Gynandropsis gynandra. The sequence continues at coordinate 37,485,727 of CM071867.1, forward strand.
TTAAGAATACATTATACTTCTACTGACTCAAGCGACCCATGCGATTCAATCGACCCATGCGACGCAATCGCCCATGCGACTCAAACAACCCTCGAACCCTCTGTGATACTCAACCGACTCAATGAGACTCAAGCGACCCATGCGACTCAATTGACCCATGTGACTCAAGCGACCCACGGGGCATAATATCAAGCGACACATGCGACTCAAACGACCCTTACGACCTTCTGCGACGCTCAAGCAACCATTGTGACCCAAACCGATTCACTGAGACAACCGACTCAAATGGCCCTTAGACCCCTTGACGCTCAAACGACTATTGCGACCCAAACCGACTCACTGAGACAACTGACCCCTGCGAATCAACCGACTCACTGAGACTGAACAAACTAACTGACACTCACACTCATTTCAAATCAATAAACCATTTTGCGACTTGAAAACCTGTAAAACCCTGGAAATCAATCTACTTACACTTATTGACGCCATTGAAGATTTACTCGTGCTCTCTTCTTCACTGCTACTGCTGATTCCAGCCATTTCCTTCTTGCCAACTTCAAATCGATCCCTCTCAAGTTCGAAATCACTTCGTCTTTCTTGCTCTAAAATTTGAAATAGGTTTTTACGTCGAAAAACTATTCGTCTTTCTTGCTTTTGACACGGTTTGACAGTTTTTCACGTCGAAAAACTGCAGAACGTGTGTTTTTTCACGTTGAAAATTAAGGGCAAATTTGTTTTTTCTTCAGTTTTTTCCTATTTAATAATTATTTTAGGGAATGGTATTTTTGAAGTGATTTAGCCCTACGAGGGTATATTTGATATTCCGCCCAATGAAGACTTATTTACTTGCCACATAATGTGTCTCATTTGTCCCTCAATTAATTAAGGGAATTTGAGATATATGATATGATTCATGAAGGTTCAAATAAATCTGAATGTGGTCTATATATATATATATATTCACACATTTATATATATAATCATAAACAAATATATACATATACATATAATTAGGTGTATATATGTGTGTATATATACATATAAGCGTCTTTATATATTTATGTACATGTATGTGTTAGTGTATATATGTGTGTACAAATTTATATATATATATATATATCATATATGTATGTTTATAGATGTGTATATGTGTTCATGTATATTTATATTATATATAAATATATGTTTGTGTTTATGTGTTTATATTTGTATACATCTATGTGTATGTGCAAATATATGTGTAAATATATAAATATATATAGGTTTATAAACATATATGTGTATATATGTACATGTTTTTGTATATATATGTATGGGTAAATATTTTTGTGTGTATATATGTATGAGTAAATATTTTTGTGCATATTTATATAATACTAGTAATTATCCCGCGCGATGCCCGGGGTATCAATACTGTGATATGTAGAAAGAAATTATACATATAATAATATATGTGGATAAATAAAAATTAAACAAATTTTTTAAGATAAAAATACAATTATATTAAACATTTGAAATATTTTTTTATATACAACATTCATTGTTCGTTTTGCACATTGACCAACATCATTTAACATAAGTAATTTTAAGTATTTTCTAGTTTTAGCTCTGCAAATTGCAGCATATAATTGTCCATAACTGAAAACTGGTCTTGGCAAGTATATACCGATTTGATCAAGACTTTTATCCTTGACTTTTTGTTAATTATCATTGCAAAGCATAACATAATAGAAAACTGCTTCATTTTGAAGTGAAACGACAATGTTGTGTTTGATGGGATTAATGAGAGTTTTGGTATAAATGCTTTGTTTCCTGCATGTGCACATGTTAGTATCTTACCTTCGATTATATTCAGATCCAGCTGTGTTATTTTAAGACGTGTTCCGTTGCATAGACCAAGTGTTTGATCGATGTTCCGTAAAAGTATAATAGGTGTGCCTTCTTTAAAAGTATATGCCGTTTTCATAAACAAAATTACAAAATTAGACCTCACATTTGGAGGAGAAATATTCTCCTTTTTTATTTTCAAGAAAATGCATTATTATAAAATAAATATTTTGGTCCATTCAGAAATTATGGTAAGGACCATGTCGAGGTCTGCCAAATTTTTAGAAATAATAGACTTTTTTTGGTAAAAAATTTGCCTATTTTTATTCAGTTCTATCATTGTTATTTCTAAGAAAATTATTTGAAATAATAAAAATTATATTTATTATTTTTCTGATAATATAGTTTACAGGTAAATTCCTTTTTATTCTTAATTGTATCCAAGCATTATGCCCTTTTGATTATTAAGAAAATGTATTGATAGAGACTTGAAAAATAGCCAATTTACCATAAAGTTCGAAATTTGTTTCCCCACTAACGCTAATCTATGACGATTCATGAGTTCAAGGGTTCTAATTCAGCATTCTTGTCTCTAACCGACATTGAAAACTTAATTTAAATAGTGATAGAGGTTAATTTAGGGCAAATCTTAAAATAGGGGTGGGCAAATTACCCGAAGAACCTGTTCCGACCCAAAATCCGTCCCGAACCCGTGAAAAGTTACCCGAACCCGCAGGTTTGGGTTCGAGTTCGGATAATGAAATCTCATTACTCGTGGGTTCGGATTCGGGTTAGGTATTTTCATCTCTACATCGGGTACTCGAGGATATATATATGCTCTCTCTCAACTCTTTCACTCCTCTCATCTGCTCTCTCTCACCTCTTTCACTTCTCTCCTCTCCTTCTTTTTCTAACCTCGCCGTTGTTCGCCTCCATCACCACCGGTAAGTACAGCTCTTTGGTCCCTCGATTTTTTTATCACTGCTCGCTTCGCTTTGTCTCCCTCTGTGCAATTCTCTTCCCGATGCAACTCTCTTCGCTTCGTCTCCCTCTCGTCTCCCTCTCACAATAGCAACTCCGCTAACCTGACCAGCGACGCTCGCTTCGTCTCCCTCTCTTCTTCCCAACGCAACTCTCTTCGTATCACCGCTCGCTTCGCTTTATCTCCCTCTCTGCAACTCTCTTCTCAATACAACTCCCTTCGGGTTCGGGTACCCGCGGGTACCCGGTGTATTGGGTGGGTACCCGAACCCCGGATACTCCAGCCTCTCGAGTTCGGGTAGGAATATGTCTATCTGTCCGGGTTCGGGCAAAAATCCTGGTACCCTACCCGGGTTCGGGTATCCATATCATGTTTTTTCTCAAATAAACACACTGATAACAAATGTTAAGGTGAATCTTAGGTTTTTGGGCAGATTTTTGAAACCCTAAGAGTAAAGTCATGCTTTAAGAAAACCCAGAACCACTAGTACATAAAAAAGAACCCAACATTTAAAATATTAAGAAAAATACAACAAAGTCGCATAGGGTGTAAGTGAAGGAAAACACCTAGAAATCCTAGAAAAATGGACGACTGCGATTGGACAAGAGTGATCGGTGGCAAAATCTACCCGTCTAATTTTTTAAATGGATGGGCAATCGGATGGCTCCAATACAACGGCATGCTAGGAGGGACAGGTGGCGAGATCTCATATCGCGGGTAGTTGGATCGGGTGAACAGCGAACCGGATGACCCGTAAATCAGGAGCCGTTGGCCTTGCCTGGCGAAGAAATCAACGGCACACATTGCGTCACGTCAGCGAGCGAAATTTTTTTTCAATGCAGCGCGTTTAGTATATATATGATATAATAGACAAGTGTATTTATATATTATGTACATATATATCTGTCTGTATGTATATATGTACGTACAGACTATATAATTTAAAAATCTTTCGATCCTCCTTCAATTTTCTAAAATTTCTCCAAAATGCGTCTTGTATCTCAAAAGTTTTTAATCGTAAAAAATTATCTATGATGTGACAAAGCATTAATTTTTTCGCTAAATCAGAGCCACGTAATAGTGTCATGTCACAAAAAATACTAACGTTAAATCGTTCTTCAATTCGATAAAACATGAGAAATTTTGAAAAATTCAGAAATAATTTGAATATTTTATAATATTTTGTTTATTCAGATTTTGAAATACAATATAATTTTATGACAATTTAAAAAAATTCTGAACCCAATTAAAAGCTATTCAAACATTTAATCTTATTTCAAATAATTTTTTGGTGTTCTGATCATCTCGTTTTCATACGTATTTCTTGCATGATTTAAGAGACGTTTTTGATATATATGTATTACTTTACGTATGATTCCGTATCCGTTTTACTTGTTTTCGTGTTTTTATGTTCTTACAGATTTTACACGTATTTGGATCATTTTGGAGCTAAAAGAACATGCACGGAGCTAAGGAGCAACTTCAGGGATCATCACGGGACAAACGGGACGAGATTTAGCATGGAGAGCCTCCACCCGGTCGGGCACAACCCTCCACCCGATCGGACAAAATCTACGGCAAATTTGTTGCGCATTTCATACATGACTCGGGCAAGAAAATGCACGAGCAGGTGCATGATACCCGAGCGGGTGAACCTCATGCCCGATCGGGCTCTCCACATGGATCGCGATCTGCGCGATCCAACCTAGCCATACCCGAGCGGGTACAACGACCGCCCGCGGTATTTGACACGAGTATGCAACAACCAAGTAAGTGCTTCCGATTCTCTTTTACGGTATTTGACACGAGTATGCAACAATGCAGGATTTGCGGACGAAGGAGCTGAGATGTACACGAAGTTCATGAGTGCTATTGCAGCACTAGGAGACGCCCCATGGGAGGAGATACCACACGAAATCCATACTGGTTTCGCAGCGGAGAAGACGCCCGAACTTGAGCCCGACCCTCCGCAGTCTTCTTTTCGGTATGAGTACGTTGATTCCCATAAAACATACGCTGCTGTTTTGAATGATAACTTGAGTGCAGATGAGATGAGAAAACAACCCACACGCGTCAAGAAACGTAGAAGAGTCAGCTCTTCAGTATGTATGCACGGAACTTATGCGGAAGACAGCCACGAATCTTCCACCGAAACTCAAAGGAGGCTGCACCCGCACTTGCACGAGGTAATGGAAAAAGATGTCATTGAACTTTTCAACGCAGATACCCTTTATCCAACCTCGGGTAGCGAGCAAGTGAATCTCGTGCATGATGTGCCAAAGAAAGAATCAGTGACTAAAGAATGGCACGACAAAAAGATCCTACCTCATGAGATCCAACTAGGTGACTTAGTTCTACTTTTCAATTCTCGTCCTAATATTTTCTCGGGCAACCTACTTGCTTGTTGGTCTGGTCCTTTTCAGGTACGAGAAGTCTTCACACATGGAGACGTGGGACTATGGAGCGATTCGGGTGACACATTCATAGCTAATGGACAGCGGCCAAAGCTTTACCAAGCCGCTCAACTGATCGAAAGTGGAAACTCCATTTCCCTTTCCGATCCACTCGTCGCGCACGCATGAGGAATGGAGACGTCAAAGCTTCAAGACGTCAAATAAGCGCTTTCTGGGAGGCAACCCAGCTGTTTGTTTTTATTTTTTATGTTTAAGACTCGGTTATTTATTTTAGATAAAAAAAACACCACAAACGTGCTTCACTTCCTTTATCCTCCATCGGAGCTTCATGTCGAGGACGCCGTTCAATTCAAGTCT
>CM071867.1:37505668-37523168 GCA_036759665.1 Gynandropsis gynandra
TCCATGCAATATGGACAAGCCAATCGACCATGCGTTGTCCATCCAGATAACATACTATAAGCTGGAAAATCACTTATTGTCCACATGAGAGCACCTCGTAACATAAAATTTTGTCTTCTCGAGACATCGTACGCTTGAACTCCATTCTATAATCATAATTCTTCTTCAATAAGTGGTTGAAGAAATATATCCAAACTTCTTTTCGGATGATTGGGCCTGGGAATCATTATTGTTAAGAACAAAAACAAAAGTTTCATGTACATATCCGGTGGTAAGTTGTAAGGTGTCACTATAACTGGCCACAATGAATAATTCTTTCCAGACATCCCAAATGGATTAAAACCATCGGTACAAAGGCCTAAATAGACATTTCGACTCTCAGCCGCAAAATCAGGGTATACCTTGTTAAAGTGTTTCCACGCCTCACCATCTGAGGGATGACACATCTCTCCTTCATGACTTGAATGCTCAGCATGCCATCTCATGTCGCTTGCGGTCTCCACAAATTGATACAATCTTTTTAATCTGTCTGTAATTGGTAAATACCACATACGATGATATGGAACCGATTTTCCATTCTAGTCTACTGCATTATTATCTTCTGGCAAATAATCTCTTACTAATTGCAATATCGAATTCATGCAATTCTCAGACAAATTATTTTCAGTCTTCAAATTTATCAAACGTGCAGACAGAGATAACTGTGATAAACCACTCCTACAACCATCATAAAGTGGATTCCTAGCACTTTCTAGCATTTCAAAAAAACTTTTTGCTTCTTCATTCGGATCTTCTTCAATATTTTCGTTTTTTTCACGGAATACATTTTGTACCATTTCCACCTAGGGGTTCATTTCTACATCTTGAGAATACTCAAATTCATCTTGATGTATAGTGCCTCTAAAGTTTTCCACAACATTACTAGATCGTGGTGCAAATTTTTCTCCATGACATAACCGCATGAAATAATTCGGGGTAAATCCTCTTAAATAAAGATGCTTCCAAACAGTTCTCTCATTAACAAATTTTTCATTCTTGCATTTGACGCATGGACAAACCAACGTACCCGTTTCTTTGTAAACTTGTTGATTCGTCGCCATTGTCATAAACTGTGTGACGCCTTCTATAAACTCTTTCGATACGCTTTGAGATTCTGGATCAATTCTTCTGTACATCCATTGTCTAGAATCGAAAATGTTCGATCTTGATGAAGATGCCATTATATCGCAAACACTATAGAAGATATGTGGTGAAAAATATGAGAGTTGCTTATGAAAAACGGATCAATGGTTGAGGGGTTAAATAGATTATTTATACACGAATTAGGAACGGATTAGGGACTAAGAGATTAATTTTTCGAAAAATCGTCCCGAAACCGTCCCTAAAATGGTTTTTAAAGTCCTAAATTTAGGGAGGGTCCCAAATCCGTCTCTAAATTTGGAGACGGATGACCTGCCCGTCTCCAAATTTGGAGACGGATGACCTACCGTCTCCAATTTAGGCACGTATTACTATACCGTCCCTAATTGGTCCGCATTTAGAAACAGATTAGGCACGACTCCTCTGTACCCAAATTTGGGGACGGATTAGGGACGGATTTTATTTTTCATCCCTAATCCGTGTATTGTCCGTTTCTAAATTTAGGGACGGAAATGTCGGTCCCCAAATTCCGTCCCTAATCTTGAATTTTCTAGTAGTGTTATGTTGAACAAGTCGCTAGGAAATGAAAGCCCTCATGTAAAAGAGGTAAGTACCACCACACTTCTATAGGGATTTAAAATGAAAACAAAGAAAAATTATCCAAAGAAGTCAAATTGTCGAAGAATATTTCGAAGAATTTGAGCATCTATGTAATAGGCTAAAACTTGATGGAGATGAGGAAATTGAAATTGCCTAATTTTCGGATGCTTTAAATGAACAAATGGCTATAAAAGGTAGAAAGATAAAATTATCATGATTTGCAAGATATTTTGCATTTATTAATCTAAATTGAGAACCAAATTAAGGTAAAACAAGCAACAAGTCGAGCAAAGACACAACAACATAGTCAGCGGGACAAGCATCGAGAATCACAGAGAAATAAAAAACAGAAGATTGTTCCAAGGATAAAGCTTTGGAGACATCAAAAAAATAAGAAAAAGGTAACAAAATGGATTCATTTTAAATCTATTTGTACTCGTGAACTAAAAAAAATTTAAGTGAAAGAGAGTAGAACATATGGCACGAGATTGACCTAACCCTTGCATCATGATCCTCGCTGATTAATGGAATATGAATCTCTAAATGAGAAAGACCTAAATGAAGATGAAAGTGACGAGATTGTATACCCAAAAATTGGAGAACTAATCGTGAAAATGCGCATTTTGAGAAAAATAGTGAAACTTAAAGAGACGACCCAATGCAAAACAATCTTCCACACTAAATGTCTCAACAAAAGTAATGTATTTGGACTCGTCATAAATAACGATTCATATACTAATGTTGCAAGTGCATATATGGTGAAAATGTAGGTTTGGAACCAAAGAAACATCATCGTCCATACAATCTACAACGAATTAAAAATCAAGGGAAACATAAAGTAACAGAGCAAATAATTGTGTCCTTCATAATAGGCAAGTACCATGATGAGGTACTTTGCGATGTCGTGTGTTGAAGACATTGGGCTCGAAGTAGAAGCAAAGGAGTGTCACACGTGGATGAGCAAGGAGATTGCATAACAAGGCAACAGAGATTGTGATGGAGAAATGGGGGACTCTTAACCAGAAGGAGGATTCGAGCCCAACCCAAGTGTCATCAATCCACCCACCTAAGGACCGATGGGCTCGAGCGATACGGATAAGGAATGACGGAAGAAAAAGATATTTCGTTATCCTTTCCAATGGTCAGAAAATCCTCTCCAACGGCTAGAAAATCTTCCAAGCCAATCTTATCCAACTGGATCATCTTTTTCCATTCTAAAGATTCCAAACGGCCATAAAATCTTTCCAATGGCTAGTAGATCAATCTGTTATCCTCTCCTATATAAAGGACTCCATTTCATTTGGAGGAGAATTAAAAATTTTGAAGAAATAAACTCTTTTGGGAACAAGATGACTTCAAATTGTTTTAGGAATAATTGAAGCCATTATTCGACTGTATCAAGAGGTTTTCACACCTTTTGTAGTGTCCATCACTCCACCCCAAACACCTCGACATCTATCATCAACCTCCATCCTCCACCATCATCCACCGTCAATGAGTTCTTAAAGAGTGCCCTTAGTCCATTCAAGAAATCAACCTTGACATCCCAAATCCTACTCGAGCGATCAAGGTTAACAGATTCTTCGTACGCGTCCCGAGTTCCTACCCCAAGGCGTGTATCATTTTGGTATCTGAGCTCGGTTCAAGGACCAAAGGTGTGCTTCTATCATTTTAAATTTTTTTTATTGTACTAATAATTTCTTTTTTTTGTTTATTGTTATAAAAAATAGAAAAACATGGCCGAACAATGAGAGAATTCTACACGTAACAACCAACTCGACGTGGTCATGCAAATGCTCCAGCGAATGGAGTCAAGAATAAATCGCCATGAAGAATAACGGAGGCAACCCATATGTGATACACCATCGAATCATGAAAATGATGTGGAAGAAGTAGAACAACCAGATCCTCAACCTAGACAACGAGAACGTCGAGCACCACCACGACATAATCTTGAGGAGGAGGACAGAGAGTTGCCGAGATGACCAAGGCAACGCCACATCATCCACGAGGATGAAGATTCAAACGAGAACCACCTCAAAGACAGCATGAACACGATTATAACAATTTAAACTTAAAACCACCTAATTTTACTGGACGTGTTGACCCGGAATCCTATCTCGATTGGGAGAGGAGAATGGACAATATTTTTTAGTGCTACATGTATACAGAGCGTAAAAAGGTATAGTACGCCATGACTCAACTCACGGACGGTGCACTCACTTGGTGGGATCGAGAGGTAAGCACTCGATGACGTACAAGAATTGAACAAGTCTCAATATGGGACGAAATGAAAGCCCTCATGCGTAAAAGGTACATATCCTCACACTTCCATCGGGAATTACAACGAAGATATACAAATTTAAACCAAGGAAGTAAAATTGTCGAAGAATACTTTGATGAATATGAGACTCTTCGCAATAGGCTAGAAATTGATGAAGATGAAGAAACTGTGATGGCTTAATTTCTAGATGGGCTAGGAAGGTAGAAAGTCAACAACACCATGATCTGCAAGATATATTGCATTTGTCGATTAAATTGAGCTACAAATCAAGAGAAAGCAAGCGACAAATCGAGGAAGGATGAACCTATATGGTCGGCCAGACAATGCCCAAGGATGCCGAAAACCCCAAGGATGGACTATTGTTCCAAGGGTAAAGCTCCCGAGACATAAAGAAATGTAAAATGAGAAGGTAACAATTAATTCCTTTGAAACCAATTCGTACTCATGAATTTGTATGTTTCAAGTGCAAGGTCATAGGGCACATAGCGTGATACTGCCCTAATCCGCGATTCATGATCCTCACCGATTGTAGAGAATACGAGTCCACGAACGAGGAAGAACCATATGCACATGGAAGTGACGAGATCGAGTATCTAAAAAGTGGATAACTAATTGTAATATGATGCACTTTGAGCACGATGATCAACCCTCAAGAGAAGGCCCAACGAGAGATGATCTTCTACACAAAATGACTCGTCAAGGATAAGGTATCTGGACTTATTATAGATAACGGTTCTTGTACTAATGTTTCAAGCATCTATATGGTGAAAAATCTAGGTTTGGATATAAAAAAACACCCTCACTCGTATAAGATACAATGGCTTAACAATCAAAAGGAGCTTAAGGTAACCGATCAAGTAATTGTGCCTTTTAACATAGGTAAGTACCATGAAGAAGTACTTTGCGATGTCGTACCAATGCAAGTAGGACACATCCTACTAGGGTGGCCATGTAAATACGATCGCGAGATAACGCATGAAAAAAGGACAAATTTTTATTCATTCTTCATGGACAAAATGAAGGTAAAACTAGCATCTCTTAATCCTTCACAAGTACACGAAATGCAACTGAAGCTAAATTGTGAGAACAAAATGAAATCGAATTTTTATATAAAAACTAGTGTTGTTTGTAAGGCTATGAGTAATAAAAGCCCGATATTATTAATGGTCTACAAAGATGTCTTGATAGGCCAAAGCACGATGGAGTATCCTTTGGAAATCACCAACATACTAGACAAGTACCACCCATACAACTAGCGTGATTTGTTTCATAGGGCCACACTTAACTACCCCATGTACAACAAGGAGTTGTACAACCTTGTCCGAGCTTTGGAAACATGGCAACACTAATTACTAGCGAAAGAACTTGTAACCCACACTGATCATGAGACCCTCAAATATCTCAAGAGTCAGACCAGTCTAAAGCGCGACATGCTAAGTGGATGGAGTTTATTGAGTCCTTTCCGTACATAATCAAGTACAACAAAGGCAAGGAAAACGTGATAGTCGACGTCCTATCAAGGATACACGTCCTTATCACCACCATGGAGGTTAGAAATTTGGGATTTGAGCACATTAAGGAGCCATATGAACAAGATCCATAGCTTGGCAAGATATTTTGAATGTGTAAGAAGGAGCTAGCAGACCATTCTACATACACGATAGATATCTCTTACGTGATAAACGGCTTTGCATTCCGCAAATCTCAATGAGGGATTTGTTGCTTCATGAAGCACATGGAAGAGCACTCATGGGACATTTTGGCGTGGAGAAAACCTTGGCCACCATAAAGGAGTATTTGTTCTGGCTACGTGTCATGCGAGATGTAGAATGGATTTGTTCATGGTGTATCATGTATCACCAATTCAAGTCCCGAATCCATCCTCACGGTTTGTATGTTCCTTTACCTATCCCAACTCATCCATGGGCTGATTTGTTGATGGACTTAGTTTTTTGACTTCTAAATATCAAACAAAGATTTTGTCTTTATTGTTATCGATAGGTTTTCAGATAGATTGTATGCATCCATGGGTTACCCAAGATGATTGTGTCAGATCAGGATAGCAAGTTTCTAAGTCATTTCTGGCGAACACTTTGGCGGAAGCTAGGGACAAAGCTCATGTTCTCCACTGCATGCCACCCATAGGCTGACGGCTAGACATAGGTGGTCAACCGTATACTATTAGTCTTGCTACGATCATTCATTGGATGGTACCTGAAGAAATGGAATGACTACCTACACCATGTCGAGTTCTCTTATAGCCAAACACAACACTCAGCCACAAAGTACTCGCCGTTTGAGGTTGTATATGAGTTCAACCCATCACTCCTTTAGACCTCTAGGCTATACCAAGAAAAGAGGTCACCAACTTGAATGGAGAGAAGAAAGTTGAACTAATTAAGAGGTTACATGAGAATGTTCGAGAATCATAAGGTGAAGGACTAAACACTACGCCAAACATGCTAACAAGGGGCGGAAAAGGTTGGTATTCGACGAAGGAGATTTGGTGTGGCTGCACATGAGGCTAGAAGTGTTCCCCACCAAAGGAATTCTAAGATAGAACTAAGAAGAGATGGCCCATTTCGAGTTCTAGAGAGGATCAACGACAATGCCTACCGCTTTGAACTACCGGTGAGTATAACGTGTCCACAACATTCAATGTTGTTGATCTGTCCCCTTTCGATGTAGATGATCACATTTTGAGGATGGAATGCTCGCAAGGGGAAAGGAATGATGAGGAAATCAGGCTCGAAGCAGAACCAAAGGAGGGTCACACGAACAAGGAGCGACCGCAAGGAAACGAGCAGATCGAATCTTCCCACGGCTACGTGGACGAGCAAGGAGCTTGTGTAACAAGGTAGCAGAGATTGTGATGGAGAAATGTCATTCTTCTACATTGAAGCGAGCCTCAATCTGCCCACCTAAGGACCGACGGGCTCGGATGATATGGATAAGGAAAAATGGAAGATAAAGATCTTTTCTTATCCTTTCCAACGGCCAAAAAATCCTATCCAACGGCTAAAAAATCTTTCAAGCCAAACTTATCCCACCGAATTATCTTCTTTTCCATTCTGAAGCTTCCCAACGGTTAGTAGATTAATCTTTTATCCAACATTTAACATTTCTTTATTGTAATATGGAGTCTCTCCTATATAAAGGACTTCATTTAATGTGGACAAAAATTGAAAAATTTGATAGTATAAACTCTTTTCGTATTCTTTAACAGTGTCAAGAACATGGTCACTTCAACTTGTTTAGAGAACAATTGAAGCCATTATCTGACTATATCAAGAGGCTTTCGCATCTCTTGTGGTATCCATCACTCCACCCCAAACACCTCGACGTCAACCATCAACCTCCATCCTCCACCATCATCCACCGTGACATTCCAAATGTGGAAAGAATGAGTTTTCAGACCTGTCTACATCCACGATGGTCGCATTTTACATGCAAACAACTTTGTGTTCTACTAAGCTCAATGAGGGAGATGGTGCTTCAAGAAGCACATAGAGGGGCTCTCATGGGATACTTTGACATGGAGAAATCCTTGGCCACTATAAAGGAGCATTGCTTTTGGTCACACCTCAAGTGTGACATTGAACGTTTTTGTGCACGATGTATCACATGTAACCAAGCCAACACTACAAAAGAAGAGGTCATTTTCAACGGTCATACTGGTTGGAAAAGACCTTTTCCAAAGGATTTCGGTCGTTGGGAATCGATTGTTCAAAAATCACATTCATTGTGATTTGCAATGGCAGTTTAACGGATATTATTCGTTGAGAATAATCAAGGGATTGTAAAGGACATCATCTTTGGATGCTACAATGGATACCTGTTACAACATTTAAACGAATATTCATTGGAAAATTGCAACAAATATCTGTTAGAAACTCAACGCGCATCCGTTGAAAATATTGACGGGAATTACCAACTGATATCAGTTGGGTTCGAATTGGCGAAAATTATAAAACATTCCAACAGATTCCTGTTGAAGATATTGTTCTTTTATAAACAGAAATTTGTTGATAATTTGACGAATTTTTAAAAAAATATAAAAAATTAATATATGCAAAATTAAAAAACGGATTCGTTTGGTTTCATCTAAACTGGCATCGTCGTCTTCATCCCCCTCCTCGCCAACGGTTTAGGAAGGGATTGCATTGGTGGTGGCGAATGATACACTCGATCGGTCATTAACTTGATGAAGCTCTCCATATAATGCATTCGCGCTCGTGTTTCTCAATGCGTAGATTGCATTTCTTGAAGAGTATCTTGCATTTCTCGAATTGTAGTCTCGAGAGACTCGAGCTGCTCAATGCGTCTTTCTTGTGTAAAAGTCTCTTGGATCGTGGTGATACTGTTGTGGCATTCTCTATAATATCTTTTTGTGGATAACCCATACCGTATAGACGCCCTTTATATAGCCTAATAGATTGCATTATGAAACAAATTAAATTTAGCATATCAATTTAAAAAAATTTATATCATTAAAAAGTTATTAAAGATAATGTTATTATTTACCTCTAAATAAATTTTGTCGTTTGGTAAAGGACTAAACTCATCGAGAGATGAACCGATCGCTTGTGGTTGTTGTGTAATCTTCTTCGTCACACCTTTCACAATCCGGTCTGCATGGGGGTCAACAAGCTCAGGTTCTGTGGACCTCTTCCTCGTTGATGGACTTCTTTTTGGTGTGAGACTTAACAACCAGCTCAAGAAAAGTCGATTCTCTTCTCATCCTCTACATCTGTAACATTATAATAATATGATTGGTTAACAATTTTATATAAAAATAAAGTTAAATTACAAATGTAAATTTCTTACCAAATCTTTCTTTTTTTTCAAAACGACTTCGATCTCTGGGTATGACGATGTGATTGTCCCTCGGAACTTTCTCATTGTACCAACATTTTTTTATCTTTTCGCTTTTGTCCTTGAAGTCCTCCAATTCCTAATCTTGGACGAGTTGGTTAAATACCTCGTTCTTTGCTCATATCGGTTTGACGTTCTTGTTATAATAGTTACGTTTGGTGTTGTTCATCATCAAGCGTAATCGGGTTTGTGTATCACGTATCATGGTGGTATAGATGCGTGATGTGTTCTTCTTCCGCCATCTATATGCGCACTACAAAATGAGATTTATATTAGTTAATACATTAATCAAAATCGATAATAACATTAAATTAAATCTTATATTAAAAATGCTAATGATAAATGTACACTACCATTTGTGGCGTATAACCTCTAGTGTCACCTACAAAGAATAATATAGTCAATCTTGTAAAGAACCTTGGATGATGTTGTTGCTTGTGTTTAAGAACATCATCCACATCAAACCTACATGTTTAAAAAAATTATTAGAAAATTTTTAAAATTAATTGAAATATATATGTGTAGATAAATAGTATCTTATCACAATGTCCCGTCAGGACGTTTGAAATTAATGATGGGAATAGTTAGACCCTCATCGAAGGTATCGATCAAAGTGTCAATATCCACCATATCGCCTTCCTTATCAAATATCAGTGATATCGATGGTGCCGATATAAGTGAAGGGGCCGAAATGGTGGCAACAGTGGTGGTGGTGACACTCATGTGGAAACTGCCAATAAACCATTGTGACAGATAAATCGTCGAGCTCTCATTGTATTTAAGTGTTTAGGATTTGTGTTTGAGAGAATTTGATATTTTGGTTTTGAGATTGTGTTGGAAATTATTTGTTCAACGAATTAAATATAGAATTTTGTTCACGGGACAATGGATAAGATAAATGGTTGTAAATCTATCTTTCAACAGGCATTCATTGGAAATGCTAACGGATGCCCGTTGGAAATCATTGGCCTGATGTAATGAGGTAACTAGGCGGAGCATAGTCATCATGACCTATTCCAACGGATGCCGTTGCAAATTTCCAACGAGCATATCTGCCAGCAATTTGAGTGTGTTCTAATGGGCATGCATTGGCAGGTTGTACGCAATTTAACGGTGCCATTGGAAACTGTCGACAGACGCCCATTGCAAAATGAAAAACGGTGAAATTTTTCTAAGTATCGAACAAAATTAAACTATTCAACGGACATCCATTGCATTTTCCAACGGATGCCCGTTTAAAATTGAAAACATGATGTAAAGAAATCAAAATACAACAGTTTGATATCATGATTACACAATTCACATTTCTTCTTCAGTTGATTCTTCAATTGACGAGTCTTCCTTCAATGGCGCATGAAATTCATCGTCATGTTCATCTTTTGCATCTTTCGATTCAACGTCTTTATAATGTGGATGTATTCGCCGTTTATGTGGATTCTTATAAGAATATTTTCCGATTGTGATAGGTATATTTCCATCTCGTAACTCCAACTCAGGTCTTTGATATATTTTGTTCAAATCTTTTCTTGATTGTATGTTATCCCTGCCACATTCAAAACAATGTTGATAATGTTATCGATTTTTTTCAGTATGCATAACATTTAAATTATGACGCAATATGAATGATTTCTAATACGGTAGTTCCAAAAAAATAATATATTTATACCATTTATTTCATTCACCTTAGCCTTGTGGTTTTCGATGCCTACGATTTGCACCACATTCCATTCATTCTTGTAAATATGCAATTATGTTTAGTCATTCGTAAAGTATTTGTGTTCCAGTTTGCATGCATGTTTCCTCTTCTTTTTGTACTAAATTCTTTCAAAAAATATTTTTAATATTTTCTAAATGTGTTTCCATGAGGAATAAATCTTCTATGACAATCAAACCAATATGGTTTCTTCCCATGTACTAGACAAACGAATCTGTATCCTGCATACAATTTGGACATGTTAGTCTCTCGTGTGTGTTCCATCCAAATAACATTTTACAGGTAGATAAGTCGATGATTGTCTACAACAAGACCACTTTCAATGTGAAATTTTGCTTCGGACTTACGTCATAAGCAACAATCAATTGTTCTACAGATCTCTTAATTCATGAATTAAGGATTGCAAAAAAAAAATCGAAACTTTTCTTCGAATGTTTTGGTCCTGGAATCAGCAACACCAGAAACATAACTTCTCTTTTCAGACATATATCGGGAGGAAAATTATACGGAGACAAAATTACTGGTCACGGAAAATATTAACTTTCGGATTGTCCATATGGATTAAAACCATTGGTGCATAGAAAAAGATAAATATTTCTTGTTTCATACGTGAACTCGGAAAATATTTCATTGAAATCCTTCCAAGGCTTACCATCCAATGGATATTGCATTATCCATTCATCCATCAAGTGTTCTGCATGCCATCTCATTGCCGCAGAGGGTTTTTTATTCATATAACATTCTCAACCTTTTTGCTACAAACATATAAAACATCTTTTTGTACGTTGCATATTTTTCGTGAATATGGTTTTTTGAACAAAATCTGCTTGCACCGCAAACTTTACATTCCAACTAGTCTTTATATTCTCCCCAAAATAACATTCAACTATTTCTACAAACATCAATTTTCTCATATAGCATTCTCAAATTTTTTAAATATTTTTTGTTTCAAAATACTTGGAATTATATTCGCGCGATGCAGGAGTTTAAGATATATTTTATTATATCTAAAATATTTTAATTTTAAATTTATTTATTTTTTTATATAAATTATATAATATAATTAATATAAATAAATAGAATAATATAAACAAATATACAATTATTATATAATTAAATAATTAAATTTGAATTTCTATTTCAATATATATCTTTATCAAAAGAAAACTTTAATATATTTAAACAAATAATAACGTGAAATTGTGATAAATATTCTTCATCTTAAAAACAAACACAAATATATAGTAAGATATGAAACTCAATAACATAATATTGAAGACTTTGCAGCTACTTTCGTTAAACCTTCATATTACTTACCAATATTTTTTCATAAATATTGTAGATATCGTTGAATAACTCTTTAAATGATTATTTCTCAAATTTATTTCCATCTAAATCACTTTCTTAAGTTAAGATACCATATATATCGTTGAACAACTATTTGAATGACTACTTCTACGTTTTCCGACTATTCTCAACCCATTGCATGACCTATTCAAATAGTTTCTTGTCATTTTTAGTATTTGATATTATATATTGGATTATAACGATAACAATATAATTATATTCATGTGAAATCATAAACCAATTATGTATTATATTATTTACTATTTTTATTTTTTATATAATAGATTAATAATTTTTATAATTTATATTTAAATACAATTTTATAATTAATTAAATAGAACGTTTTAGTTAACTATAAGTATATATATACTTATAAATCTTCCTATCATATATCTTCCTATCATATGTAACTTGCATCATCTGATTTGATAATAACAACATAACCTTTTTCATAAAATATGTTTCCTTTTAGCTTTTACATTTTTTGTGTTCTTGTATCTTCATATGAATTATAATTTTATAAAAAAAATTAAGTTTATGTATATAATCCAAATTTTAAATTTTAATCATTTGATAGAAAGATTAATTCTTTCGAATCATATACTTTTCTATTATTATTTTCAAATTCATAAATCTAGTATCATTATACTAATAAATGTATATTTTTTTTATATTATTTGTTTACCTAAATATCTTTAAAATTATATTACATTTAGTATTATGATAAATACAAATGGAATTATAATGATAAAACAATATTAACTTTAATAAATTTTAAAATTATTACTAATTGAGGTTTTATAATAAACTAAAATTCTACACTTATTTATTGTTTTTGCTATATAGTTTTTTCAATATTGTGAAATTTCATTAAAAAAGAATTAAATTTAAAATATAGCTTTTGTTTCTAAAATTTAAAATTTTTTGTAACTATCTAAACTATTATTATTTATATAATATCTTATGAAACTAATGAATACACATTCAATTATATATTTTATCTATTTTGTTATAGATTACAAATATATTAACAAATTCCGACATCCACTAATATTTTAAACTTTATTCTAATAAATAAATTGGTAAATAAATTGATAAAACAATTTTTTTTATTATAGAAAAAAATTAAAAAAATATACCAAAATTATTAGATTATTAAAAGCTTTTTTAAAAAATATTATTTGAACACAAGATATAATCTTGAAAATAAATCATATGATGTATTAAGAAATAATATTGTGATCTCTCCATTTGATTTAGAGAAAGCATCATAATAGCTTAAAACTTCATTTATAAACTATAGTATTAAATCAATACAATCAAAATATAAAGTTGTACAATATAAATTATTCTCATGAATTTTTAGATTTAGAAAGTGTAAAAATTAAAAAAGAACATATTCTATGAAATAGTTATATTGTTATTATCGAATGACATGATACAAATAATGTATGATAGGAAGATTTACAAGGATATGAAAAGAAACAATTCATTTCATTAGAATTAGTTGATCAGTAGCGTAATTTTAATTATCAATGACAATGTTAGTTATTACAATATTTCACTTATACTATATTTACATTTAATACTAATCATTTAATATATAATATGTTACAACTTATACAAGAAGCAGATATGGAAAGAAACATTTTTAGAAAAAAATATTATCTTAAAATTATAATATAATAAAATTATTCAAGGATCTCATAAATGATTGATAATTACCTAAAATATTCTATTTAAAAATATTAAATAATATAATATATAATTGGTTTATGAATTCACGTAAAAATAATTGTAATTTTGTCATTATAATCGAACATATAATATCCAATATTAAAAATGACAAGAAACAGTTTGAATAGGTAATGAAATGAGTTGAGAGAAATAGTTGGTGAACGTATAATATTCACTAAAATTATAAAATTTTAATGAATTTTATAACTGAAAACTTAAAAGTTAAAATTATTATATGATTGTTACATGTATGCTATATTTAGAATCAAACCCATGTTAATTTTGAATTATAATGGTGGTTTGCATGACTAATATAAAGTAATATATTGCTAATATAAAGTAATATATCGTTTTATTTATTTATAGATATTAAAACAATTTTGCTATAACAAATAGTTGTTGGACTAATTATATTGATGATTCTTATGACTAATAAAAAATTAATTATCATTTTATTTATATATTATAATAATTTTGCTATATTTAATATTTTTTAACCTATCATTTATTATTTGATTTTAGTTTTGTTGATCGGATTGCCACGTCATCATTGAGGTTGATGAGGGCATCACAAAGAAAGCAAGCCTCGAACGGATAGACAGAACAGACAGATCGAATGGGCAAGACAATGGCCATGACGAAAATGCGTGGGACGTGAACCGAGAATCGCGAAATACGCGGGTCTCGTCAAAGATTCGTGGGCCACCAAATTTGGAAATGAGACTTTGTGCGGAAACACCCAAATGGATACCTTCCCGAAGTCCAAATTCGATGAAACCAAGACCATTGGAACCAGCACTCAAAGAGCTTTCAAATGAGTACCGGAACATCGCCATAACATCACTTTTCCGGTGACATTCCGGCGAATTTTCTGACAAGACCCTAGTGCACACTAAGAGCTAAATTCCGAGATTTCAAGCATGCTAAAGGGACCTTGGACTAGATCCAAGACCAGGAGGCTACAGGAGAAGGTTCAAGATATCTAAAAAGCCCAAAAGATTGAACAGCAAGATCATTTGAAGGGTTTAAAGCCTCACAAACCCATGGACCACACAAAGACCCATCAAGAGGAAGTGTCTTTTGTATCATTCAAATTTGAATTCAAATTTGAATTCAAATTGTGATGTGGTTAATCTCAAGTAATAACTACCTAGACTAACGCTTCTGCAAGAATACGGATCGTATAGTACCAGGGTCGAAAACGAGGAATCGATGCAACTCTAAAGCTAGTAACTAATGAACAGAACGTGTAAAATCAATAGGTGAATGGAATGCGAATGAAGATAAACTATCTAACTAACTAACTAACGGATTAAACTAAATAGACTAGACACCACAGGTTTCGAGAGATGCACGATGATGCAACGAAATTCTAACGAGATCATGGTCTCAGATATTATCACGAGTTCAAGGAATTCAAGCTCTAATATAGGAACTGACTGGCGTAGAGTTGTCCACTATCTAGCATGCATATACCAATCTTCCAATTGTGTATCTCACCTACTAGATGCATTAAGACCGCTATCATAATTCCTAGATTCAATCGATCGACCTGGCATTGTTTCTCAACCGATTTAATCCTAAATCATGGCTAAGTTCCAAAGTCTAATCCCCTAGCGTAGATTCATTAAACTTCTACGATCATTCATTCAAGTGGCGTACAGGAATGAAAGCATTAAGAACAGCCAATCAATCTGAAAACGATCAAATGCCAAAATCATTAATTCAAGTGGCGTTCAAGAACAAAAGCATTAAGAACCACCAAGCATTAATAACAAGACTTCGCTACATATCGGCCAAACTCTCTAACCTATGGCTATGGACCTACTCGGACATGAACTTAGAAAACGAAACAGAAAAGATAACTATATTCAACATTGATAACGAATGAGATTCCTCCCTATTCAATTACCGACGTCTTCAACAGCTCCTCCGCGCTCCGGCTTCGTCGCTCCGTCCTTGCTTATGATCATAGTTTAAATAGATTAAATAGAAATAGATCCATTTTCTTGGAAAATGCAGATTATGACAAAAAAATATAGTTCACTTATTGTGAAACGTTTTATTTTTCGAATGTATGAACAGAATCATTTGATTATTTCTACTAAGGATTTTAACAAAAATCCCTTTTTTGGGCATACCAATCTTTTCTATTATCAAATGATATCCGCCTTATTTGCATTTGCAGTGATTGTGGAAATTCCACTTTCTCTAAGATTAGTATCCTCCTTCGAAGGAAAATAACTAGAAAAATCTCATAATTTATAATCAATTCATTCAATATTTCCCTTTTTCGAAGACAAATTAGCACATTTAAATTATGTGTTAGATGTACTAATACCTTACCCTGTCCATCTAGAAATCTTGGTTCAAACCCTACGTTACCGGGTAAAAGATGCTTCTTCTTTACATTTATTGCGGTTCTATCTCTACGAGTATTGTAATTGGAAGAATTTTGATATTCAAAAAAAATCCATTTTGAATCCAAGATTTTTGTTGTTCTTATATAATTATCATGTATGTGAATACGAATCCATCTTATTTTTTCTACGCAAGCAGTCTTGTCATTTACGATCGACATCTTCTGGAGTCCTTTTTGAGCGAATTTTTTTCTATGGAAAAATCGAGCATCTTGCAAAAGTCTTTGTTAATAATTTTCAGGACATCCTAGGGTTTCATACAGTATGTTAGATATCATGGAAAATGCATTCTAGCAGCAAAGGATACGCCCCTTCTAATGAATAAATGGAAATATTACTTTGTTAATTTATGGCAATGTCATTTTTCCGTGTGGTTTCAATCGCAAAAGGTCAATATAAATCAATTATCTAAAAATAATTTTGACTTTCTGGGCTACCTTTCAAGTTTGCGATTAAATCCTTTAGTGGTACGTAGTCAAATGCTAGAAAACTCATTTCTAATAGATAATGTTAGAAAGAAATTCAATACAAAAATTCCAATTTGTTCTATTATTGGATCATTGGCTAAAGAGAAATTTTGTAATGTATTAGGGCATCCCATTAGTAAATCGAACTGGACGGATTCATCTGATTCTGACATTCTCGACCGATTTGTGCGTATATGCAGAAATTTTTCTCATTATCACAGTGGATCTTCAAAAAAAAAGAATTTGTATCGAATAAAATATATACTTCGACTTTCTTGTCTTAAAACTTTGGCCCGTAAACACAAAAGTACTGTACGCGCTTTTTTAAAAAAGTTGGGCTCGGGTTTATTGGAAGAATTCCTTCCGGGGGAAGGACAAGTTCTTTCTTTAATCTTCCCAAGAGGTTATTCTGCTTCCCCAAAAGTGTGAATTTGGTATTTGGATATTCTTTATCTTAATAATTTGGTCAATCATGAATGATTTGGTTATGAGACCCCGGAAATGAAATTGAAATTCATCATAGCTGATGAGGAGATAAAAATTCATTCTTTTATATTTTATATTATAAAATATAAAAATTTATTTATTTCTATTATTAAATGTTCATACAGTAAGAATAAGACATAATTTACTGAGTATTGAATTTGCAATCCTATTTCTAGGACCCAAGAAACTGAGTTTTCTATGTATACATAGAGAAAGCCGTGTGCAATGAAAAATGCAAGCACGGTTTGGGGAGGGATTTTTGACCTTTTTTCATTTTAACAAGGAAATTTTCTACTCCATCCGACTAGTTCCGGGTTCGAGTCCCGGGCAACCCATTACGCATTATGTATGATATTCATATTATTTCAAAATCATATTAATATCTAAATTGGATTTGTATGTATATAGATTCGTTTCTTATTTATCTCAT
>CM071867.1:37536022-37557467 GCA_036759665.1 Gynandropsis gynandra
CCGTAACTTTTGCCCGCTCGGGCTAGGGAGGTACCTGCGCCGCGCGGGTAGTGGATTTTCCATGCCGATTCTCGTCCCGTTTGTCCCGTGATGATCCTCGATGTTTGCTTTTTGTCTTGGCACGTCCCTTAGCTCCAAAATGACTGAAAATGGGATGATAATGATGCTTAATGCTTGGTAAAATCAAATGAATGATGAAACTAACTATGAAAATAGATGAAAATACTAGAACAAAATAGACGTTATCAAATTGTACCAAGAACACCTATAATTTAGGGCTTATTTCATGCATATTCAGTAGGAATAAAATCTAGAAAAATTAGGATCAATAAAAAACTTAGGCGTTTGAATAGAAGTGTAACGTGGGGAGTTTGTTTCGGCCTTTTTCCTTTTTAAAGGGCATGCTTGAATAACATATCAACAAGTGATTTTTGAACCAAATACAGATCAAACGAGCTTAGCTCATTGTTCTTGAGATTAAGAGATTCATCTCACACGAATTGATCAAATCTGGGAATTGCTCGACTCGACTTATCAAATAACGAACCACGGTTGCTTGTGGCATCTTCTATCATCCGAAGAGTTCTAGAGGTGCATATGCTCAAGTGTTTTGGATGGCCTCACTGAGATTTGGGCCAACGTTCTTCAGCATGTATCCGTCTATGGGTTCTAAGGCATTCATCCGCACAACCGAGTGAAACACACGATCCAACATCCCATCAGTTGGTATCAGAGCCACGTTTTCACACAGTTGTATCTATCCAATTCTTGCTCATTTTATTCCTAAAGGATTTTTTTGTTCTCTCTCTTATAGGTTCAGCCAAGGAGTCATTTAGGGTTTAGATTTTAAAAAATGAAGAAACGGCCAAAGAGTCTAAGAAAAACAAAGAAACGACCAAAGAGTCTAAGAAAAACAAAGAAAACAGCCAAAGAGCCTAAGAAAAAACAAATATAAAAGAAAGAAAACTAATGTAGAAATAAAGAGCCCAATGGGCCACTCCATAGAGGCTGAACCAAGGAGACACCATCCTAAGTTCATCATCAAAGAGCGACTCAACACACGAAAAACACACCACTTGCGGCAAAGCACTTGGACCCGGACGACGAACACATTTTGAAAACGTGAACTCAAAGATAGGGAATCCTAAGAAACCTGAGATCAGTCCACCAATGGATCCCAAAGGAACCTAGTAGACCTCACAATAATTGGGGACTAATCTTGATAAGAAGGTTGAGTGATTACCTTCGCTTGAATTCATTTGTGTGTAGGTTTATTCTCAATTTCTTTTGCGTGAGTACTAACTTGTTTGTGTAACATTTCTTTTGATTCATCATGTTCAACGAGAATGACGGATCAGTGAATAGAGCACCACAGCCTCAAGTGACACGAGAGGAGTTTCAAGCTCTCCAAGAGAAAATCGCAAATCTCACGCGTCTCCTCACGGTTCAACAACAACAACCACGATTTGAGAAGGGAGAATCGGCTCATCCAAGGCCTAATCATGATCAAGTCGGGTCTGAGATACCACCTAGGGGAGGCCAAAGACTATAGAATTTTATGAATTAGGGATTAGAAAAGGGAGATTAATGAGAGAAAAAGAGAATTGTATTCTCTGGATATTGTTTTTCTGTACATGGAATACACATTCTTATATACAGAAAAATGAAGCAAAAAAGTAAAGAACGAAAAAGGAAACTATACAAATCAAGGAAAAAGAAAATAATGAAGATCTTGTAGAACAGGGGATGGAATGATATAAAGATCTTGAAGAATAGGTAAGGGAATGATATGAAGATCTTGTAGAATAGGCAAGGAATGATCTGGTGTCCCAATTTGAATCTTTCCTTAGAGAAATAATGGACCGAGCCCTTAGGTAGGGTTTAGGCCTCAAATAACTCCTTGTTGGACTCATTGGCTCAATGCTTCTAACATTTCCCCTCAAGTTCGACTAGGTGAGAGATGTACCATCAAGCCTCGTTAAAACCTTATCATGTAAAACCCAGTGGGACAAAAGCATGATAAAGGAAAAAGAGTGCCATCACTTGGTGTTGTTTATAGACTTGGTCGAACTTGACTCATTCAGTGGTTTATATAAATCCAGCAATCCGATTCTCGGTTGAAGACTTTTAATGATTTTCGAATTTTTGGCTTTTGTGAATATATTAGCAAGTTGATCTGAGCTTCTTAAATAGGTTGTTGCAATGATGCCTAGTGTTAAGAATTCATTCTACATATATGAGATTAATCATATATGGATAGATTAGTTCTTAATAATCTCCTAAGGATTAAATAAAACACACACAACTATATTTGGTAGTCAAAGTGGCCGTTGGAAGGAAGGAAAGGAATATTTCTATTTTTGAGTAATTAGAATCACATGTGCAACTCAAGAAACCAAGCAACAAGGAGTTGTCCCTTTCTCCTCTATAACCGTGAAAGATGAGGACAAATTCATTAATTATGTTGTACTTGTAGTTTAAATTCAGCTCATGGGCTCTATATATAGAACCACTTATGTAATGCTTAAACTCATGGAATGAATTCAAGTTTATTCCTAATTCTTCTTTCTATGCTCTTAGTTCTACAAACATCTTATTCTCTTCTTAAACACTCAAATTCTAACATGGTATCAGAGCGGTTTTAATTTATTCTCTCATCATTCTCGTGTGTTTCTAAGCTCAAACTCTCGATCTCTCTTCTTCTTCTTCATATAACTAAAATCTATTTACAAGCAAAATGGATATGTAAGGCACAAAAATGGCTGTTCCCATAATCCTCAAAGGTCCAAACTACCTATTATGGTCAAGATTAATCAAATCAGCCCTAGGAGGCAAAGGACTTTAGAAGCATATTGAAGAAAATGAAGCTCCAAAGGTAACATCTCACGGTGAAGATGGAAAAGAAATTATCACCATGGACTCGAAAAAGTGGACACAAGAAGATCAAGCCGTCCTATCTTTCCTTCAAAACTCCCTTGAGCCATCAATCCTTGAAGCCTATTCCTATTGTGAAAGTGCAAAGGAATTATGGGACATCCTCAAGAAGGTTTTCGGCAACATCTCCAATATAAGCCGGATTTATGAAGTGAAAAGAGAAATCAACAATCTCACACAAGAAGGGATGACCTTCAACAAACATTTTGGGAGGTTTAGGTCCTTATGGGCGGAGCTAGACATCTTAAGGCCGAGCTCCATTGATCCAAAAGTTCTCAATGAGAGGAAAGAACAAGATAAAGTCTTTAGTCTCCTCTTCACCCTAAGTCCCGCCTATAATGATGTTATCAAGCACATCCTTAGGTCTGACACTCTACCAAGCCTAGAAGATGTGTGTGCTCAAATTCAAAAAGAAGAAGGGTCACTTGGCTGTTTTGGAGGCAAAGGCGAGATGATTCAACTAACAAACAAGGGATATTTTCAACAAGGAGGCGTTGGAGGCTTTGGCGGCAAACAAGGATTCAAAAAATGTGTGTATTGCAAAAAGGAAGGACACACTAAAGAGGAATGTTGGATCCTTCATCCCCACCTCAAGCCACCAAGGAACAATAATTTCAAGAACCAAAGAGCTCACTTTTCCAACAAAACACAAGGAGAGCCGACTGGTGCATCTTCTTCTCAAAATCATGGGGATGAATTCAAGACTATGGCCGCCTACATGATGAATGCTCAAGCTGAGATGGTCAAGAAGTCCGACATTGAAGCACTCATTAAAGCCTTGAAGGAGAATTCCGATAATAAAGAGGGTAAAGGATTTCTTGCATCTAAAAATACTACACCGTTATTAATTGATTCCGGAGCTTCTCATCATATGATTAGTGATGCTAATCTCTTAAGAAATATTAAACCGGCCTTAGGTAGTGTCATAGTAGCAAATGGTTACAAGGTTCCAATAGAAGGTGAAGGAATTCTTAATTTATTTGAAAAAAGATACAAAAGCATTATACTTGCCTAAGTTTACATCAAATTTGTTATCGGTTAAAAGAACCACAAATAATTTAAATTGTAATGTGATTTTTAGTCCTAATGAGGTTTCTTTTCAGGATATTAAGACAAGGAAAATATTTGGCAAAGGAGTCACCAAGGATGATTTATACATGCTTGAAGACACCAAGTCTTTTTCAGTTGTTTTTAAAATTTCGGATGTTTCTAATGCTTCTAATATTTTCAAAACTTTTTCAGTCTCTTATGATGATGTTATTTGGCATGCTAGATTAGGACATCCACATGTTCGTGCCTTAAGCTTAATGTTGCCTAATGTTTCTTTTAAATCGGATGAATGTGAGGCTTGTATTCTAGGAAAACATTGTCGAACTGTTTTTTCTAAATCTCTCACAAACTATGAAAATTGTTTTGATCATGTGCATTCGGATGTGTGGACAGCCCCATGCCTATCTAGAAAAAACCATAAATATTTTGTCACTTTTATAGATGAAAAATCAAAGTATACATGGATTACTTTGTTACAATCTAAGGATAGGGTGCTAGAAGCATTTATAAATTTTCAAAACTATGTTACTAACCATTTTAATGCCAAGATTAAAATTTTTAGATCGGATAATGGTGGAGAATATATGAGCACAACCTTCAAATTACATATATCTAAGCATGGCATAATCCACCAAACAAGCTGTCCATATACTCCCCAACAAAATGGTGTAGCCGAGAGGAAAAATAGACATCTAATGGAGGTGGCAAGGTCTATGATGTTCCATACAAGTGTACCAAAAAGGTTTTGGGGAGATGCGGTTTTAACCGCATGCTATCTTATAAACCGAACCCCTACAAAAGTCCTACAAGATCTCTCCCCATTTGAGGTATTAAACAAAACTAAACCTCTTATTAACCACTTACGAGTTTTTGGTTGTGTATGTTTTGTATTAGTACCCGGGGAACAAAGAAACAAACTAGAGGCGAGAAGCACAAAGGCTATGTTCATTGGATATTCTACTACCCAAAAGGGGTATAAGTGTTATGATCCCTCTACACGGCGAGTTCTAGTATCCAAAGATGTCAAGTTCATGGAAGACAAAGGGTTCTATGATGAGAAAAATTGGGAAAGTATAAAGGACTTGGCTAGTTCACCTTCGGACCGAGCTAACAACCTCAAGAAAATTTTGGAGACACTTGGGTTAGGAACCGTTGAACTACCAAGAAGGAACGCAACCATCCATCTAACACCAAGAAGCGCCGGACTTGAGGAAGAAAGAGCCAGACTTGAGGAAGAAAGATCACAAGAACGCAATACCGTTGATCATGAAGGGGGAAATGAAAATGGACAGTCCGAGGCTGACATAAATGCCATGGATGAGATGAAATTTCAAGAGGAAGAACATCAAGCTCATGATCAAGGAATTGCCGAGGTACAAGAAGTACAAGATGTAAATGAGGCCGAGGTACAAGAGGAGCCGAGGGTTGAAACACAAGAAGTGGTACAAGGATTGAGAAGAAGCGCAAGGCTAAGGAAGGTAAAAAGAGTGTATTACAATTGTGAAGCGGTAGCTCATCCAATTCAAGCAACATGCTCTCTAGCCGTGTACCCTCATGAACATCAAGTCTTCATGGCCAACTTGGATGAGGAGTACATCCCGAAGACATATGAAGAAGCCAAAGAGCATAAAGTGTGGAGAGATGCCGTGGGGAATGAGCACAAAGCAATGGAGATAAATGGAACTTGGTTTGAGTCGGAATTACCTAAGGGAAAGAAAGCCGTCTCAAGCAAATGGGTGTTCACGATCAAATACAATAGTGATGGGTCCATAGAAAGGCACAAAGCAAGACTCGTGGCAAGAGGATTCACACAAGTGTATGGAGAAGACTATGTAGATACATTTGCTCCCGTTGCAAAGCTCCATACTATTCGGATCATACTCTCCCTTGCCGTGAACCTTGAGTGGAATCTTTGGCAAATGGATGTCAAAAATGCATTTCTACAAGGGGAATTAGAAGATGAGGTCTACATGTATCCACCTCCGGGGCTAGAACACATAGTGAAACCGGGAAATGTTTTAAGACTTAGAAAGGCGATCTATGGTCTTAAACAATCCCCAAGGGCGTGGTACCACAAGCTTAGCACAACACTAAATGGACATGGCTTTAGAAGATCCGAGGCCGATCATACTCTATTCACATTGCCAAGCTCAAAGGGAATCGTGGTGGTGCTTGTCTATGTTGATGATATAATCATCACGGGAAGTGACATAGAAGGCGTGGAAGCCACTAAGGTATATCTTAAAACTATGTTTGATATTAAGGATTTAGGAGAACTAAAGTACTTTCTAGGAATAGAAATATGTCGTTCTAAGGAAGGACTATTTCTATCCCAAAGAAAGTACACCCTTGATATGTTGAATGAGCTAGGTACAATGGAAGGAAGAATAGCAAGAACTCCACTAGAAGATGGATACAAAGTGATGCGTAAGGGGGAGATAGATGATGAGCCATTTGAAGACCCTAAACTCTATAGGAGAATGGTTGGGAAATTGATCTATCTCACCATAACAAGGCCGGACATTTGTTTTGCGGTGAACCAAGTGAGCCAATATATGCAAGATCCAACAACTTATCATTGGAAGATGGTTGAACGGATCCTAAGCTATTTAAGTGGAACAAAGGATCAAGGAGTATGGATGGGATGCAACAAAAACACGGAGATTGTAGGATATTGTGATGCGGATTGGGCCGGGGACCGAGTGGATAGGAAGTCAACCACGGGCTATTGCACATTTATAGGAGGCAATCTAGTTACTTGGAAGAGCAAGAAGCAAAAGGTGGTTTCATGTTCAAGTGCAGAAGCCGAGTACCGAGCAATGAGGAAGTTAACCAATGAATTAGTATGGATTAGAAATTTTCTCACGGACTTGGGCATTGAGACATCATCCCCCATTACAATGCATTGGGAAAACCAAGCCGCCATCCACATTGCGTCCAATTCGGTGTTTCATGAGAGGACAAAGCACATTGAAGTGGATTGTCACAAGGTTAGACAAATGATTGAACAAGGAGTAATTCTACCGTGCTATACAAGAAGTGAAGATCAATTGGCCGACATTTTCACCAAGGCTACAAGCAAGAAAATTTGTGAGTCCATATTCCCTCGGCTTGGACTCACAAACACTCGGACATGATATGTCTAACATGGGTGGCCGTTGGAAGGAAGGAAAGGGATATTGCTATTTTTGAGTAATTAGAATTACATGTGCAACTCAAGAAACCAAGCAACAAGGAGCTGTCCCTTTCTCCTCTATAACCGTGAAAGATGAGGACAAATTCATTAATTATGTTGTACTTGTAGTTTAAATTCAGCTCATGGTGTCTATATATAGAACCACTTATGTAATGCTTAAACTCATGGAATGAATTCAAGTTTATTCCTAATTCTTCTTTCTATTCTCTTAGTTCTACAAACATCTTATTCTCTTCTTAAACACTCAAATTCTAACACCTAGTTTGATCTTCTCTCTTATGAAGTGACGGTCTTCTTCTATTTGTTTTGTCCTTTCATGAAACACAGAGTTCTTGGCTATGTGAATGGTGGCCTGATTGTCGCAGTGAAGGGAGATGGGGTCAGAGTTCTTGATCTTAAGGTCTTGAAGAATAGCTCTGACCCACATCAATTCACATGTTGTGTTGGCCATGCTTCTATACTTTGCCTCTGCGCTGGAGCGAGCTACTACATTTTGCTTCTTGCTCTTCCTTGGGACGAGATTTCCACCAACAAAAGTGCAATGCCCAGTTGTTGACTTGTGATCAGTCTGGTCTCCTGCCCAGTCAGCATCACAGTAGCCTACAATAGTGGTGTCATTGTTGCATTCCATCCAGATTCCTTTTTCAGGGGACCCTATCAGGTAGCGTAGGATTCTTTCGACCATATGCCAGTGTTGCTTTCGTGGAGCATGCATGTGTTGACTGACTTCTCTGACGACAAAGCTGAGGTCTGGTCGTGTGATGGTCAGATAGATGAGCTTTCCAACGATTTTCTGGTATTGGGAGAAATTTTCGATCAGATCCCCCTCTTGATGATCCTTAAACTTCTCTTCTATTGGCGTCTTGGTCGGTTTAGCTCCTAATTTACTTGTCTCACTCGAAAGATCAAGCGTACTTTCTTTGAGACAAGAATAGACCGTCACCGGTATGAGAAACTTCTATTCCTAGAAAATATTTTAATTCACCCAAATCTTTAATATCAAAGGTTCTTTTTTGAAAATCTTTCGTGTTTTCAATTCCAATTTGATT
Source organism: Gynandropsis gynandra (assembly GCA_036759665.1). Classification (NCBI taxonomy): domain Eukaryota; kingdom Viridiplantae; phylum Streptophyta; class Magnoliopsida; order Brassicales; family Cleomaceae; genus Gynandropsis; species Gynandropsis gynandra. The sequence continues at coordinate 37,544,252 of CM071867.1, forward strand.
ATCACCTGTTATGATTATGTCATCAACATAGACAAGCAGAAAAGTGGTACTGTTTCCCCCGAATTGAAAATAGGGAATGATCTACCTCATTCATTTGAAATCCATGGAGAATGAGGGCATCCTGAAGTTTGTGATACCAGGCTCACAGAGACTATTTGAGGCCATATATTGCCTTCCGGAGCTTACATACATTACCTGGTTCCACCAAGTAGCCAGGTGGAGGTTTCATGTATACCTCTTCGTCTAGATCACCTTGGAGAAAGGCGTTTTTTACGTCCATCTGCCAAAGATTCCATTTACAGTTAACTGCAAGAGACAATAAGATTCTTACTGTGTGGAGTTTCGCTACTAGAGCGAAAGTCTCAGTGTAGTCGTCTCCATAGGTCTACATAAATCCTATGACGATGAGTCGAGCCTTGTATCATTCAATGGAACCATCACTATTGTATTTGAGCTTGTATATCCAACGGCAGCCTACAGATTTTTTGTCTTGTGGCAGCTCAGCAAGATCCCATGTATTGTTTCTTTCGAGGGCTTAGATTTCCTCCGTCGTCGCATCGTTCCAAGGTTTGTGTTGTTTCACCTCTTCAAAGCTGTGAGGTTCCGGTTCCTGGTCAATCATACTTAGAAAAACTTGATGATGAGTACGTAAGTTCGACGTATCACAATAACGTTGAATAGGATAAGCAACTCCTAAACCGTTAAATAAAACACGCTTAGTCCTAAGTCGAGTGCTTTTCCGAGGAAGGACAACTAAATATTGCTCTTGTTCGATGATGTCATGCGTTGTTGTAGGTTCGTTGAGATCTGCTTGTAAAACATTAGTATGAGCATCATTGGAGGTTGCATGACCGATGATGTCTCCGCCAGTGGTTTGAGTATCATGGTGAGGTGTTTCTTCATTGATTTCCGTATGCTCATCCTAGATGGTTTCCCTAAGTTGGATGGGTGCACCTTCTACTCCTTCGGTTTGAAGAGGCTGATCCATGATCTCTTCTATGGAGGGTTCCACGGTCTCCTTGGTTGGTGTTTCCACGATCTCCTCGGTGGTTTCTTCCGAGGATGAGCCTGTACTAATAGACACACCTTGATTTCTAATGTTAGAGATAATATGACGTATAGTAGAGTTAAGATCATATGAGACTGAGAGGTTTTCTAATTCTTCCCAATTTTGTTTGTCGAAGTATCCGATTGATTCATCGAACTTGACATCTCTAGAGACATTAACTCGTTGAGTTGAAGGGTTGTAACACTTGTATCCTTTCTGAGTAGTGCTATACCTGATGAATATACACTTTGTGCTCCTCGGTTCAAGCTTGTTTCAAAGATTATCTGCAAGAAAGACATAGCAAACACAACCGAAAACTCGAAGATGTTCTAGATTAGGTTTGGAGCCATTGAGTACCTCATATGGAGATTGGTCTTGCAAGCACTTTATAGGAGTTTGATTGATGAGATAGCATTCTGTAATGACATCATCTCCCCAAAACGTTTTTGGGACGTTTCTATGAAATATTATAGTGCGTAAGACCTCCGTAAGGTGGCGATTCTTCCTTTCAGCACGCCGTTTTTTGAGGCATGTATGCACATGAAGTTTGGTGTACGATGCCCTTCTCAATAAGAAATTGTTTGAACTTGTGTTTTAAGTACTCGCCTCCATTGTCAGATCATAAGCATTTGATTTAGTTTCATATTGAGTCTCAACGTGCCTGTAAAATTGAATGAATCAGTCATAAACCATGTTCTTTGAATCAAGAAGATAAATCCAAGTAAATTAGATTTTTCATCTATAAAAGTCACGAAATATTTCTTGTTATAACGAGAGTGATGAGGAACGGTCCACACAACGGAGTGAATAAGATCAAACTGTTTATTATAGCTAGTAGTAGAAATCGGAAAAACGTTAAAACAATGCTTTCCTAGAGTACAAGCCTAACATAACGAGTCATATACTTTAATGTTAGGAAACACAAGATTAAGCGCTTTATGATGAGGATGTCCTAGTCTTGCATGCCACACACGAGAAGAAACGTCGGTTTTATGAGAACTGAAAGTAGTAAATGCAGAAAAAGAGGCTCCTTGAAGCTCTTCTAAAACATAAAGACCGTTCTTTAAGCTCCCTCCTCCAATGAGTTGATTTGTCTCAATATCCTGAAGCCAAAAACGGTTAGCATCGAAGCAAACAAGAAAACTATAATCTTTAGCAAGTTTATGAACTGAAAGTAAGTTGTTAGAGAAATCTGGAACATAAAGAGCCATAGATTCTTTTTTTTTTTTAAGTTTTAGGTCACCCGAGCCTTTAATAGGAATGTCTTTTCTATCAGCTATTGTAACATGACCAAAAGACTTAGAAATATTGCGAAACAGATCTTTATCTTTAATCATATGAGTTGTAGCGTCTGAATCTATAATAATATGATGTTCTAATTTCGAAATAAAGGACATGTTACCGTCTTCGGGTTTTTTGTGAGTCATTTTGTGAAGGAGCTGCATGAGAGCTTCCATGGTCACGTATTGCTGCTCCGAGGCTTGGTGAGCAGCTTGTCGGCCAGATTCGCGAGAAGAATTGAAGGTTTCTCTCTTGCGTTTGAGGTGTGGATGTAAAATCCAGCAATGATCCTTCAAATGATCTTGTTTCCTGCAATGATCACAATAATATATCTTGTTAGAAGAAGATACAGAACCAGTGTTACCCTTGCTTAAGTGGGCGAGATCTGAGGTGCCTTTAACCAAGCAATTCGATTGAAGATGCGAGACCGATGTTACCCTTGCTTAATTGGGCGAGATCCGAGGTGCCTTTAAACAAGCGATTTGTGCCTTCCTCCTTTTTTATGAGAAGACACACATCATTAAGGCTCGGGAACTCCGTTTGCCTTAGAACTTGCGAGATTAGATCTTGGTAGGATGGATCAAGCACCAAGAGGAGACAAAACACTTTGTCTTGGTTGTTGCGCTCAGAAATCTCTTTTGGATCTGTTGTTTCTAGCCTGAGATCTTCAAGCTCAGTCCACATATCCTTAAACTTGGCAATAACCTCGCTGAAAGGCTGCCCATCTTGCCGAATCGTGTGAAGATTCTTGCAAATTTCAAAGATTCGATTTTTGTTGGAGACATGGCCGTAGACGGCTATGAGTTCATCCCATAGATCCTTCAGTTTCTTGATATGACCGTATGCTTTGAGAAGTGGCACCTCCAACGAATTTTGGATGAGAACCAAAGTTGTGGATTCGTTTTGAGCCTTCTTTGTTCCCCCATGTTTGTGGATTCGAATCACTTGCATCATCGGATGGCTCAATATGGTTCCATAGACCACAACTTCGTAGATTTTCCTCCACAATTTTCGACCAAAGGCTGTAGTTGTCACCATTAAAGAGAATATGGATCCTTATTATGGAATCCATGATGAGAAACGAAAGAAAAGAGATTAAAAAATTGATTTGTGAAAGAAACACTAGATAGTGCTCTAATACCATATAAAATTTTATGAATTAGAGATTAGAAAAGGGAGATTAATGAGAAAAAATGAGAATTGTATTCTCTTGATATTGTTTTTTTTTTGTACATGGAATACACATTCTTATATACAGAAAAATGAAGCAAAAAATTAAAGAACGAAAAAGGAAACTATACAAATCAAGTAAAAAGAAAATAATGAAGATCTTGTAGAATAGGTAACGAAATGATATGAAGATCTTGTAGAATAGGTAACAAAATGATATGAAGATCTTGTAGAATAGGCAAGAAAATGATCTGGTGTCCCGATTTGAATCTTTCCTTAGAGAAATAATGGACCCAGCCCTTAGATAGGGTTTAGGACTAAAATAACTCCTTGTTGGACTCCTTGGCTCAATTTTTCTAACAAGGATCACATCCTAGAGCTGACCTAGAAGAAGACGAAGATCACAACGCAAACCTGCATTTTGGCCGACACGGCGGGGGAGGTGTAAACGGACCCTCCGATGACGAAGATGATCTACCCTTCATGGCAAGACGAAGGTAATAGAGAGGATCACCACATAGAGACTTTCATGACCATGTCAATGGTGGTGTGAGAGTGGACATTCCCATGTTCACCGAGGGTAGCGATCCGGAGGCATATTTGGAGTAGGAAATATGCACGGAGATGGTGTTTGATCTCCACGAGTACACCGAGAAACGAAAGATCAAACTAGCCACTGTTAAATTTAGTGACTACGCTTTGATTTGGTGGGATCAACTCATCCATTTCAGAAGGATGAACGTTGACCAAACGATCAACACATGACGACAACTCAAGCAAATAATGAGAAGTCGATATGTACCTTCATATTATTATGAAGAAGTGTGTAACAATCTGAATTTCCTTGTACAAGGATCCTTATCTGTGGAGGATTACTACAAGGAGATGCAAAAGTTGATGGTGAGGGCGCAAACTCAAGAGGACGAACGGACCACCATGGACCGCTTCAAACGGGGTCTCAACATCAATATTTTGGAGCAAGTGGAGCCACATCGGTGCCAAACACTCAACGAACTGCTGGATCTCGCAATATTATATAAGAGACAACCACTTAGGAGGTCGAGGCACCAGCGGTACAGAGGAAGCAGCTCAAACACGCGGCAAAATTTTTCCCAAAACAACCGCTCGGATCGGGTAGAGTAGCGACTCGCCTGCGCAGAGGTGCACCCGGACCGGACACCACCCAGCACGGACAGGGCACAACTGTCAGAACAATGACTCGGGCAAAATTCGAGGGGAAGCGACCGAGCACCGAGGCTCGATCCTAGACCTGACGTCCAATATCCCATGAGAAGGAACACCGACCCGCAGACATTTCGAACCCGAGACATCACTTGTTTTCGATGTTCTGGACGAGGGAATTACGTGCGGGATTGTCCATACCGACGTTCCAAGATCATTCTCGAAAACGGAGATATCGAGTCTAATCATTCATCTGATCGAGAGTAACAAGCAGAGGAGATAAGCTCCGGGGAGGAGATAGAGGAGGATCCAGAGCTTGGAAGGCTCTTGGTGACACGATGGATCCTTAGCACATAACCTAAGAACGATACGGCCGAACAGCGGGAGAACATCTTCCATACCCGAGGCCACATCCACGACAAGATATGCAGCATCATCATCGACAGTGGGAGCTGTACCAACGTCGCGAGCACCATTCTAGTGGAGAAGATTGGATTCCCCACCCTCAAGCATCTAAAGCCATACAAGCTCCAACGACCCAACAATAGCGAAGAGACGAGGGTCACCAAGCAAGTTTGGGTACCGTTTTGGATCGAAAAATACGAGGATGAGATCCTCTGTGATGTGGTACCCATGCAAGCAAGTCACCTCTTGCTTGGTCGTCCGTGGCAGTACGATGCAAAGGCGCAGCACGACGGCTACACCATCCGATATTCCATCCAACACAAGGGCAAGAAGATCAACCTACTACCCTTGTCACCGAAGCAAGCCTACAAAGATCACCTTCATATCGTGCAACAAGCTAAGAAGGTTGAGGAACCCAACAAGTCACTCATCATCCCCAAGGGTTCCAAGAAGGCATTGCTCGCAAACCGGCCGATGGTTCTCGTACGGTATAAGGAAGAATTCGTAAAGAGGATCCACGAGAAGGCAAGGGAGAATATTGAGCGGAAGACGAAGAAAATTGCAGACCAAGTCAACCAAACAAGGAAGAAGAGAGTCTTCCAACCGGAAGATAAAGTGTGGGTTCATTTTCGCAAGGAGGGGTTTCCCGAATAGAGGAAAAGCAAGCTTTTACCTCGAAAGGATGGACCATTCGAACTTTTGATGAGGATCAATGACAACGCCTATCAACTTGATCTTCGAGGTAAGTACAACATTAGCTCATCATTCAATATCACTGATCTTAGCCCTTATGTTGCAGATGAAGCGGAATTGAGGGCAAATCCTTTTCAAGGGGGAAGGAATGATGAGGGAATCACAAAGAAAGCAAGTCTTGAACGGACGGACAGAACGGACGGGTCGAATGGGCTAGACAATGGTCGTGATGAGGACGTGTGGGACGCTGGCAAGGACGCACGAGACACGAACCGAGAATCGCGAAATACGCGGGTCGCATCCGAGATTCGTGGGCCACCAAATTTGGAAATGATACTTTTTTCAAAAACACCCAAATGGAGGCCTTTCGAAGTCCAAATTAGATGAAACCAAGACCATTGGAACCAGAACTCAAAGAGCTTTCAGATGAGTATCAGACCACCGCTGGAACGTCACTTTTCCGGCGAAATTCCAGTGACTTTTCCAACGAGACCCCTAGTACACACTTATAGCCAAATTCCAAGATTTCAAGCATGCTAAAGGGGCCTTGGACTATATCCAAGACCAGGAGGCTATAGGAGAAGGTTCAAGACAGCTTAGAAGTCCAAGAGATTGAACAGAAAGATCATTTGAAGGATTTAGAGCCTCACAAGCCCATGGACCACACAAAGATCCATCAAGAGGAAGTGTCTTGGATTTATGTCATTCAAATTCAAATTTGAATTCAAATTGTACCAAGAACACCTATAATTTAGGGCTTATTTCGTGCATAGTTAGTAGGAATAAAATCTAGGAAAATTAGGATCAATAAGAAACTTAGGTGTTTGAATAGGAGTGTAATGTGGGGAGTTTTTTTCGGCCCTTTTCCTTTTTAAAGGGCACGCATGAATAACATATCAACAAGTGATTTTCGAACCAAACACAGATCAAATGAGCTAAGCTCATTGTTCTTGAGATTGAGAGATTCATCTCACACAAATCAATCAAGTTTGGGACTTGCTCGACTCGACTTATCAAGTAACGAACCACGGTTGCTTGTGACATCTTATATCGTCCGAAGAGTTCTAGAGGTGTGTTCAAGGGTTTTAAACGGTCTCACTGAGATTTGGGCCAACGTTCTTCAACACGTATCTGTCTACGGATTCTAAGGCATTCATCCGCACAAGCGAGTGAAACGCATGATCCAGCATCGCATCAGAGGTGGCGACACTAGAATTCAGCAAACATAACTTTTAATATATAAGATTTCTTGAGAGCTTGATTATTTAACAGTAAATATTTGCGCATGGTTTTTCAAAATGAATCATGCAATTTTCAGCTACATTGGAGTATGTGTTTATACTCATCAAGCTTGATTACAATGATAAACGAGATTGACCTTCACGACAACCTTCATATATAAGTTGTTTCGTCGCATCCGAAAGGTTAAAAAATTGGTGTGCCTCATTGTTCGACATCTCTTCATGAGTTTCCTCAACAACTCCAAAAAAAACATCTGACACCATTCCACATATGGATTGGTCATCGTCGTTTCACAATGAACCTCTTTATTTCTCTTTATTGCTTGTGCGTCTTGCACACTATCTCTAACACCACAATTTTCTACGTGAAATAATCAAATTCCATACTTCTCTACGAAACCCACCTTGTAAATATATTTGCAAACAATTTTTTGACTTCGATTCTTCATGTTTTTTGCATCTTTTACATGGACATAACAGTGTCTTGCATTCTTGACACAAAGGTTGCATCGATGCAAAACTCATGAACTGCTCCAATCCGTGTAAGAATTCTTGTGTAATTTCCTCGGTTACGAGATCTATTCTTCTATACATCCACTCTCTCGATCTATGTATATATCTATTTGAAGAATACAATATTGTTTAAAAATATATTTTTTGTTGATGGTTTGTGGTAAACAGTTCCAGTTTGTTGTATAAATAGAGAATATTCCTACGGATGCCCATTGGAAATATCAATGGATGCCTATTGAAATCTAAAATTTGATTATTCCAAATGGCAACAACGAAATTATAACCTTTCCAATGGGCATCTGTTGGAATAAACTTTCGGTTTTCAGCTACATCAACAAATTTGCAACAGATTGTATTTAGTTGATGGGCCGTTGGAAATACCAACGGATTACACAAACTTTTGGTTGTTGATAACTATCTAATTTTCGTTACAATCCATTGTGAAACTTTACTGTTTTTTTGTAATGCAAGTTCCACATCCATACTCATGGTTTATATCTTTATTTACCCATTCTTACTCATCCATGGATTGACTTGTCAATGGAATTTATTCTCGGGCTTTCAAAGATCCGAAATAAAGATTTTGTCTTTGTTGTGATTGAGAGGTTTTCCAAGATGGTGCACTATGTACCATGCTCTAAGACCAAGGACACAACAAGTATTGTATACCTTTTCTTCAAGAAAAGTGTACACATCCACAGTCTATCCAAGAATATCATATTAGACAAAGATACAAAGTTCCTAGTCATTTTCTGGTGGATATTAGGGACAAAGCTCGTGTTTTTTACCACGTGCCATCTATAGAATGATGGTAAAATAGATGTGGTCAATTGTACGTTAGCAACATGACTAAGATTGTTCATTGAACGGAATCCCAAGAATGGCTTGATTACCTGTCACATGTCGAGTTCGCCTACAAACAAATACAATTGTTTGCAACTAATCACTCACCATTTGAGACCGTTTATAGTTTCAATCTCGTCACCCCTTTAAACTTTTCGGCCAAACCAACCGAAGAAATCATAAACTTGGGTGGTGCGAAGAAAGTTGAGCTAATCAAGAGGTTACATGAAAATTTCGAGACAATATACGGTAGAGAACCGAACAATACGTCAAACAAATCAACAAAGGACGAAGAAAGATGGTGTTCAGAGGAGATTGAGTGTCACTAAACCTAAGACGGTAAAGGTTCTCCGGTATTAGGAGTTCAAAGCTAGCACCAAGAGGAGACGACCCATTTCGTGTTCTATAATGGATCAATAATAACGCCTACCATCTTGAATTGTCAAGTTAGTATAATGTGTCTACAACCTTGACATTGTCGATCTGTCCCTTTTGATGTAAATGATAACATTTCGAAAAATAACGCTTGTAAGGCAGAAAGACTGATGAAGACGCTTATATCGAATACCAACGAATGATGAGGGCATTAATTTTAATCATATTCACATGTTAATTAGTTTTTCTATGTTAATCTTTTGTATAATCAAAATGTGTTCAACCAAATGTTTTTCATCGCGGAGCACATGCGAGCCCTCTTAGCGTGCTGGCACGATTCCATCAAGTAGAAGGAGAACAAGAAGAATTCACATCAATTACTCTTTAAATTTGAGTGAATGAACTTATTTCAGATTAAACTGACTTGGTATATTTAGGTTTTGTAACATTTAAATGATTATAAAATCACATAACATTGAAAATTTTGTAGGACAACAAAGCTATTATTAAATTTAAATAAAACGTATAATTAAAATAACATTGACTTACTATTTATGATTTGTATAGTTTAACAAAGGATAAAATCATATGCAATTTAAACCTTTTAAGCAATTAAAATAATGATTAGATTTAACGGAATCAATTGGACAATCAAAATTGAAAAAAAATAGAATTCTACTAGTTCGGTTTTTTCTTTTTGTATTAACTTGACTTGAGATATTCAGGATTTGTATTTTAAGAGATGATAAAATCATATGAAAACTGAAAATTTTGTAAGGCTACAAAATTACAACAAATTTTAAATGAATCAATGAGGACGATGAAATCGATTGATGAACAAATAATCTACAAGTAGTCCCTTGTCTCCTCCCATCTTGATTGATGACAAATAATGATAAAATCATCTAACTGCTATTGTGAATAATCATATAACATTAAGATCATGATAATTCTTTGTCAAGGGCATGAGATTTCCCAATTATGGTTGCTTGCCCGAATTGTCAATACAAATTTCATATTGTATGATAACATTATTAAACACACACTAAGCATTTGAATGAATTGTTACTTAGTGCCTCATGTTATGCAACAATGTTGTTTACAAGAATCAACACCAAAAACTTAATTTACTATAATCTTATGCATAAAAATGGAATTAAATTCCTATGTAGCATTTACTATTGTCACCACACTATTTAATAGGACTATCACTAGTTGGAAGAATGACATAGGTTTTAAAGAGTGGTTCTCATTTTTCAACAAGACAGGAAAAAAATGATATTCATATTCAAATGTGGATGAAAACATTATTCAATATAAGATTGTGTTATGTAATTAAATAAATCCATTAAAAACATGAAAATGAATCTAAAAGAATCATATCCCAATAGGAGAATATTATATAAATGTAACTTAAGATGTGACATCAATATATGTTTTGTTCATCTTATGATAAATGTATATTTGTTGATGAATATAGGATCTCTTGGTGATAACAAAATTAGGGTTGCCATTGGAAACCTTCAGTTTGGTTGAAGGAAGAAGAAAGATGGTCAATGCTATTAGGGGGATTTTACATACATCATCAATACATATTTCATCATTAGTGAAATACAAAAATATAATTGGTGAATATTTAATTTATACGAGTTAATCAAATGAAGTAACTATTTTCAAATTTGCAAATAAACAAGCATATAATATTTTCCTAATCCAGACTCTTCCCTGATAGACACACCACATATGCACAAGTGGTTGTGACATATTCTGGAAAATGGTCATCTTTAATCGAATTCGAACAATTGATTTTCGATTCAACCGTCATCCGATTTTAGCGTTGCATGGTTCGTTACACTCATCGGTTGGTCTACTTTTTGATTGTGAAAAAATTTCTAAAATTTCATACTAGCATTCTTTGAAAAATCAAATATACCATAATACTATCAACACAAACATGATTTTGACCCATATAGTTTTCAAATCGAATTTCTAATAAAGCACAAATCCATTTTACACGCTTAAACAATCATTAGAAAGCTCATAGAATTATCTACAACATACAAAAAACATGACTAAAATCCGTCTAGTGTATCAAAAGTTATAGTCAAATTAATTGAGGCTAAAAGCACATCAAACACAAGGCCAAGCACCCATCCACATCCATTGCCTCCTCATCCCTACATCTTAAGACCAGCATCCTACACCGTCGATAAAAAATAAATCCAACGGTTAATATTCAAACCTGAGAAGCGATAGCGATCCGCGTACTTAATGTCTCGACCAATCAAAATCAAGCTTTCAGACGCCATCTCCTTCACATCTGATTATTTAAACCCAACATTCCGTTGATCTCATCCTCCACATTAGTTTTTTGTTGTTTCTTACATAACATTTAGTCTTAAAGATCGGAGATTAGATTCTAAATCCCTAATTTTCTGAAAATCAGTCTCACAAATGTCTACCGAGGAGAATATTGCAACGGCGGTTGTGGATTCCGGTGCGGCCAGCGCGGTGGCAAAGTCCGGGAAGGGGAAGAAAACGAAGGAGGCTAAAGCGAAGAAGCCTGCGGCCAAGGCTGCTCCGAGGAAGCGAAGTACTTCGACTCATCCTCCTTACGAAGAGGTATGAGATTTGATTATTGGATTCTGAATTTCGATTCGGATTTGGGATTTGAGATCACTTAATTCATTTGGGTTTTGTTTTCTTATGTTGTTTGATGCAGATGATTAAGGATGCTATTGTGACTTTAAAAGAGAGAACTGGATCTAGCCAGTACGCCATTCAGAAGTTTATCGAGGAGAAGCACAAGCAGCTTCCATCTGCATTTAAGAAGCTTTTGTTGCTCAATTTGAAGAGGCTTGTCGCTGCCGGGAAGTTGGTGAAGGTAAAAGGCTCTTTCAAACTTCCGGCGGCGAAGTCAGCGACGCCGAAGCCGAAGGTGGCACCAACTGCTCCGGCGAAGAAGAAGAAGACTACGGGGGCTGTATCCAAGCCGAAGAGCAAGGCCGCTGCTGTGGGTAAAGCCAAGGCTGTTAAGGGATCTAAGAAATCTGCTGCTCCTGCTGCGGCTAAACCCAAGGCGGCTGCTGCTAAAAAGCCAGTGCCCAGTGCTAAACCTAAGGCCAAGTCTGTTGTTGCTGTGTCGAAGACGAAGAAGGTTGCTTCACCGAAGCCGAAGGCCAAGGGAAGGCCTGCTAAGTCGGCGAGGACATCGAGCAGAACATCTCCGGGAAAGAAGCCAGCGGCGGCGAAGAAAGTGGTAAAGGCAACGAAGAAGGCTCCGGCGAAGACCGCAAAGTCAAAGACTGTGAAGTCGCCGACGAAAAGAGCATCCGCCCGGAATGCGAAGAAGTGAAATGAGAGTTAGGTAGTCTAAACGAGCGATACTTGGTAGCTTCTCTAGGTTAGTCTTTGTATAATTGAATGATCCTAAGGGGCTTGTTTGTCAAACTTTTACTTTGTTTTTTTCCTACTTTTGTTTCAAACCTTATCGTGTATTCTATCTTTTGCTTGATATTATGGCTTATTCAATAGTTCATGCGATGGTTTTGCTCTCTCAACATCTCTAAATTAATGAAAATTCCTTATCTTACAAGCAATCTGGATAAAAGTCTGAAATGGGTCAATTCCAACAATGGCGTTTGAGATGGTTAAAGCTGATGAATGAATTTGAGGATCTTCTTGCACAGCTATCTTCAAGGTTGGTGCTTTATGTCATTGTGGTTTCCGAGGAGTTTGGTTGACATGAATTATGTTGAAGATGGATTGTTTATATAATTGAATTTCTTCCTTGGATGCCTTTTCTTCAAGAGTTGTGAAAATGGCTGCATTCGCAAGTAATTGAGCTTTAAGTTTGAGGCTTGTTTTGCCTACGAGAATGTTCTGTCGAATTTGAAGTCAAATAAGGTTGTCTTCTAGTTGTTACTGCGGCTGTCTTGAGAGGGGTGGGATATCTGCAAGAGGCAAAGAGATTAGGGCAAAGTGTGAATGGCTTTTTTTTTTATTTATTTATTAAAAGCTTGTTCTACGAGTTCTCTGCGATAGCCAAGATACTTTGTGATATTTGCAAGGTGAAAGTGGGAAAATGTCACCAAAATTAAGACAACACCAAGCTCTGCAAATGCTTAGCAATGCATTTACATTCTGTATAATGGTATGCGTTTGTCTGCTGAAACAACATTTAGATGCTTTATGTTCTCTCACAATCAGACATGGCTCATCTGTTTCTCAATGTTATCTATCCACTTTGGTATGCTTCTGTTCCTTTCTTTCGGATCTTCCTGTTTCTTTAAAAGGGCATTTACAAAATCTCTTGTAGAGTCACTGGAATTGCTGCTTTAGTTGTTTGATGTTTAGGACTTGCATAAAATAATCTGTAGATGAGAAAAAGATAAGATGTTTTAAGGTCTTTTCTATCTTATCTCAGTTTGCCCCATCATCTTGTTCTGCTTGGATCTTTCCACCT
>CM071867.1:37562616-37590876 GCA_036759665.1 Gynandropsis gynandra
GCGAGTCTTCGCCCCCTAGTTCGTCTTGTGCTCCGGGAGTCCAAGCCGAACGTGTGACTGTATCGAAGGTCCCATCCGCAGCCTTCGTGGTGTCCCGCGATCCACCCGTCCTCCACCACCCCTTGAAGGACCGAACGAGTGCCCCTTTTGGCCTGTTCCCCTTCGTCCGCCCTCCCTATGATCGAGTCTTGGCTAGAGAGTGCCCCTAGGCCTTCTACCAACTCAATCCCGTCCATACTTGCGGCTAAAGCTTCGGTGCTTGTATCATCTATAAATTAATCCCAGCTCGTCATGTCTCTCAATCCTATCCTTAGCTTGTGCTTGTCAAACTCTTCTGACCCAAGCGCATTCGTGAACGGATCTACTGCGTTTTCCTTTCCATCCACCTTTTGGATTTGTACATCCCCATGCATAATGATCTCTCGTATCAGGTGATACTTCTGCGAAACATGTTTCGATTTTTAATGAGACCTTGGTTCCTTCGCCTGAGCTATAGCCCCGGTGTTATCACACAATAAAGGAACCGCTTCATTTATCGAGGGCACCACACCAAGTTAATCTATGAACTTTCTCATCCAAATCGCTTCTTTAGCTGCTTCACAAGCCGCTATGTATTCTGCTTCAGTCACCGAATCAACTATAGTAGTCTGCTTGGAACTTTTCCAACTTACTGCTCCTCCATTTAGACAAAATACATAGCCTGAAATGGATCGGCTATCATCCTTTTCTATCGAGAAAATCACATCAGTGAATCCTTCTAACTCCAAGTTAGAATTACCATAAATGAGGAACTGGTCCTTAGTCCTTGTCAAGTACTTAAGGATGTTCTTAACATCCTTCCAGTGTTACTCACTAGGATCTGTCTGATATCTACTCACTACACTTAGCGCATAGGATACGTCAAACATAGTACAAGTCATGGAGTACATGATGGCTCCCATTGCGCTAGCGTAGGGAAGCATACTCATGCGCTCTCTTTCTTTGGGGTCTTAGAAAAATCCTCCCTAGAAAGAGAAAGTCCAAAGCCTATCGGTAGATAGCCCTTCTTGGAATTTTCCATGTTGTATCGTCTCACGATACTGTCAATATACTGGGATTGTTACAATCCAAGAAACCTCTTCGATCTATCCCTATAGATCTTTATTCCTAGAATATAGTCTGTTTCTCCTAGATCCTTCATGGAGAACTGATCAGAAAACCACGACTTTGTCTCTTGCAACGCATGAATATCATTCCCGATGAGCAATATGTCATCCACATAAAGTACAAGGAAAACAACCTCGCTCCCACTAAACTTCTTGTACATGCAAGGTTCTTCATCGCATCTAACGAAGTTGAACTCTTCAACTGCCTTGTTAAAGCGAATGTTCCAGCTACGAGAAGCTTGCTTGAGTCCATAAATGGACCTTTGAAGCTTACATATCATATGACTTTGAGTCGACATTGTGAAACCCTCAGGTTGAGCTATGAAAACCTCTTTCTGGAGCTCTCCGTTAAGGAAAGCTGTTTTCACGTCCATTTGCCAAATCTCATAGTCATAGAATGCTGCTATCGCAAGTAGAATCCGAATAGATTTGAGCATTGCCACATGGGAGAACGTTTCTTCATAGTCAATCCCTTCTCGTTGACTATAACCCTTGACAACTAGACGAGCTTTATAGGTCTCTACCTTCCTTTTGTAAACCCATTTACAACCAATTGGTTTGGAAGTCTCTGAAGGATAAACTAAAGTCCATACTTCGTTGATCCTCATAGATTCCATCTCGAATTCCATGGCTTTCCACCATTTCTCAGAATCTAGACCTTTTATAGCTTCTTGGAACGTCAACGGGTCGTCATCTCTATGACTGACATGTCCTCTTGTACCATCAGATTAAACCTTTCAGGTGCACGTCGAGAATGTGTTGACCTTCTCAAGGAAGCATGTGTAGCAGGTCCAAGCTGCACTGGAATATCTTGTTGGACTTGTTCTTGAACAGGTTCCTGAACTTGTTCTTGAACTTGTTCCTAAACAGGCACTATCACTTCAACATTTGAAGATGAAGCCCTAGAGCCTAACAAAATATCACCCAACCAAGACCGCTCATTTGACATCTCATGTCTCTGAGCTTGCATTGTTTCGTTGGGTTCTTGAATTTCGTCAAGAATCATTTCTCCACCATGAATTCCTTCCTCAAGGAACTACCTTTCAAGAAAGGTTGCAGTTCTGGCTACGAACACTTTGTGCTATGACGAGTGGTAGAAATAATATCCCATAGTTTCCTTGGGATAACCAACAAATCTACACCTATCAGACCTAACATCTAGCTTGTCTGGCTGAAGTCTCTTAACAAAAACTGGACAACCCCAAACCTTGATATATTTCAGGTTAGGTTTCTGGTGTTGGAGGAGTTGGCTTATCGATCACATCGATCAACTTCTCATAGGTCAGCACCAGACGCAAGTTGCGCTGCCATTCATCGAAGTTTTCCCCAACAAGCTTTTTGTCTCGAGAATGGTACGCATGTTGAATCGAGACATTCTCAAGAGATCTGTAAAATAAAGGAAAATAAATAGCAGAGAGTTAGACATCGTAAATATCATAAAGACATGGACTTTATCTAAATGATACGTTCGCTAATCAATGCTACAATAACATTAGAAATCTTATAAATCATTAGCATTAATCTACAACTATATGCTTGAGCCCCTTGGTAGTCAAGACGTTTCCCAACCATATAAAATAAATTCTTTACAAATTTTAACCCCATAAAATTCGTAGTGAATTCAGTGTGGCTCTATATCACATAGTTATCTAGTAGTCAGGTCATCCCTATTGATATAGTTGATTTCATCATTTAACTCATGGTCGGATAACAACTAAGTTCATGTCCTCCGGGTAGTCCAGGTGTCTACAAGAACTAATTGTTCCCTCCACTAGACATCTAATGTCATAGACATTTAAATCAAATCCTTGAACTACATGTCTCCTGGTAGTCAGACCATACCATGTAAACAAGAGCCTATTCATATGTCTACGACGAATGAAAAGGAAAATGATAAACGATTTATCATTTAAGAATTCAATCATTTTAATTTTTTCGAAATTATATGATCTGCGCGTGCTGTCACATTAGCCCGCATGGTCTGCGCTTCCAGAAATTCTTGCACGATTCACGCTTGCAGCGAATCCGCTCAGATTAGAAAGAAAACAATAAGCCCGCACGCATCGTGCATTTCTCCCGCTCGGGCTGCAGCGCTCGCCTACAAGAGCTAGGGTTTCATCCCTTTGGTCGCGCCGTCGCCCAGGCCCCCGCTCGCTCGGGCTAGGTTTTTCACCCCCTTACGCAGCACCGTCCGCCCGTTGCTCTCCTTGACGCTCGCACGCTGCGCTCGCCCCAATTGCCCCACGACACTCGCTGGGTCGCCCAGGGTCTTCGACCGTCGTGCGCACGTCGCCTGCCGCCCGCGTGATATCCGTGTGCAGTCTGTGCGCCGCTCGTGTGCCGCTCGCGTGCAGTCCATGCAATGCTCATGCAGCGACGCTCACTGCGTCGTCCTATCGTGGTCGCCTAGGGTCGCACGCTGTCGCCCCGCCAGGTCCAGCTTCGCTCGCTGGTCGGCTAGGGCTTTGCCCGTCGCCTGCCTGGGGTGGCATCCGCACATTCCTTCGCGTGCATGCCGTTTGCGCCGCCTAGGTATTTCGTTCGTCAGTGATTGATTTCGATTCTTGTTTCGTCAAAAATCAAATCCTAATCTAGAAATATACGACCAGACACTCTGATACTACTGTTGGGTTGCTATTTACGGTGTAAAAGCGTGTTTTAGCAACCCGTTTATCGATCTAGTCATATTCGAGATTAGGTTCGATTGGTTTCAACGAAGAAGAAACTTGGAAACGATTCTGATGTTACCTCTTTCGTTGAATTTGACGACAAGAAGATGTAAGACCTAAACATACAAGTCCTCTACGCATATCCACGCCAAGCTCGGAATCTGCAATCAACCGTTGGTGCAGATTTTTTGGTCAAGAACGAAAAAACAATATTTTTCATTCTTCGTTTTTCTCTGGTGGCTAGGGTTCCGATTTAGAATCAGAATGTTTTGTTAATGAAAAACTGTTTTTCTCCGTATATAAATTACTGAATTTTTCAGTAATTACGCTTTGACCCCTTATCTATTTAATATTACATAACAAACATACAACTTTATATATATATGTATATATATATATATATTACAATAAACCTTAGGTTATAGTTACAACATATATTTTTCTTCAGGAAAGGTGTTCTAACTTTTCAGGTATAACACAAACACTTTGTGCTCGATAGGTTGTAGAAATAGTATTATTTACTTCGCTTAGGATACTCCACAATAATATATTTTTCAGATTTAGGGTCAAGTTTGTTGAAGGCTTGACGTCTCACATAAGTTTCACAACCTCAAATCTTCAAAAAAAAAAAAGACATACTGGGACGTTTTATGGTTCATATCTCATAGGGTGTCTTCTCGAATGATTTAGACGGAACACGGTTTAATATGAAAGCAACTGTCTCTAATGCATGTCGCAAGAAAGAATGTGGAAGAACTGTTTGATTCATCATTGACCGAACCATGTCTAACAGAGTTCAATTTCTCCTTTTAGAAACACCATGCCATTGAGGTGTAGCTGGTAGAGTGAGTTGTGACACAATCCCACACTCCTTTAGATAGTCAATGAACTCTTGGATTAAATATTCACCACCTCGATTTGATCAAAGTTTCTTGATTTTCTTGCCAAGTTGGTTTTGTATTTCATCTTTGAATTCCTTGAATTTTTCAAAGGATTCAGATTTGTGTTTCATCAGATACACATATCCATACCTACTGAAATCATCTGTAAAGGTAATAAAGTACAGAAACCCACCTCTAGCTTGTGTGTTAAAAGGTACCTAATACACTACTTGCCCTTTCTCCATATCCCTTAAAAGGGGCCTTCGTCATCTTGCCCATTAAACAAGAGCCACACATTTCAAATGATTCAAAATCAAATGAATCCAATATTCCATTTTTACGGAGTTTAGAGATCCGATTCTCGTTTATATGACACAAGCGGCAGTGCCAGAGATATGTAGGATTAGATTCATTAGATTTAATCCTTTTAGTATTCATGTTATAGATAAGCATACCAAAGTATAGAAAATAAAGGCCATTAATCAAATACGCAACTCCATACACCATATTGATTAAACACCGTGGTAATGACTACATTGATGTATGATAGCGTTGAAGGGCGAAAGGAACCTGAAAAGAACATGTTAAGCAACCAAATCTACCCTTGCGCGACTCGTCTTAGGAAAACAAAACAAAACCAAAACCAATGAAAATAAAATAATAAAAGAAAATAAAATGATACTAAAAAGGATATAAAATCCGGTTCATGAAGAACACTATCATAGTTCCTAAAAAGATGTAGCTACGAGGTACCTCTTGTCCATCCCGTGGTGAGGGCATTCTCGTTGGTATCCCTTGAATTGCAACCAAGCTTCATGAAGACTCTGTTTATCCCCTTTTACAAATGAATTTATCTTTTTCTTCCATGACTGCGTCTTATGGGGTGAGAAGAATCACATCATGAAGCGTTCTTTGAACTGACTCCATGTGTGAATAGAATCAGGTGGTAGAATGTAGAGCCATTCAAGTGCATGCTCCCTGATTAAGAACGGGAAAGCAAGCAACATTATCACTTCATCTTTTATCCCGGAGTACGCTTTCATGTTCAAACACAACATATTGAATGGAGTACGATGTTGGTCCGAGTCCTCTGTAGGTCGTCCCCGGAAAGGCGATTGGCTCAACATCTGAATTGAGGCCGGCTGCAGTTCAAATCTATTTCTATCCACCTCAGGCCTTCGGATGTAGGAGAGAAGCTCTGCAGGAGATATCCCACCAGGACTTGTAATGGATGTTTCTATGAATCATGAAATCGAATTATATCACTCAATAAGGAACTCAAGCTCAAATATCGGAAATGACTCTCTTGATTCCTAAATCCACTACCTAGGAAATCAACATACTCATCTCTCGATGAAGCAAATCAATAAACTAGATGCATGAGGAATGCTATCACGATTCTTAAATAGATTAACCAACCGATTAGATTCTCATCACTCTAATTCATTCTAGGGTTAAATCGAAAACCTATAACCGTATTATGATTGGTAATCATCCTTGTCAGTTTCGAAGCTAGCTTCAGTTTAACCACTTACAATGAGCTCTTCTTAACTTCCATAAATCTAGAATGTATCGTTCATACTTTTCAAGTACTCGAGTATATTCTTGACAACGATCCAATAAATTTCACCAGGATCACTTTGATACATGCTAGTCATACTCAAGGCATAGGATACGTTGGGACGAGTACGTAACATGGCATACATGATAGATCCTATACCAGATGCATATGGAATCTTATTCATGTGTTCTCTCTCTTCTAGTGTTGTAGGACACCGGTGAGAGAGGTATGCTATGGGTCATACGCAGAACCTTTTTCTTAGAATCCAGCATGCTAAACCGCTTTAGCACCTTGTCTATGTATGAACTTTAACTTAGGCTAATAAGATTTCTTGATCTATCTCTATAGATCTTGATACCTAGTATATAGGTAGCCTTGCCTAAGTCCTTCATAGAAAAGAAATTCCCTAACCAAGTCTTTGTAGACTTGAAGGTAGGAATGTTATTTCCCATAAGTAGTATGTCATCTACATACAACTTGTGGAAAATATAACGCTCCCACTAACCTTTTTGTAGACACAGGGCTCGTCTTCATTTTTGATGAAATCAAATGTTTTGGTCGCATCATCAAAATGAAGTTTCCAACTCTGAGAAGCTTACTTCAACCTATAAACGAATCGTTGTAGCTTGCATACCTTTTCGACGTTCTTTGGATCGAAAAAACCTTTGGGCTGTGTCATGTACACATCCTCGTACAACTTTCCATTAAGGAAATTAGTTTTGACATCCATTTGAAATATTTCATAATCATGGTAAGCAGCTATTTTAAGAAAAACCATAATTGATTTGATCATCGCAAGTGGTGAAAAGGTTTCGTCATAGTCATCCATTTACATTACCATCCACGTCGGTTTTCTTCTTGAAAATCCATTTACATTCTATGGCTCTTACCCCTTCAGACTTATCAACCAAAGTCCATATTTGGTTTGTGTACATGGAGTCCATTTCGAATTCATGGCTTCAAGCCATTTCTCAGAATCTGGGCCGATTATGGCCTCTTGGTATGTCTTGGGCTCATCTTGATCCATGAGCATTACATCACCATTTTCAGTCACAAGAAATGAATATCTCAGTGGCGTACGATGTGATCTAATCAACCTACGCAAGACCTGTGTCTCTTGAATAGGTGTTTGTTCCGCAAGAACTTGTGGTTCCGATTCGTCAATGTTTTGCAATAACTGATCAAGTTCTATCTCAATATCAGTTGTATCACACGGTTCTTGAATTTCTTCTAGTTCTACAGTGCTCCCACTAGTTTTTCTAGAAATAAATTCTCTTTCTAGAATAACACCCGTGCGAGCAACAAACACTTTGTGCTCGGTGGGTTTGTAGAAATAGTATCCTTTAGTTCCCTTAAGATACCCCACAAACATAAAATTTTCAGATTTAGGGTCAAGTTTGTTGAAGGCTTGACATCTAACGTAAGCTCCATAACCCCTAATCTTCAAGAAAGACATATTTAGATCTTTCCTGGTCCATATCTCATATGGTGTTTTTTGGACTTATTTAGATGGATCACATTTTAATATGAATGTAGCTATCTCTAATGCATGTCCCGAGAAAGAATGTGGAAGAACTGTTTGACTCATCTTTGACAAAACTATGTCTATCAAAGTTCGATTTTTCTTTTCAGAAACATCATTTGAGGTGAGGTGTAGCTGGCGAAGTGAGTTGTGAGACAATCCCAAACTCCATTAGATTTTCAATGAACTCTTGGCTAAAATATTCACCAGCTCGATCCGATCAAAGTTTTATGGATATTATTGCCAAGTTGGTTTGTACTTCATCTTTGAAATCCTTGAATTTTTCAAAGGATTAAGATTTGTGTTTCATCAGAAACCCACCACTAGTTTGTGTGTTAAAAGGTCCACATACATCTGTATGTATGAGATCTAGTACACTACTTGCCCTTTCGCTATGTCCCCTAAAAGGGCCTTAGTCATCATGCCCATTAAACAAGATTCGCATGTTTCAAATGATTCAAAATCAAATGAATCCAACATTCCATTTTTACGGAGTTTGGAGATCCGATTCTCGTATATATGGCACAAGTGGCCGTGCGAAGATATGTAGGATTAGATTCATTAGATTTAATCCTTTTGGTATTCACGCTATAAATAGGCATATAAGAGGTTAGAACATAAAGGCCATGAATTAAATGTGCAACTCCATACACCATATCATTCAATTAAATGGAGCAAAAACTGTTCTTTATTACAAATGAAAAGCCTTTCTTGTCCAAACTAGAAATAGAAATAATATTCTTAATAATGGAATGCACATAATAGCAATTATTTAATTCTAAAATTTTCCAAGAGGGAAAAATTAATACATAAGTTCCTACAACTAATGCGGTAACTCTTGCTCCATTTCCAACTCATAGGTCGACTTCACCATTAGCCAACGATATACTTCTTTTAAGTTCATGCACATTAACGCAAATGTTAGAACCACAACCAGTATCTAATACTCACGAAGTAGAAGCAGATAAATAGACTTCTATAACATAAATACCTAAAGCAGAAATCTCACTTACTTTCTGGTTGTTCAGTTCTTCCAGATAAACTTCACACTTCCTTTTCCAATGTCCGGTCTTACCGCAATGGAAGCAGTTTTCTTCCTTAGCCACCCCAACTTTGGGTTTCAAGGTTTGATCAGGCTTGTTCTTGGGCTTTTGACCTTTTTTTACCATTGATGTTGTCTTTGGCCTTGCCCTTACCCCTTTTTCCCTTTGAACCATTAGGATAGTGTAGGGCTTGACCTTCTTGATGTTTGCTTCAATAGTTCTCAACATGCTAAGCAATTGTGGCAGAGTCTTCTCAAAGTCGATCATGTTGTAGTTCATGACGAATTGAGAATAACTTTATGGCAACGATTGCAGAACCAAGTCAATGGCCAACTCTTGGCCTAATGGGAAACCCATCTTCTCAAGATTCTCGATATACCCAATCATCTTGAGTACGTGAGAACCAATAGAAGTTCCTTCTTTCATCACACATCTGAAAAGAGCCTTAAAGGTTTCATACCTCTCTTGTCTAGCTTGATCTTGGTACAGTCCCTTAAGCTGCGCGATGATATCGAATGCTCCCATTTCCTCATGTTGCTTCTAAAGTTCAAAGTTCATGGTTGCTAGCATAAGGCAGACTACATCCAGGGCATCATCTTGGTGCTTCTTATAAGTACCCTTTTCAGCCCGTAGTGCATTAGCCGAAGGCTTATCAACAGGCGAGGGGCCCATAAAGACATACAAATTCTTTTCTTGCTTGAGAATAATTCTCAAATTCCTATTCCAATATAGGAAGGTTTTCCCTTTGAGCTTGTCTTTCTCAAGGACCGACCGCGATGATAGTGCATGTGTGTTTGAAGCCATGGTAATCTTAGATAGATATGTACATAATCTAAGTATCATGAAATAATCATTCAATAAGGACTTTCATTAAATATTTCTCCCACTAAATTTTGCGAATTAATAACCTTAAGTATTGATTCGGAAACACATATACATATCTCTCTAGTGGGCCAAGATCCATATTTCACCTTATCTAAGTATCATTTTGGCGATACACTTAGGCTCAATTATTTAGCTAGAAACTCTTGTCAATTACATCTCATGTAACTCTTGGATAGCTAGATGAACAACCCTTGTTCTAACTCATAACATGAAATAATAACCTAATTTTATGCCTCTAAGTCTTAATCCCATTGAGATACCTTAGTTAAGTTAACCCAATCAACAAGCATTTGGATATCACAATTATCCCATCGCGTCTTAATAAGATTGATGTAGTACTTTGAATTAGCAAACCATCACATATTAATCTAAATCTTGAAGAGTGCTCTTGGATTGGTAGGCATCTATCTTGACTTAATTTCATTTGAGGGATTTTTCATATAATTATACAAATTGAAACAAATAATGATGGGTCTATATATGCTTATTTTCAATTCTGTCAAATCTAGACCCGAATCCATGTATGCACACACTTCACAGATCCGAAGCCATGCATACACGAATATCACTGACCCGAAGTCATGTATGCACACAATTCACAGATCCAAAGCCATGCATATACAAACATCATAGAACCGATGCCATGCATGCACACACTTCACAGATCCGATGCTATGCATACACGTACATCATAGATCCAATACCATGAATGCACACACTTCATGGATCCGAAGCTATGCATACACATACATCATAGATCCGATGCCATGTGTGCACAGACTTCATGTATCCGATGCGAAAAACACATTAAATTAAACGTGCACATCATATGTGTAAAACTAATCAGGGCGCGTTCAAGCAAAATCCTAATGGATTTGATCATGACAACTGGTGAAAACCAGGCTTTCCATTAAGGAGAGCCTTGATATGCTTTGATACCACTGTTGGGAAATCAAGGCGTGATTAGATCGCACATCGGAAGAAGAAGAAGAGAAGAATCTCGGTTTCCCATGCCTGTTTGGAGATTACCCGAATTAAGGTTTAAGGAAGTTACCTTGTTTTCGTTTCGTCCAAAACTTGATCTTGTGAATCATGAGCTGCAACGGATCGTTCCTCCCTCCACTGGTATCCACACGAATGAAAGAAGAAACCCAAGTGCTAGATTAGGGTTTCGAAAATGATTTTGTTTTTGGTCTTTTGTGTTTTATTTATTGTTCCTCATTTCATCTCGAGGCCTTAATCATGTATTTATAGGGAATTTGATATACTTAATGTGTCGGCTAATGCTAACCCTAATATATGATTAAGAAATGGGCCATGAGCTCATTCTGAAATCAGGTCAGATTAATAGATGGGCCATGAACCCAATCTGAGCTGAATTCAAATCACACAATGGGCCATGGGCCCAATTTTAACTCCACACTTGCGAGACCCTAATTTGAATTCAAGCCCAGCAACGGTAGTCATGGGCCTAGTTCAAATTTTAAGCCCAACATAATTCTTAGCCCAAAATGTCAAAGTCCATTTGTTCTTGTATGTGATCCAATAGGTCCCTGCTACGTTAGTAGTGATTAAAATCACAAATAATGAGCATTATCTAGCACTAAAACATTATTATCCAAGTAACAAGTATGTTTGTGACTCGACATAACTATTCCCATGATTTACGTTACCTTGTAGTCTGATCCATTACTCCTTGATGTCTTAATCAAACACAAGCTTGGGAAAACGTCATACTCGTATAGTTCAATCATATGTTTCTTGATTCCCAAATAGATTCCACATAAACAAATAAACTAACTCATCACATGAATTAATAACCCAATTTTATACCTTTAAGTCTTAAACACTTTGAGATATCTTATTTAAGTTAACCCAATCAACAAGCATTTTGGAAATCACAATTATCCCATCGCGTCTTACTATGATTGATGTGTAAAACTAATCAGAGCGCGATACAGCAAAATTCTAATGGATTTGATCATCGCAACTGGTGAAAACCAGGCTTTCCATTAAGGAGAGCCTTGATATGCTCTGATACCACTGTTGGGAAGTATAGGTGTGATCAGATCGCACATCAGAAGAAGCAGAGAAGAATCTCGGTTTCCCATACCTGTTTGGAGATTGCCCCGATTAAGGTTTAAGGAAGTTACATTGTATTCGCTTCGTCTAAAACTTGATCTTGTGAATCATGAGCAGCAACAGATCGTTCTTCCCTCCACTGGTATCCACACGAATGAAAGAAGAAACCAAGTGCTAGATTAGGGTTTCGAAAATGATTTTGTTTTTGGTCTTTTGTGTTTTATTTATTGTTCCTCATTTCATCTCGAGGCCTTAATCATGTATTTATAGGGAATTTGATATACTTAATGTGTCGGCTAATGCTAACCCTAATATCTGATTAAGAAATGGGCCATGAGCTCATTCTGAAATCAGGTCAGATTAATAGATGGCCATGAACCCAATCTGAGTTGAATTCAAATCACACAATGGGCCATGGGCCCAATTTTAACTCCACACTTGCGAGACCCTAATTTGAATTCAAGCCCAGCAACGGTAGTCATGGGCCTAGTTCAACTTTTAAGCACAACATAATTCTTAGCCCAAAATGTCAAAGTCCATTCGTACTTGTATGCGACCCAATAGGTCCCTATTACGTTACCAATGATTCAAATCACAAATAATGAGCAATATCTAGAAATACATCATTATTATCCAAGTAAAAAGTATGTTTGTGACTCGACATAACCATTCCCATGATTTACGTTACCTTGTAGTCTGATTCATTACTCCTTGATGTCTTAATCAAACACAAGCTTGGGAAAACGTCATACTCGTATAGTTCAATCATATGTTTCTTGATTCCCAAATAGATTCCACATAAACAAATAAACTAACTCATCACATGAATTAATAACCCAATTTTATACCTCTAAGTCTTAAACACTTTGAGATATCTTATTTAAGTTAACCTAATCAACAAGCATTTTGGAAATCACAATTATCCCATCGCGTCTTACTATGATTGATGTGTAAAACTAATCAGAGCGCGATAGTGCAAAATTCTAATGGATTTGATCATCGCAACTGGTGAAAACCAGGCTTTCCATTAAGGAGAGCCTTGATATGCTCTGATACCACTGTTGGGAAATATAGGTGTGATCAGATCGCACATCAGAAGAAGCAGAGAAGAATCTCGGTTTCCCATACCTGTTTGGAGATTGCCCCGATTAAGGTTTAAGGAAGTTACCTTGTATTCGCTTCGTCCAAAACTTGATCTTTTGAATCATGAGCAGCAACAGATTCCACACGAAGAAAGAAGAAACCAAGTGCTAGATTAGGGTTTCGAAAATGATTTTGTTTTTGGTCTTTTGTGTTTTATTTATTGTTCCTCATTTCATCTCGAGGCCTTAATCATGTATTTATAGGGAATTTTATATACTTAATGTGTCGGCTAATGCTAACCCTAATATCTGATTAAGAAATGGGCCATGAGCTCATTCCGAAATCAGGTCAGATTAATAGATGGGCCATGAACCCAATCTCAGCTGAATTCAAATCACACAATGGGCCATGGGCCCAATTTTAACTCCACACTTGCGAGACCCTAATTTGAATTCAAGCCTAGCAACGGTAGTCATGGGCCTAGTTCAATTTTTAAGCCCAACATAATTCTTAGCCCAAAATGTCAAAGTCCATTCGTTCTTGTATGCGACCCAATAGGTCCCTACTATGTTAGCAGTGATTAAAATCACAAATAATGAGCAGTATCTAGCAATACATCATTATTATCCAAGTAACAAGTATGTTTGTGACTCGACATAACCATTCCCATGATTTACGTTACCTTGTAGTCTGATCCATTACTCCTTGATGTCTTAATCAAACACAAGCTTGGGAAAACGTCATACTCGTATAGTTCTATCATATGTTTCTTGATTCCCAAATAGATTCCACATAAACAAATAAACTAACTCATCACATGAATTAATAACCCAATTTTATACCTCTAAGTCTTAAACCCTTTGAGATATCTTATTTAAGTTAACCCAATCAACAAGCATTTTGGAAATCACAATTATCCCATCGCGTCTTACTATGATTGATGTGTAAAACTAATCAGAGCGCGATACAGCAAAATTCTAATGGATTTGATCATCGCAACTGGTGAAAACCAGGCTTTCCATTAAGGAGAGCCTTGATATGCTCTGATACCACTGTTGGGAAATATAGGTGTGATCAGATCGCACATCAGACAGAGCAGAGAAGAATCTCGGTTTCCCATACCTGTTTGGAGATTGCCCCGATTAAGGTTTAAGGAAGTTACCTTGTATTCGCTTCGTCCAAAACTTGATCTTGTGAATCATGAGCAGCAACGGATCGTTCCTCCCTCCACTGGTATCCACACGAATGAAAGAAGAAACCCAAGTGCTAGCTTAGGGTTTCGAAAAGGATTTTGTTTTTGGTCATTTGTGTTTATTTTCCTCATTTCATACTCATATAGTTTAATCATAGGTTTCTTCAGACCCAAGTAGATTATACAGAAACAAATAAATTCAATATTACATGTCAATTTACTTGAGCACGACCATGCATTTCGCAATCTGACTCGATCAAGGAGCTCATAACCTCACTCCCATTATATAGATGGGACAAATCCTATCTCGATTAATCAAAATCTTGCTGCGTAAATCAACTTTGTACCCAATCACTACCTTGTAAGTCCATCCAATTATGAGCGGCGTTCAACATTGTCAAAGTACACATTTCCATTATGTCAAGATCTTTGATGATCTCAAGTTAAAGGATCACATACACCATCATCACTATGAGAATTTCCTATGACACTCATATAACCATCCATGCAGAAATCTCATGGAGGGTCGATCCAATACAATATTCTCTAACATGTACCTATGTTTTGAATTGATATCTCATATTAATTCAATACATACTAGTCTGAATGCATCATTGATATCCTCATTTTCGATGATACTCGACTAGGGACAAAAAGAATAGTCGAGTATTCTCTTTTTCCTCTTTGGTCGTTCACTTCCTTTCCTTTTCTTTCCTCTTTATTGCAGCTTGCTGTTTTTGTGAGTTTTTCATTCTTCTTTGCACTAGTTTACATTCTTGGATAAGTGGGCACGTTTTCTTTCTATTTTCCAGCCATATAGCTCTCATTCCTCTTCTCTAATCATGTTTCCTTTTTGTGTAGGCAACTAACCACTTCCTTTTCTTGTTTGGACGAGTTTCCTTTTCTTGTTTCTGCAGGTGACGGACGCGACCCGCACTAGCTGGAGTGTGTGCCCTGCGCGGGCTCCCTTGCTGGTGCTGGATCTGCTCGGGCTGATGCACAGCCCGAGCTGTGCTGTGGTCGCTAGAAGCTAGGCCCCGCGCAGGCTAAGTGAGTGCCCCGCTGATGCGTGTCACATTAACAAGTTAACCTAAGACTACCCGCAAGTGCACGACACGTGTGTAGTAGTTAAGTTACCGATCCCACGAGGACTAATGTAACACGATCTAAGAATAAAAAATAAAACCAAAGCTTGCTGCAAAAGAAAGAGGATGATGAAATGCAAATATGATGATGATGATGCAATGGATAAGTGAGTTCTAAACAAAGAGACAAATGCCCTAGGAAACCGGTTTCACCGCATAGCTTCCGAAACCTATCTCCGATCTATCTAATCGTGCATTCCCTATCAAATTATCTAAGGCGGATGATCCTAATGTAAGAACCTACCCTCTCTCAAGGCATAGGAACGTGGCTAGACTGAGTCATCCCCTACTTTCATGGCTGAAACCCCAACTAAACCCCATTACGATTGATGATTAGCCCGATATAACCCTCAACCGTTACTACCCTAGTTTCGTGACCTAGTCTCGGTTGTTCTAAGCCTAAATTTCTAGCAATAGAATTCACCTTTCAGTCCTTCTCCTAATCCCTAACACATGCATATACATGGCCACCGTAAACACAAGACAATAAGTGCTTAGACAAAGAATAGATAATACGAAACGAGGAAATGCATTCATAAATGAATCAAAGATGGTTCCAGGATAGCCATGGGCTAATCCCTTCTACTAGAACAAATCCACTACTCGCTCATGAGTCTAAACATCACAAACAAAATAGTAGATAAAAGAGTATAGTGATATCAAACGAGCGATGATCCCGAATCAATCTCCGACTCCTTGTTGTGTCTCCCGTTAAAGAGGGCTCTTGAATGGATGGATGGATGCTATGTACCCTCCTAGGGTTCTCCCCCGTGTTTTCTTGCTTCTGAACTCAATTTGGGGTCCCTTTTTATACAAATTCCCCGTTGGAGACAATCTAGGAAAGTTGTTATAGGCATGCCCCGTGCGAGCTAGGAAGGCAGCGCACGCGGGCTCCTCATTTTCTCCATGACCCACGCGTGCTATGGGCTAGCACGTCTGGGGCAACAACTTCTGGACACCACCCCGCACGGGCTAAGGAAGACACCCCGCGCGGGCTAAGGAAGACACCCCGCGCGGGCTAAGGAAGACACCCCGCGCGGGCTAAGGAAGACACCCCGCGCGGGCTAAGGAAGACACCCCGCGCGGGCTAAGGAAGACACCCCGCAGAGGGCCTTATCTCCTCATGTAAAGTTGCATTCCTTGCCCGTTTCTCGTCCCATTTGCTCTGTTATAATCTCTTATGCTCATACTTTGTCTCGTGTATGTTCTTTAGCTCCAAAACGAACCAAATACACATAAAAATCTATAAGAACATGAAAACACGGAAACAAGTAAAATAGACACAAAATCACATGTAAACATCGCGAGAATCGTGTACAGAAACGAGATGATCAAAATCCCCCAGACTTGAATGTTTGCTTGTCTCTAAGCAAATGTAAACGTGGAACACGTGAGAGATATAAAATGTGTGAATTCCCTTTTTCCTAGAAATACCGCTAAAGCAAACCTAATCGTTCAACCAAACAAGTTCGAGAAAATTTTGGTCTAATAACTTTCAGTCTTCATCTTAGGTTCACCATGGCTACCGATAAGAAAGTAACTCAAAGACGAGCTAAGTAAGAAACCACAACTCTATCTACCAAACAAGACTTCAAAGAAATGCTAATCACATAATCAAAGAGGGTACTTGTTTTATTCTCGAGCTTCTTTATTCTTCCATTCCATTTTTTTGTTCTGATTTTACGAACACAGTAGGCTTCTATAACGTTGGATTTGAAGGGATTCAACTTCTACTTAGACCCAAGCTATCGATGATGGTATACTCTTGCAAATCATTGAAGAGTGCAGCAGAGTAGATGACGTTTTTATGCGCCTTGCTCTTAGGACATAGAAAAATGATCGCCAACCGACCACTTAGACCCGAACCATTGAAAATGTATCAAGGTCGATGCACTCATATCGATTTTAGACCATGCATTGAGGCATTACTTCTATCTATAGAGGAGTGTTAGTGTGTGCTCTTATTTCTACGAAACAAGCTCAATTCATGCGATCAAATCATCCTCGTGAAAAAGAAATAAAGCATCATCAATATGAAGTATAATTATATGGATAGAGAGAATGAACAAGAAACTAACTTAGCAAACTCATCTAAACTTCCCATAAGTAACACTAGGATTCCCAAAGATTTATGACCACTTGTTCCTCAACCATCTAATAAGCTCTAACATGCAACATATCACGGAAAAGGCCAACTTCTTAAGCATCCTACGTTCAAGGTTCATCTCAAAACGTGTCACTGGACAAGTGCGTGGGACGAATCTTACTAAAAAACAAAAATTAACCTAAGAACTACAAAAACAAACGAAAATGGAACGAGATCACCTGAAAAACGTGAGCTACTCCCCCAAACTTGAATTGAACGTCGTCCTCGACGTGTAGCTCCGATGGAGGATAGGAAGGTGAAGTCACGGTGTAAGGTGTTCCTTTTTTTTAGTTTTTATGTTTTTTTTCAAAATAAACCAAGTCTAAAATACGAATCAAAGAAAAACAAAATGCTGGGTTGCCTCCCAGAAAGCGCTTGTTTAACGTCGTTGAGCTTGACGTTTCCATGCTTCATGTGCGCACGATGGGTGGATCAAATAGGGAGATGGAGTTTCCACTTTCGATCAATGGAGCGGCTTGATATAGCTTTAAACGCTGCCCATTTTTCTTAAACATTTCGCTTGATTCGCTCCATAGTTCTACCTTTCCATTTGTGAAGACTTCTCATACCTGAAATGGACCATCACAATGGGAATGTAATCTGCCCGTGAAAGAATTAAAACGAGAATCAAAAAGTAGAACAATATCATCTGGCCGAACGTCATGAGGTATGGTCTTTGTATCGTTCAATCCTTCAGCTCGGTTGCCTTTCTCATTGCACATTGCCTTCGATGCTCCTTTTTCGTCCAAACATTGGTGCAGCCTTCTTTGATCGTCGATGGGGAGTTTGCGGCTGTCCTCCTTAGGTATCAAACGCATACATGTTGAAGGGCTCACTCTCCTACGCTTCTAGAGATGAATTGGTGGCTTTCGCGTCTCATGTCGAATAGAGGAAGGAAGATGTTCAAGCTGAAGCTTAGACGCCTTCTCTGCCCCAAAATCAGTCAGCGCTTCATGCGGCGTCTTCTCATGAGGAGCGTCTTGCAGTGCCTCAATTGCACTTACGAATTTCGTGTAGACCTTGGCCCCTTCATTGGTAAGTCCTGTAGTAGCTAAGAATGGTCTTCCAAGAATTATAGGCACATTAGCATCTTCCTCAATACCGAGTACAACAAAATCAGTGGGAATGCAAATACTACCTACCTTGGTGGGAATGTTTTCAACAATTTCCACCGGATACCTTACCGAACGATCAGCTAGCCATAGACACATCTTGGTAGGTTTGATATTCCCGAAGTTCACCCGCTTATAAACCAAGTTTGGCATTATGCTCACGCTTGCTCCCAAATCGCACAAAGCTTTGTCGATGTCAATGTCTCCTATGGTGCATGGGATGGAGAAGCTTCCTGGGTCCTTCAACTTCGGTGGCAGCTTGTTTTGGAGAATAGCGCTGCATTCCTCGGTGAGTGCTACTGCCGCACTATCTTTGATGCGCTTCTACTTGGAAAGAACCTCTTTAAGATTGTTTGCTCGCTTAGGCATCTTTTGGAGGGCTTCCACAAATGGGGTGTTAATATCGATCTGCTTGAGGTAATGAAAGAAGTTCGTCACGCTCTCACGATTCTTGCTGCTCACCAAGCGTCTAGGAAATGTTACACAAGGTTCGTATGCCGGTGGAGCAACATATGGCTTTTCTAAATCTGATGCGGTTCCCTCCATGATTGCAATGACCTTTCCCTTGTCCTCTGATTTTCCAGCAGCCTTTCTAGCTCTTTCGGGGGTGGACTTTCAATCGTATCCTCGCAGCACAACGTGATGGCGTTTACATGCTCTCTTGGGTTAACATCGGGCTTTCCGGTAGCATCCCGGGATTCCAAGAGGATGATGCAGCCTGCTGCACAATGGAGTTTTCTAGTATATTCACATGTGTGCTTAAGGAGTTCATTTGATTTTTCAGCTCATTGATCGCAGTCTCCATTTCCTCGTTGAATTTTGCTTGAGTCGATTTTTGCTGCCTTTGTTCCTTGATGAACTCAAGCATCACCACCTCAAGATTTGACGAAGGAGCTTGAGGAGGTTGAGAAGCTTGCTGGAGTGGCTGCGATTGCTGATATGGCTGCTCCCTTTGCTGAAAACCCGAATATTTTACCGGTTGGTTCGTACGATACGATAGATTCGGGTGATTCCTCCAATTCGGGTTGTATGTGTTCCCGAATTGCGTATTGCCTTGCTGTTGGGCGTAGCTCACTTGCTCCATGCCTTCTTGCATTGTGCATTGATAAGCCATATGATCCGTTTCTCCACAATTCGCACAATAGATGGCATTCACCACATTGCCCATCGCGCTTCTTTGATCCATTTCGTAAAGACCTCGTGTCTTGTTTGGCACACTTCTTGGTTGACACCACATGGTGTGGTTTATGGAAAGATTTTCGATAAGCTCGTACGCCTCTTCTACGCTTAATTCCATGAATGATCCTCGAGCAGCATTGTCTAATGTCGTTCTATGCTCATATGTGATCCCGTTGTAGAATGTTTGAATCACATACCACTGCTCTAGACCGTGATGAGGACACATTTGCAAAAGGTCCTTGAATCTTCCCCATGCCTCAAATAACGTCTCCCCCTCTCGGCTTCTAAACATTGTGATTTCTCCTCGCATTTGAATCGTCTTGCTCGGAGGGAAGAACCGTGATAGGAATGTCGTGCAAAGCTGGTCCCATGAAGTGATAGAACGAGCGGAAGAGATTGTAGCCACGCCTTTGCTCGTCCCCCAATGGAGAAGGGAAAAAGACGCAGCAAGATAGCATCCTTTGAGACTCCATGAATTTTGAATGTGCTTGATAGCCCTAGGAAGTCTCGTAGATGTTGATCACAAAACAACATCCTCCGAGACTCCATGAATTTTGAATGTGCTTGATAGCTCTAGAAAGTCTCGTAGATGTTGATGAGGGTCTTCGTGATTGCTGCCCCTAAATTGTTTTTGGTATAACATGTTGATCATCACAGGCTTGATCTCGAATTGCTCCCTCGCAACAGCGGGCATCCTTATTGCTGTTTGGAAATTGCTCATGTTCGACACCACGTAATCACGAAGACGACGTGGTGGAGGAGCCTGCTGTTGTTGTAATTGCGCCACATTACCCACGGGTAATTGCGGCTGTCCGTGACCATCCAATACATCATTTTGATTGTTCATCGCTCGTAGATTAGTCATATCTACCTTTTCTTCTCCATTGCCTTTCTTTCGCTTATTTATCGTTCTCTCAATCTCAGGGTCGATTCGATGCAAATTCGAATTACCTTGAGATCGGGTCATACACCTACGAAAGACAAGTAAAAAGAATTAGTAGAAAGAAATGAAAAGAAAAGAAAAACAAAAGAAAAAAACAAGTATGATTCTAAATCTGAATTCCTAAGCGTGTTGACAATTAGTCCCTGGCAACGGCGCCAAAAACTTGATGCGTGTCAAGTTAACAAGTTAACCTAAGACTACCCGCAAGTGCACGACACATGTGTAGTAGTTAAGGAGTCGATCCCTCGAGGACTAATGTAACACGATCTAAGAATAAAAAATAAAACCGAAGCTTGCTGCGAAAGAAAGAGGATGATGAAATACAAATATGATGATGACGCAATGGATATGTGAGTTCTAAACAAAGAGACAAACGCCCTAGGAAACCGGTTTCACTGCATAGCTTCCGAAACCTATCTCCAGTCTATTTAATTGTGCATTCTCTATCAGGATATCTAAGGCGGACGATCCTAATGTAAGAACCTACCCTCTCTCAAGGCATAGGAACATAGCTAGACTGAGTCATCCCCTACTTTCGTGGCTGACACCCAACTAAACCCCATTACGATTCATGATTCGCCCGATACAACCCTCAGCCGTTACTATCCTAATTTCGTGACCTAGTCTCAGGTTGTTCTAAGCCTAAATTTCTAGGACTAGAATCCACCTTTTAGTCCTTCTCATAATCCCTAAAACATGCATATACGTGGGCACCGTAAACACAAGACAATAAGTGCTTAGACAAAAAATAGATAATACGAAACGGGGAAATGCATTCATAAACGAATCAAAGACGGTTCCGGGATAGCCATGGACTAATCCCTTCTCCTAGAAAAAATCCTCTACTCGTTCATGAGTCTAAACATCACAAACAAAATAGTAGATAAAAGAGTATAGAGATATTAAACGAGCGATGATCCCGAATCAATATCCGGCTCCTTGTCGTGTCTCCTGTTAAATAGGGCTCTTGAATGGATGGATGGATGCTATGTACCCTCCTAGGGTTCTCCCCTATGTTTGCTTGTTTCTGAATTCAATATGGGGTCCCTTTTTATAAAAATTCCCCGTTGGAGACATTCTAGGGAACTTGTTTTAGGCATGCCCCGCGCGGGCCAGGGAGGCACCCCACGCGGGCTCCTCATTTTCTCCATGACCCGCACGTGCTAAGGGCTAGCACGTCTAGGGCAACAACTTCTGGAACACCACCCCGCACGGGCTAAGGAAGACACCCTACGCAGGCTTAGGAAGACACCCCACGCGGGCTAAGGAAGACACCTCGCACGGTCTAAGGAAGACACCCGGGGGGGGGGGCTTATCTCCTCATGTCACGTTTCATATCTTTCCCGTTTCTCATCCCCTTTGCTCCGTTATAATCTCTTATGCTTGTACTTTGTCTCGTATATAAAAACACAAAAACAAGTAAAGCAGATACAAAATCACACGTAAACATCGCAACTATCGTCATAAACATATCTAAAATCATGCGAGAATTGTGCAAGTGCCCCGCACGGGCTGAGGAGTGCCCCGCGTGGGCTGATGTTTGTCATGAAGACTCGTGCGTGCTGAGGACCTCCTCGAGCCGTGCTGAGTTTGCTGGAGGTTGTAGCCCACGCGGGCTAGGTGAATGCCCCGTGTGGGCTGTGTTATAGTCCTCGCCAATACTCGTCCCATTTGCTCCGTTATGATCCTCGATGTTAGTACTTTGTCCCGTGTACGTCCTTTAACTCCAAAATGAATCAAATACGCATTAAAACCCGTAAGAACACAAAAACACAAAAATGAGTAAAACGGATACAAAATCATACATAAACATCACATCTATATCGTAAAAATCTCTAAAATCGTGCAAGAAATACATATGAAAATGAAACGATCAGAAGAGTACCCCCTAGACTTGAACAGAACACCGCCCCGGTGTTCAAAACCTAAGAGAAAGGCTCGTATGCAAAACCTCGGGGAATAATAAAGAGGGTAGGAACGTGTGCACCTGATGTGTGTTTGCTATCCCGAGTTGATACAGTTGGGTATATATGTCTCTCCTTTGTTGTGGATGATATCGAAGTGGAAACATCTGTAACAAAGAGTCACACAATCCAAAAGAGAGAGTACGATACATCGAAGTTGCTAGTAAAGTGCATGCGTGTGAAAAGAATAAGAGTCAAAATCTGAAAAATAAAATAAAATAACTAAAAGGATATGGGGCTCGGGTTACCTCCCGAGAAGCGCTTGTTTAAGGTCATGAGCCTAATCAAAATGCTCTACGCGTTAGGTGGACGTCCTCGTCGTGTGTGTAGCGTCTCGCGTGCATAGGAAGCGCAATTGGGTATAACACACGGATCAGTTGCGCTTCTTGCACAATCAGTCATATCCTCTCAAAGCTTGGTCGTGTTGTTCCCTAAATTGGGGCCAGGTGCTACAGTCCATATAGTTTGGTCGAACTGTCCATAAGTCCGGTTGTGCACTCCATAAAACCGGTTAGGTGTTCATCTCTCGTGGTAATGGTTTCATCTTCACCTTGGATGCCTTATCAATGCTCCAATTGGTTGCTAGGATTTTGGTGTGGATTTTCGACATTTTGGGAGTATTTTTGTACTGATTCGTTCTGCTTGTAACTCGGTTTGCACAAAAATCTGCTCGAATCGCGCTGAAGTTCAAGGGCTGTTCTAAGACATTTTCTTGGTCCAAATTCAAGTCCATTCGAGCCATAATCATGTGTGTATGATCTGAACACTGCTCTTGGAATAAGTTGTCTGAAATTCCACCCTTTAGCTTGGGTTATGATCTGTTGTGCTCAGGCCTTCATTAAACATATTTTTTGTAATATTTCACTTCGTTAGGGGTCCTTATGTAGCCCTTTCCAGCTGCAAAAAGAGCCATCTCAAGAGAATCCATGTTCTCAAACTCTCAAGAACTTTCTCGGCTAGTTACTCTGGGACATCGATGTAGAATACAGAATCCACCATACAAGGCTGCTTGAGTGTGTTTTTCAGATTGAAATCCACTTCTTCATCTCCAAATTATAGCGTTAGTCGTCTTTCATGTAGAATTTGTAGAACAAAGATGAATCAACGGAAGCAAGATAGAAAAACTAAGAGGGAGCGAAAGATCGAGAGAATCAGAGAGAATAAGAATGAGTATTCTGTTATGTATTTCATTATAACTAAAGGTAGTTATTTATACAAGTAGAAATGGTGAAAAACAAGGAAAATACAAATACACATGCAAGGCACAAGTTTAGATGTAATATGCATGAGCTGGAGCGGTCAACAAGGCATAGGAGACCGCAGAGGTCATAAATAGGTTGGACCAGATCGCAGGACGTAGGACACAAGATGCGGGATGTGGCTCGAGACATGGAGAAGGGAGTCGGACGTGACTTGGGATGCAGAAAGGAGCAGGACACGGCTCGAGGCCTGAAGAAGATCGGGACGTGGCTCTGGATGCAGGGAAGGGACGCAGCTCCGGGACACAATCGAGACGCGAAGAAGAGCGGGACGCGGCTCTGGACACGGAGAAGGGAGCGGGACACGACTATTCTTCTTAACATTCCTCCTCAAGCTTATGCGTTCAAAGCTATATAAGTGAAGCCTCAACCTAATTGGGACAAAAAACCCAACAAAGGAAAAAGAGTACAACAACTTATGAGCTCGAGGGACGATCGACTAAGCTTCAATATGATGCCTTGGGACTGGAGATATCAATGAGGACGATCCGATAATGGAGATTTTTGCAGACTTTTTCACTTGTGGATTTGGTGAAGACATCGACCAACTGATCTACGCTTCTTATATGAATTCAATAACGCCAGCTTCTAGCTTCTCTCGAACAAATGACTGTCAACTTCAATATGTTTTGTTCGCTCGTGGAACACCTAGTTGGATGCAATGTGATTTGCCGACTGACCATTTTTCAATATTGTTCCTTTGGAGCATGCATATACTGGCTGACCTGATTCACAGCATAACACAAGTCAGGTCTTGTTATCATGAGGTATATTAGCTTACCGACAAGGTGCCTGTATTGTTCTATGTCAGGAAATGGTTCCCACTCACGCAAGTCTTTGTATTTTTCTTTGATTGGGGTCTTGGCCGGCTTAGATCCGAGTTTCCATGTTTCATTCAAAAGGTCTAAAGCATATTTTCATTGAGAAAGAAATAAAGTATCATTAGATCTAGTTACTTCAATTCCAAGAAAGTACTTAGGTTCACCTAGATTTTTATATCAAATGTGTCTTTTAGAAAACGTTTAATAAGTTCACTTATTATCATCATAACAGGTGATGATAATAAGTTTACCTTTATTATCATCACGTGTTATGATGATATCATAAACATAAACCAATAGAACGATGATACCAAAATAGTTTCGAATGATGAAAATTGAATGATCAGCTTCACTCCTCTTAAAATCATACTTTCGAACAACATCATAGAGCCTAGTGTACCAAGCTCGTGGGGACTATTTGAGTCCATAGAGAGCTCCCTTTAGTTTGCATACAAATCCTTTTTTGGTTTGAAGGCCCGAGGGAGGTTTCATATAGATATCTTCCTTTATTTGCCCTTGAAGGAAAGCATTTTTAACATCCATATGCCACAAACTCCAATTAAGGTTAATAGCAATAGAAAAGATAATGCGAAAAGAATGAAGTTTAGCAACATGAGCAAAAGTCTCAGTATAATCTTCCCCATACTTCTGATTATACCCTTGCGCTAGAAGGCTAGCCTTGTAACGTTCTACCTCACCATTACTTTTATATTTGATTTTGTATACCCATTTGCTTCCAATGGACTTCTTTTCTTTAGGAAGGGGGACAAGGTCACGTTTTTATTCTTTTCTAAGGCTGCTAGCTCCTCAGCCATGGCTTCCTCCCATTCTGGCTTCCCCTCGGCTTCTCTATAGGTTTGTGGCTCGATATTCCTGTCAATTTTACTAAAAAAAGCTTTATGATCAGTAGATATAAATTCCAAAGAGAAAAAATTTTGAATAGGATGTTCGGTTGCCACGCCATTAAAATAGGATTCCCAGCTGATTTTATCATGAAAGCTCTTGTCTTCGAGAAGCATAACATCTCGAGACAATATCAAAATGTTGAGATTTTGGATCGAAACACTTGTAGCCTTTTTGATTTACTGAGTATCCGATGAAGATGGATTTAGTGCTCCTTTGTTCCAACTTGTTTCGCTGTGAGTCAGGAACAATAACGAAACACACACAACCGAAAGGTCTAAAATACTCAATATCAGGTTTTGTAGAGTTTAATACCGCTTAAGGTGATTTGTCCTTTAGAACCTTTGTAGGAATTCTATTAATGATGTGACATGCGGTCATGACTGCATCGGACCAAACCTTTTAGGAATATCTTGATCGAACATGATAGTTCTCGAGACTTCCATTAGGTGCATGTTCTTCCTTTCAGACATTCCATTTTGTTGTGGAGTATAGGGACACGGGGTTTGGTGTGTAATGCCTTGTTCTTCAAGGTACCTGCGAAACTGAAGACTAGTATACTCTCCACCATTGTCAGTCCTTAGAAATTTTATTTTAGCATCATATTGAGTTAAAAATGCTTATAAAACTTTACAAACACATCATAAACACAACTCTTAGGCGAGAGAGTATAAAGCCATGTAAACTTTGATTTTTCATCGATGAATGTTACAAAATATTTCTTTTAATCACGAGAAACATATGGAGCTGTCCAAACATCAGAATGGATTAGTTCAAAATAGTTTTTATACACCGAAACAGAGTTTGGAAAAACTTGTTTTACATGTTTTTCTAAGATGCAAGCTTCACTTGCTTCATGTTTATCTTTAAGATTAGGGAAAATGATACTTAGAACTTTGGTATGAGGGTGTCCAAATCTCGCATGCCATATAGAAACTTTATCAATATTTGAATTTGATAGAAACACAGAGTCAAGATCACAATACATAGACTCAAGAACATAAAGACCATTGAGAAGCTTTCCTTTACCGATTACTTGTTTGCTTTTAATATTCTACATCCAGAATGAGTTAGAATCTAAACAAACATAGCAATTAAGGTCTTTTGCAAGCTTTTGGATGGAAATAAGATTATTAGAAAACTTTGGAACAAAGAGAGCCCTTGTATCATAACCGAAAAGCTTAAGCTTCCATTTTCCTTTAATTGGAACACTCTACCCATTCGCAATAGAAACAGAGCCACTATGAGATTTTATGTCTTTAAGTAAGTCATGATTTTTTTATCATATGATTTGTAGCTCTAGAATCTATTATAATATGGTTTCGAAAAACAGAGAGAGCAGAGGTAACATTAGCTCCCACTTTATCTACTTTTTGTTTGATTTCTTGACTTAATAATTTGGAAAAATTCCTCGAGGTCTGCCTTAGTGACAAACTCAGACTCAGAGGCCACATTAGCCTTACCTTGGCCGTCACG
Source organism: Gynandropsis gynandra (assembly GCA_036759665.1). Taxonomy (NCBI): domain Eukaryota; kingdom Viridiplantae; phylum Streptophyta; class Magnoliopsida; order Brassicales; family Cleomaceae; genus Gynandropsis; species Gynandropsis gynandra. Next base: position 37,589,628 of record CM071867.1, read on the forward strand.
GCTTTTGTTCTTCAAATGGGGGTGAAGAATCCAACAACGATCCTTTGTATGACCTTTCTGTTTACAATGCTCACAAGAGAACAAATTTTTGAAAAGCTTGATAGAAGTGGCTTGCCTACAGGTGCTTTTAGAGACATTAGCATCCTCGGTCATTCCTTTAAAAAGATGGTTTCCCCTTTCTCCCTTTTAATCATCAAACAAACTTCGTTAAATGACAGAAACTCGTTTTGGTTGGAGTTTGTGATGAATAAGATCGTTGTATTTGTCATCGAGGAAGAATAAAAGACAAAAGACCTAATCCTGGTTCGCACTTAGAGCAATTTCCACATGATCCATAGTATGAGGCCTTAGAGAATCGAGTTCAGACCATTATTCCTTAAAATCACCCAAAGCCTGCCTAAAAGGATTTCCCTCTTGCCTTAGATTATTAAGGTCTTTATTTACTTCATACACACAGCTAAGGTTGGATTCATTGCCAAAAATTTGTTTCAACTCGTCCCGAAGCTCCTTAGGAGACTCTCTGTGCCCATATGTACAAAGTATATGAGATTCGCGGGAATTTTTTGTAAAACAACCAAGACAGTGGGTTTATTTTGTTCCCATTTTCTGATCCGACTCTTTAATCTACCGGTTTCACATCCAATCCTGTCACAAAACCCCAAAGCCCTCGCATGCCAAGATTTGCCTTAGCAATATTCTTCCAAATGGAATAATGTTTTTCCATTGAACGAGATTGAGACGCTTTTGGTCAAGTACATGACAAGAGATCCAAACAAATAAAGGGAAACAAAAAAACAAAGAGAGATTAAAAAAACTTGACCGAAAAACAACTTTTGAAAGAGAATAGATTTCAAAAGAAACAAATCGATCAAAACATTTTGAGAGATTTGATCACGACTTTGATACCATGTAGAATTTGAAGAACAAAGATGAATCAGTAGAAACAAGATAGAAAGACTAAGAGCGAGTGAAAGATCGAGAGAATTAGAGAGAATAAGAATAAGTATTCTTGCAAGGCACAAGGAAAATACAAATACACATGCAAGGCGCAAGTTTAGATGTAACATGGCGCGGAGGTCATAAATAGGCTTGACCATGTCGTAGGATGCGGGACGCGAGATGCGGCTCGGGATGCGGAGAAGGGAGCCGGACGCGACCCGGGATACGGAGAGGAGCGAGACGTGGCTCGAGACGTGAAGAAGATCGAGATGCGGCTCGCGGCGGGGGGGAGAGGGGGGGGGGGGCCAGG
>CM071867.1:37590898-37606818 GCA_036759665.1 Gynandropsis gynandra
GAAGAGCGGGATGTGGCTCAGGATATGGAGAAGAACGGGACGTGGCTCGGAACGTGGAGAAGAGCGGGACACGACTCGGGCTACGGAGAAGAGAGCGGGATGCGACCATTCTTCTTAACACTTCAGCACAATATGTGATCGTCTTTGTCGTTTGAGAAACGACATAACGAAAATAAATAGGATTTTCTTGTCTTCTTCCATATCTAAAACGACGAAATCGACCGGGACGAATAACTTCCCAACTTGTAATGGCACGTCTTCCAGCATGCCCTCGGGTATCCTAACACTTCGATCAGCCATGGTGAGTGTCATTCGTGTAGGTGAAGATCCAACATGCTTCTAAGATCCAATTTTTTATAACGACAATGGTAGCACACTTACGCTTGCTCCGACATCGATTAGTGCATGGTTAATTTCGTAATCATCTATTTTACAAGGGATCACGAATATACCTGGATCTGGCATCTTCTTTGGTAGGTTTGGTTGCAGCATTGAATTTGTTACCATTATGGTCTCCGTCTCCACATCTCGTTTGTTCGCAAGCACCTCTTTCAAGAACTTAGCGTTTGAAGGCATATTCTTCAACGCTTCGTGGAATGGAATGGTGATATGCATCTTCTTCAACATCTCAGCAAACTTATCCAATTGAGCATTCTCATTCTTTTTGCATTGAAGTTGGGGAAACAACAAAGGAGGTGGTCTTGAATCGGGTTTTACATATTTCAGCACCTCCTCCTCGTCCTCAAGTTTCTTTTTGTGCTCTTCAGCATTTTTGCCCTTTTCCACTGTTGTACTAGACACTTCACCCCTTTCAAACATCAAAGGAGTGGGCTGATCCACCATCTTACCACTCCTTAGATAAATGACGTTGACGTGCTCACGAGGATTCGCTTCCGGCCTCCCCAGTATAACTCCTAGCGGTTTGGAGGAGTTTGCAACAAGTTGTGCAACCTGATTGTCTAAGATCTTTAGGTGCGTTTGAATTCCAACAACATGCTTCTTTACATCGTCATGATCCCCTCTCATCTCTCTAAGTTAAGCGTATTGATCTTTCTGTCCTTGTATGATTTGAGCGAGCATAGACGTAATATCGGTGTTAGCTTCTTGTTGCGGAGCAGGGGGCGCACGTGACTGATAATTCTGAGTTTGGGGCTGAGTCTGTGGCTGAAAGGTTTTGTTTGTTTGCATCACTCACGGCTGAAAGTTTCCCGATAGATATTGCGCATTCAACACACCGTCAGAATTCCTATACGAGAAGTTTGGATGATCTCTCCATCCAGGGTTGTATGTGTTCCCAAAAGGCTGATTGTTTTCCACGTAGTTCACTTCCTCATACCCTCGAACTTCTTGTTACCACGACTGCTCCGAGTAATATGGACGATGCGATTCCGATAGAAGATTGTAAATCCCTGCGACTTGGTCCTTTACTTTGGTTAAACCGGCATATAGAGCATGTGAGTCATTCATATGAGCCATCATTGCTGGAGTGTTTTGGCTAGATTCTCTAGCACCATTGCTGTCCTCATTGGCCATACGATCGATCAAGTCTTTGTTTTTTTGGAAATGTGAGATTACTCAAGGAACCTCCAGCTACGACTATGATCAAAATCCTCGTGTTATCCATGAGTCCTTGCAGAGAATTGTGTATGAGATAACTCTGATTCAAGCCATGATATAGGCAAAGGCGTTGATAACCTTTGAAACGTTCCCACGCTTTGTATAAACTCTCAGATACTCCTTGGATGAACTTGTTAATCTGATTTTTGGCGAGCGGAGCTTTACTTTGAGGGAAGAACCGCGCCATGAATTTCTCCTCTAGCTGTCCCCATGATCGTATAGAATTTGCTGGTTAGGAATACATTCAGTCTTGCACTTTATCATTCTCTGAGAATGGAAAGGCAGCGAGCATGAAATCCTCATCCGGGACTCCTTCTCCCGCTCTAGTAGGTTGGCAAAGCATCTTGAAATCAGTAAGATGCTGATTTGGATACTCGGTGCGTCTCCCTCTTAATGCAGAGTTGTCGAGCATTTGAATGAATATTGGTTGTAATTCAACTAGAGCGTCCCTTCTAACAATGCAAGACAAGAGTTCTGTATGCCTAGGAGCCATGTATGATCCATAGGTTAACACAACTTGCATTGGTGGCGCGTTTAGGTTGTGACGTTCTACCATTTGTTCTTATTCGCTCTCGCGCAATAAAGTACCTCACAAATAAAAACACAAGAATCAGTTAGGCTTCGAGAGATAAAAAAATTTGACTAAAAAAGAAGTAAAATAAAAGAAAAAATACGAAAAACAAATTAAAATCTCGAAAGGAATATGTCCTGATCCAAAAGTATCCTAACTCTAAAGCCGTAATCAATTCCTCGGGTACGACGCCAAAAACTTGATGTGGTTGAGCAAAGTTGAAGTTGGAGAAGATGTTGATGTCAAGTTGTATCATAGTATGATTAGTAGTTTATATTATCTTACTGCAAGTACATCTGATCTCTTATAAGCGTTGGAATTTGTGCTAGGTGTCAGTCAAGACCGAAAAATCTCACTTACCACTACAAAAAACAGTCGATTTTCAATGGACATATCCATTGGAAATCGCCAAAAATCCATTGCAATGACCGATTCCCAATGGACGACTACGGATTGGCGCCCGTTGGGAATCGTTCGTTACAAATCGAGATCCGTTGCGATTTCCAACGGATATAGTCCGTTGCAAATTTGCAATAGACGGGCAACAGATCTCTCTGTTGGCAGATTGTAATGGATGCCCGTTACAAATCTAGAATGGATGTTAGTGACCAAACTGTAACGGATGCCGGTTACCACGTTGTAACGGATATCCGTTGCTCTTCCGTTGGAAGAAAAATGAGCGGGAATTGAAATTTTTAAACGTGCATCCATTAAAAAATGGCGGGAAATTGCAATGAGCATACGTTACAAATTGGCGGGAAATTGCAATGAGCATACGTTACAAATTGGCGGGAAATGGCAACGAACAGCCGTTACCATTTGGCGGGAAATTTGGATTCCAACGGATGCCCGTTGCAAAATGTAACAGGTCTGTTGGTATGTTTAAAAAAAATAAAAATAAAAATCATATAAAATAAAATAAAAAGAATAAAAAAATTTAAAATTAAAAAACAAATTTCAAATAACCTTAACTAATATATTAAAATTTCTTACAAAAATTAAAACCTAATTCTATTACATTTCATCTAAATTAGTGTGGTCGATGTCATCCCTGTGGTCACCAGCACCTCGTGAAGGCGTTGCATCCGAATCGATAATCGGTTCTTGATACGGCATTGTTTCCCTCGCCCGGCCAGATAGCAATGCTATGAGACTCTCCATGTGCCGCATCTGTGCTTGATTTTCTTGAAGTTGTGCTTCGAGATCCTCGATACGTTGTTGTTGCGTGTAGCTCTCTTGGACCACGGGGGTACCGTCGTGGCGTCCTCGATGATATCCTTTTGCAGTGCACCGAGACCATATAGACGCCCTTATACGGTCTAACTAGCTATAAAATAAACAAAGTTAGAGTTAGAATATTAGAAAATATTTTATTTACTAATCGAGATATAAATAATAAATGTTTACCTCCAAATAAATTTTATCCTTTTGTAAAGGAGTGAGCTCGTCGGGAGTTTAGACTCAAGCTTGTGATTGTTGTGTGATCTTATCTGTCATAGCTTTCACAGTCCTTTCCGCTCGAGGGTTGACGTGTTCAGGTTCATCGCTCTCTTCCCCGACGATCGGTTTCTTCTTGGCGTGGGTTTCCACTACCATCTCAAGAAGAGTCGGTTCTCTTCCTATTCATTGCATCTGTTATATAACATAATTATAATTATATAAATATTGTAAAAAAAATTTAAATAATAACTATAAGAAATTTACCAATTCTTGCTTTCTCTTCGGGAATCATTTTGATCCCGAAGCATGGCGATGTGAACCATCTCCGGGAACCTTCTCGGTGTACCGATATTTTTTGGCTTTCTCGCTCTTGGCCTTGAAGTCCTCAGACTCCCAATGTTGGAAGAGTTGATTGAAGATCTCGTCTGTTTCCGATGTCAGTTTGTGATTCTTGGTGTAATAGTTGCGCTTGGCGTTGTTCATCATCAAGTGCATACGGGCTTGCATGTCATGCATCCAAGCCGTGTAGATGCGCGAGGTATCCTTCTTCCACCATCTGTATGAGTGCTGCAATATAAATTATAATAAATTAGTTTAAAACATATATAATTAATCATTTTAAATAAAAAATTTATAACACAAAAACTTACGATGAAAGTAAACCACCATCGGCGGCATGTAACTTATGGCGTAACTTGTTAGGAATAATAGAGTTGATCCTGTAAGGACCCTTGGATGATGTTGTTGTTCGTATGCTTTAGAACATCATCCACATCAAACCTACAGATGAAAATGAAATATTTAGATAACATTTATAATTTACAACAATATAAATGCATAATTTTAAAATTTACCATATGATTCCGAGAGGAAGATCAAGATCGATAATAAGAAGGGTGGGACGCCCATCGGAATTATCGATTAAGGAGTCGATATCCACCATATCATCATCTTCATCAAATATCGGCAGTGCTGATATTAGTGAAGGAGGTAGATATGGTGGCAGTGGAGGCCGGGGAGGGGCTCCCGCTGAACCCGCCAACATACCTCCTGAACCTATGAATCGTCTAGCCCTCATTTTGCGTTTAGTGTTTATGAATGTGATTGTTGTGTGTGAAAGGAAGTGTTTGAGAGGATTTGAAGTTTTGATTTATGTTGAAAATGAAATTGTTCAACGGTATATATGCAGAAATTTCCAATGGGCATCCGTTGGAATTTTTAACGGATGCCCATTGGAAAAGACGTCAACTCAACAAACACAATTAAGTGACGCAACATTCTGTTTCTCCAACAGGCATCCGTTACAATTTCCTATGGATGATCGTTGGAAATGCGTGTTCCCGAGGCAACAGACGCCAAAACGGCTGTTCGTCTCCTAGTGTAATGGGAATCCGTTACAATTTACAATGGATGTCCGTTGGAAATAATCATAGACTAGGTAGGCATGGTGACACTTTGCAACGGGTATCCATTGCAAATTTTAACGGATGTCTATTACAGTCCTTTTAACGGGCATCCGTTAGTAATTGGTAACGGATGACCGTTACAATGTTTTTAACGGTCATCTGTTAACGGCTTGTAATGGATCCCCATTAGAAATAATGTTACGGGTATCCGTTACAACTTTCCAACGGATGCCCGTTGATGTTATTGAAAACTTAGAAATTTTTTCTAAGTGTCGAAGGCAATTTCGTGTTCCAACGGGCATCCATTACAATTTCCAACGGATGCCCTTTGGTATTAGATCATATGAATTTTTAAAAAACATTACACACCATTTATATATTCTTTGATGGTATTTACATTTCCATTGTTTGATTGACGATTCTTCGATTGTATTTACACATCATTTACATTACACATTATTGTATTTTCATTTCTTCTTTAGTAGACTCTTTGATTGGTGAGTCTTCCTTCGATTGTTCATTGAATTTGTCACCGTTTTCATCTTCTGCATCTTCCGGTTCAACATCTTCATAATCGCGTTTTAATTCTCCATCTATGTCAGTTTTTGCAAGAATCTCCTTGCAATTGTCTGTATCAATTAAACAAATCGACTACGGATGATCGGGTGTAAAAGATTTGTAAATCTCCACCGCATTCTACCGATTCTTGTAATCACCCATTGTATTCAATCTTTCGTAAATGATTTGTGTTCCGGTTTGCATGCACGGTGCCTCTTCTTTTTGTACCACATTCTTTCAAAATATTTTTTCTTGTAACACGTGCCATCTCATTTCCACAGTGGTTTTTTTCGATTCACATAACCTTCTCATCTTGTTTGCTACATGCGTATAGAACATTTTTTGTATGGTACATATTTACGCGAAGATAGTTTTTTTCGTCGAAATCTCCTTGCACCACAAAACTTGCATTTCAACAAGTCTTTATCATTTCCTCAAAACAACATGCAACTGTTTCTAGAAACATCAATTTTCACATGTGGCATTCCCAAATCTTTTAAAACATTCTTTGTTTCATAGTATGTCTCGTGAGCTTGGTTATTTTCCGGTAACACGCATGGTTTTTCAAAATGAAACCATGCAATTTTTAGCAACATTGTAGTCTGTTTTTATACTCATCGATCTTGAAGATAAAGATAAGCGGGACTGACCTTCACAAAAACCTTCATATATATGATGTTTCATCGAATCCAATTGGTTGAAGTATCGGCGTGCATCGATGTTCGACATCTCTTCATGCGTTTTTCATGAAAAACTCTAGGAAAAGCATCTGGCACCATTTTCACATATGAATTGGTCGTTGATGCTTCATAAATAACTTCTTCATTTTTTCTACTTGTGCTTCTTCCACAATATATCTAACGCCACAATTTTCACCGTGAAATAACCAAATTTCGTAATTCTTAACGAAATCCACCTTGTAAAGATGTTTGCAAACAATTTTTTTTTTACTTCGATACTTCATTTTTTTCATCTTTTTCATGGACATAACATTGTCCCACGTTGTTGACACAAAGGTTGCATCGATGCAAACTCATGAATTGCTCCAATCTGTGTAAGAATTCTTGCGTAATCTCTTTGGTTATAGGATCTTTTCTTCTATATATCCACACTCTCGTTCTATAAATATCTCTATTTGAAGAAGACCAAATTTTGTTGAAAATATATTTTTTGTTGATGGTTTGATGCTAAAACCTTGATAGTTATCATTAAATAGTGTTATTTGCAACGGACATCCGTTGGAATCTCAATGGATGCCCGTTGCAAGTTCACGTTAAATTATTCCACCGGTAATCATTGAAATTAACAATTTCAACGGGCATCCGTTACACTTTTAAACGGACATCTGTTATAGTTTGCAACAGATGTCGATTGGATGTTTTTTTGTGGTTTTCTAACGGGATTCCAACGGACAGGAGCAACGGTAGCGATCCATTGAACGCCCGTTAAAATTTGCGATGGATTGCAATGGACGGTGGCCCGTTGGAAGTTCTCGGGTATCCATTGCAATCCGTTGGCATTTTTTAGCAACGGACGGATCCGTTGCTCCGTCCGTTGTAAATTCCGTGTTTTTATAGTGTAGATGCAGTATAGCGTATTATCAAATATGTCAAATGTACAAATGATTTTGGTATTTACTATACAAAATATACAAATTGTGAAAATCGATAGGTTTTTGCAATGTTGATTGAGAGTAACTTAGAGATCACAAGCATACTACAAGGCGATGTTTCCTTTTGGGAAATAATCTGATTTCTTGGCATAGTAAGAAGTTAAACTTTGTTGTCTATTGCCGAAGATGAATATATTGTACTAGAGAGTCGGTGTACTCAACTAATTTGGATGAAACACATGCTCTCTGACTACTGTATAAATTCTGAATCTTTTGTAGCTCATTTCAATAATACTAGTGCCATAAATATTTCAAAGAATCATGTGCAACACTCTAGAACAAAACATATCGAGATTAGACATCCTTTTTTAAGGTAACAAATTGAGAAAAAAACTATTGATTGAGTATGTTCCGCAGAATGTCAACAACCATATATTTTCATGAACCATTTAGATATGAATCGCTTTGTATGCCTAAGTAAGTCGCTAGACAATTTTGGTTTTTAACAAAAAAATATGCATATTTCTAAGTGGCAAGTTCAAAAAGACGAGATTTAAGCAACCTCTATTGAGGTGTATCCGATATTATCCAAGATGTGACTTATCACCAGAAAATAATATGGGTGCATTCTTCACCCTTTTTAGTTAAAATATTTTAAAAAAAAAGAACGAATGACTCGGAACTAAGCGATGAGACATTTCAAATTACGAAGTCCAAAGGGCACAAGACAAAAAAAAGATGATCTAATTACTCCTATATTAGTTCATATGAGTATACCAAATGGTAATTTGGGTTTAAGTTGTGTGAAAATGGTCAACTTTGACGTTCTAGAAGTATTGGATTTTTAAAAAGATGATAATAAGGAAAAAGGTTATTGCAACTACCACCGAGAAATACCGATTTATGCATCATAAGGATAATACTCATAAATACAGAATTATGCCTCACAAGGATTATGTTGGGTACTAATCTCAAGAAAATGCTTGATCGAAACCTATTTTGCACTTTCTGTTTAGAATTCTCAGAAGATATATTTTTTTGTCTTATTCTTTTTAAAAAATATGTTGTTGACGATTCTGGAAATTTATAAGACTAGTGGTTGTTTTTATTAATTTGTTACTTTAATAGTGATTTGAGAGGATAACTTCTTTTTCTTAATTTCGAATTTTTAAAATATTTTTTAAATTAATATTTTTTTAGAAAAGAGGATAATTATTTTTTTTCCGATTTCTTTATTCTTGATCTAACTGAGGACCCTGGAAAAATTCTCTTATATTGTTCTGGTCATCTCTCTCAAATTTCTAGAAATTTCATTTGAAGTTCTCTCTCAAAGGCACCGAGAAAAAAGTCTACACCTTCAACGAAGATACACAATCACCGAAAGTGAAGGTACCACCAAAAAGGAAGAGAAAGGTGGATGTAAAAGAAACCCAGGAAACCCAAACGGAAAAACTGCAAGAATTATCATCGGAGAGACTTGTCACAACTAAAGCTATAGTTGTACATGAACCAAGGGAGGCTAGAGCTCGCTTACAGAAGAAAACAAATCATGTTGCGATAGACGATGAAGAAGTTGTACGAGTCGAAAAGTCTGTTGTCGTAGCAGAAATTGCTTCTAGCAACGGAGAGATACATATGGGAGAAGAATTTCCTGAAAAAAGGAACAGAAACTGACTAGATTCATGCAACTGAACCTCTTTCTGAATTAGAGGCGGTAGTTCAATCTATTCTCGGGGAAATTGATGGAGAAGGTAAAGATTTTGAAACTTCTCATAACAAAACTGATGGGAGTAAGTCAACTAAATTTGAAAAAGTTTTTGAGGTTACTTCAACAAAGATCAAGAAGAAAAAAAAGAATACGCTGAACCATCTCTGAAATCAGATACCAAAAAGAGTAAAGGACATGCACAACAAATTTGTGATAGAGGTATCTTTTATATTTCTGCTTTAAATACCTTTAATTATAAGTTCTCTTTGGAAGAGAAGAGGTTAGATATGAGATGGTGAAAACTAGAGAAATATGGGGTGAAAGATCGCTAAATATTACACAATTTAGAGTAGCATGGATTTGGGGCTTATTATAGGGAAGTGTTAATTAGAACTGTGACAGAAGTCGCAAAATTCAGTAGAAAGCTTGTCTATAAATTTTACGCCAATTTAATTCTTAATATAGGTATGAGAGGTCATCCTTCTTATCACAAGGTATACGTGAGAGGAAATGTGTTTGACTTCTCCCCCAACGCTGGAGACACATGATACTGAAACACACAAGGAGAATGAGTTTAAGATAATGATTGATATGGACCAGCGTTAGAGTGTGTATAGGTATTGACCAATATGTTCTTGGAGATATTGTTGCTTTTTTTGTTCTCCTTATTTGTAGATAGATTTTGCTAAGATTGGAGCTATAAAAAGGAATTGAAGTAGCATGCTGAGCGTGGAACACATGGAGAGAAAAAGAAAAGAAGAAAAGCTATAATATGCGACATCATTGGAATGTGTATTTCCTTGAGTGTAAAAATTAGATCAGTAACGGAAACGTTTTGGAAACACGGGTTGGTGTTCTTAAGATTTTGGAAAGTTTGTAATAACTTCAGAAAATCGAATTTTTGTGTTAGGTTACTTATAGGTGTTAGTATTTTTATTTTTGAATATCGTATCTGAATCAAGGGAAGTACTAACTCGGACTAGTTACAATTCAAATATATGTAGTTGTAACTAGATTTGTTCTTTGATAAATAAAGTATCGTTTATTTGTGAAATCTTTATCTCGACTTAAATTTTTCTAGTCTAGTGTTTATAGTTGTATTTGCTCTTTGCAGTTATATATAACTAAAAAAATTTAATATAATTGATAAATATGAGTAACCTCTATTTTAGAGTGATAAAATACTATATAAATTACAAAATTTATCACTCTGTAATTAAAATATAACTGTGTCGGATAAAATAAATTATAGGGAAAAGATTTGGAAAAATAAAGTTGTACTTGTAGTAGAACAAAGATGACATCGACTTAAAATCTCTTTAAAAAAATAGATTGACAATATATGAAGAGGTTGTGCATGTTCATTAATAAGCTTAAGAAAATGTAAAAATCTCATTAACGTTAATTTTCAATTAATTGAATAATAATAATAATTGGTAAATATCATATTGTAGGGTTGATTTCAATTGCGGAAACGTGTTTTTATCAACCCGAATTTTAGATCTAGTCATGTTCGGATTAGTTTTTCACGGATATTCAACGATAAACAATTTACAGAAACAATTTTGTAATACCTGTCGTTGAATGTGCTGTCGTCGGATGCGAGACTTGATAGCACAAGTCCTCTACGTGTATCCACGCCGAGATCGGGACTGCTTTGATGTGGAAGTCGGAAGAACGAAAAACTATTTTTCGTTCTTCGCTCTTTTCTTTTCTGGTGGCTAGGGTTTTAGGTCTTAGAATTGTCTATATACGAAACCTGGTAATGCGTTTATTTATAATTATTAACTCTTTAATAATTACGACTTAAACCCATAACTATCCAGTATTACATATTAGGCATAGGACTTTCAATCTCCCACTTGCCTTTACGTAATATTTCAAATATTCGAAGTACATGTATCTCCATACACATACTTGCCCGTACATCTTATGTACTAACCCAAAAGAAAACAAATACAATTTATATTCTTCGGTTCTAGCGGATGAATATAACTATATCCCACACTGATTGTCTAACAATCATAAGCAGATACCGAGACACTCGTATGCGTGTGACCTCGTAGGTTCATCACTAAACTGGTAGTCAATTAGTCTTACTAATCAACTAATCGAGGTTGGCGTCTAGAAACACTCCTCAACGACCAGATAGTGTGAAGTAACATCCTTACTCTGTAGAACCATGGTAGAAGGATAATATTATTATTTCCCTCCGTCTTTACAGCTCCGGATAATCCTAGGACATGGTCTGACTGTCAAGTCCTAATAGATTATCAACTATGTTTCATGCCTAACATAACTGACTGGTGAATGATGGCAAGAAACTCCTTTCTTCTCTCATTCAAATGATCTGGCCAAGGTCTTTTCAGTCATTATGTTGCTGACAACATAGAGCTCAAACTCTTTACCTAGAGTTGACGGATTCCATCTTGATCAATCACTAACTGCACAAGCATCTAATCATTCCCAATATCCTTTCAACTTATATCTCAAGACATAAGGTGTCCAGAATCAAAGAATGGTAGATAACTTATCAGTTACCATGTTGATATTAGGTCTAAGGAAATTATAATATTCCAATCCTTCCAAATTCCTATTGACAGTTCAATGGTAATGTAACCATTAGGAATTCTCCCTTTGGCTCTGTTCAATGATCACATCTCTATGTGCATCATCCATACATGTGATTTAGTAAAAGAGATCTACTAATTTCTATCAAATAGAAACCATCACATCCATGTTGATCTATCCGAATTACTAACGTCCAATTAGTTATCCTATGATCAAGAACGATTTAGATTAAGTTTTACCAAAACTTGACTCTCTTTATCATGATCTCTATCATGATGACAAGTTTCTAAACTTAATCATGGACTCTATCATACTAGCTATGAAAACATATACACACATATATTTACAAATATATATATGACATAAAATTCGCTCTCAAATAGTTACAACAGTTGTACTATTCCTAGAACTAATTCCAGTATGTCATGTCTTTCAATCCAATCTTCAACTTGTGCTTGTCAAATTCATTTGAACCAAGCGCCTTTGTGAGTGGATCTGCTGCATTCTCTTTTCCTTCTACCTTCTGGATTTGAACGTCCCCACGCTCAACGATTTCCCTTATTAGATGGTACTTCCGCAGAACATGCTTTGATATTTTATGAGATCTTGGTTCCTTCGCCTGGGCTATTGCCCCGGTATTATCACATAATAAAAGGAACTGGTTCCTTCATCGAAGGCTCCACACCAAGTTCAGTTATGAACTTTCTCATCCAGACCGCTTCCTTAGCAGCTTCGCAAGCCGCTATGTATTCTGCTTCAGTAACCGAATCAGCTACAGTAGCTTGCTTGGAACTTTTCCAACACACTGCACCCCCCTTGAGACAAAAGACATACTCCGATGTCGATCTGCTATCATCTTTATCAGATATAAAGCTGGCATCCGTGAACCCTTCTAACTCCAAGTTAGAATCTCCATAAACGAGGAATTGGTCTCTAGTCCTTCTCAAATACTTGAGAATGGTTTTCACCAATTTCCAATGTTCCTCACCGGGATCTGCCTGATACCGACTCGCTACACATAGCGCGAAGGCTACATCAGGCCTCGTACATGTCATGGAATACATGATGGCTCCCACTGTGCTAGCGTATGGGATCCTACTCATGTGTTCTCTCTCTTCTTGTATCTGAGGACAATCCTCTTTGGAGAGAGTAATTCCAGTGCCTATCGATAGATAGCCTCTCTTGGAATTTTCCATGGTATACCTTTTCATGATGGTATCAATGTATTGGGACTATGATAGTCCATGCAACCTCCTTGATCTATATCTATAGATCTTTATTCCCAGAATATAGGTTGCTTCTCCCAGATCTTTCATGGAGAATTGTTCGGATAACCAGAACTTCGTCTCTTGCAACGCCGGAATGTCATTCCCTATGAGCAATATGTCATCCACATAAAGCACAAGGAAGACAACCGCGCTCCCACTAAACTTCTTGTACACACAAGGCTCTTCTTCGCATCTAACAAAGTTGAACTCTTCAACTGCCTTGTTAAAGCGAATGTTCTAGGTTCGAGAAGCTTGCTTGAGTTCATAAATGGACCTCTGAAGCTTGCATACCATATGACTTTGAGTTGGCGACGTGAAACCCTCAGGTTGAGTCATGAAGACTTCTTCCTGGAGCTCTTCGTTAAGGAAAGCTGTTTTCACGTCCATCTGCCAAATCTCATAGTCATGGAATGCTGCTATCGCAAGCAGAATCCGAATAGATTTGAGCATTGCCACAGGGGAGAACATTTCTTCATAGTAAATCCCTTCTCGTTGATTATACCCCTTGGCAACTAGACGAGATTTATAGGTCTCTACCTACCCGTCCGCTCCAATCTTCCTCTTGTAAACCCATTCACAACCTATCGGTCTGGAAGCCTGTGAAGAATCAACCAAAGTCCATACTTTGTTGATCTTCATTGATTCCATCTCGGATTCCATGGCTTTCCACCATTTCTCAGAATCAGGGCCTTGTATAGCCTCTTGGAAAGTCAAAGGGTCGTCATCTCTATGACCGACCACCTCCTCTTGCACCATCAGATCAAGTCTGTCAAGTGCACGTCGAGAACATGTTGACCTTCTCAAGGAAGCATGTGTAGCAGGTTCAACCTGCACTAGGATATCTTGTTGGGCTTGTTCCTGAACAGGTTCCTGAACCGGTTCCTGAACTTGTTCCTGAACAGGCACTGTCACTTCAACATTTGAAGATGAAGCGCCGGAGCCTAACACTATATCACTCAGCCAAGAACGCTCATTTGACATCTCATGTCCATGAGCTTGTGTTGGCTCATCGGGTTCTTGAATCTTGTCAAGAACTACTTCCCCACCATGAATTCCTTCATCAAGGAATTCCCTTTCAAGAAAGGTTGCCGTTCTGGCCACAAACACTTTGTGTTCAGACGGGTGGTAGAAATAATATCCCATAGTTTCCTTGGGATAACCTATGAACCTACATCTCTCAGACCTAGCATCAAGCTTGTCTGGCTGAAGTCTCTTAACGAAGGCCGGACACCCCCAAACCTTGATGTGCCTCAGGTTTGGCTTACGTCCTTTCCATATCTCATATGGTGTCTTCGAGACTGCTTTGGTGGGAACTTTGTTTAGCAGATAGGCAGCTGTTTCTAAAGCATAGCCCCATAAGTTCATTGGAAGATCAGTGAACCCCATCATGGATCTCATCATATCTAATAAGGTTTGATTTCTCCGTTCGGATACACCATTATGTTGTGGTGTTCCGGGAGAAGTCCACTGAGACAAAATCCCATTTTGCCTTAGATAATCGACAAATTCATGACTAAGATATTCACCGCCCCGGTCAGATCTCAACACCTTGATACTCTTTCCGGTTTGTTTCTCCACTTCACTGCGGAATCTCTTGAACATTTCAAAAGATTCGGATTTGTGTTTCATCAAGAACACAAATCCATATCTCGACATATCATCAGTGAACGTGATGAAGTACGAATATCCACCCCTGGCATGAACTCTCATAGGTCCACATACATCAGTATGTATCAGTCCTAGGAGTTCTGTAGCTCTCTCCCCGGTTCCACTAAACGGAGATTTGGTCATCTTACCAGTGAGACAGGACTCGCAAGTTGCATAAGATTCATAATCAAAATGGCCTAAAAGACCATCTTTATGCAACCTGTTTATCCTCTTCTCACCGATATGACCAAGTCTACAATGCCAAAGATACGTCTGTCTTTGACGATCATCTACTTTTCTCTTAAGGCCCGAAACATGCATGTTAATTTCTTCTACATTAAAGTTCATGATTTTCATGTAGGTCTTACCCTCTTTCCTTTTGAGAGATGTAAGGTATTCCTTACAATTTCTCTTCCAATGCCCTTTCTTCTTACAGAAGAAGCACTCATCATCAATTTGGTCATATCTGCCCCTTTTGCCCTTGGGTTTGGTCACACCATCCTTGGACCCATGGGGCTTCTTCTTGGGTTTTTTGTTGCCCTTGCCCTTCTTGGAAGAAGAGCCGACCATCATTACGGCACTAGATCCCTTAGACATCTCGGACATTGACTGACTTTCATAGTCAATCATTTGGTTCAACATCTCATGCAGATCCATGTCCATCTTGTTCATGTTAAAGTTAACGATGAACAATGAGAACGTCTCAGATAACGACTGCAAGATCAAATCTTGAGACAACTCTTTGCCCAGTGTGCAGCCCAGCTTCACAAGCTGTTCAATAAGACCGATCATCTTTCGAACATGGGGTTCCACCGGAGAGTTCACAATCAGTCTAGACTTGAACAGAGCCTTCAACAATTGATGTCTTGCCGTTCTGCTCTGTGCACCATACATCTTCTTAAGATGTGCAATGATAGCGCTAGGATCCATATCCTCATACTGGCGCTGCAGTTCTGAACTCATTGAGGCTAGGATGATACACTTTGCAGTGTCAAGGTCATCCTTTTGCTTTATCCAAGCGAGCAAGCCATCCTCATCGTCATCAGCAGGAGATTCCTTGATAGGATTCTCGATCGCATCGAGTAGCTTCTCTTGCTTGAAGACGATTTTGAGGTTGCGGTACCAATCATCGAAATTTTCCCAAACATTTTTGTGGACATCGAGAATGGCACGTAGGGAAATTGAAGACATTCTTCGGGAAATCTAGAAGGAAAATTGCAGCATTTGTTTGAACACTTATTTAATCAAATAGATATGGACTTTTCATCTAAATGATTATTTTACTGATGAATACTACAATAGTATTCAGAATCGTATTTCTTTCAGTAATATTTCCTGAACTAGTCATGCATAAGCCCCCTGGTAGTCAGGTCGTTTCTTAAGCATATTAAATAGGTTGATTTTAATATGGCTCTATATCACATAGTCACCTGGTAGTCAGGTCGTTCCTATTGATATAGTTGAGTTCATCCTTCTTCTCATGGTTGGATATCAATTAAGTTTATGTCCCTCGGGTAGTCCA
>CM071867.1:37606927-37626659 GCA_036759665.1 Gynandropsis gynandra
GTAGTCAGGCCGTACCATGTAAACGAGAACCTATTCAAAACATCTACGATGAAGGAAAAGCCTAACGATAAACAATTTTTTGTTTAAGAACCCAATTATTAATTAAAATTCTCAATTTTAATATGGCTCTATATCACATAGTCACCTGGTAGTCAGGTCGTTCCTATTGATAAAGTTGAGTTCATCCTTCAGCTCATGGTCGGATATCAATTAAGTTTATGTCCCCCGGGTAGTCCAGGCGTTTACAAAAACTAATTGATTCCTCCCACTAGACATCTAATGTCATAGATGTATGAATCGAATTCTTGAACTACATGCCTCTTGGTAGTCAGGTCGTACCATGTAAATGAGAATTTATTCAAGGTGAAGAAAAAAAAACTTAACGATAAACAATTTATCGTTTAATAACTCAATTATTAATATTTTAAAATTAAAATTCATTTAATTTTAATCTTAATTTTTTTTAATTTTTTTTACTAGGGTTAGGGTTAGGGGTTTAGGGTTAGGGGTTAGGGTAAACCCTAGCCGCCGCCCCCTTTCACCGCCGTCCCTATGCCGTCGTCTCCAGGCTGGAGGACTCGCCGGCGGAGGCGACCCGGACCACCGCACGAGGGACGGTGAATCGCCGGCTAGAGCATCTGCGAACTGGCGACTTTGGGCGAAGGCGATCTGGGTTTCTGAAAACCCTAACCGCGCCTTTCGCCCTTCCGCGCCCGTCGCACGACCGCTCCGCCTGCTCTCCGTCGCTGTCCGTCATCGACTCTCACCCGGTCGACCCTCCGCCAGCCGCCTCACCTGAAGATCCTCGCTCGGGTCGTTGCACGAGCTCTCTGCAAGTCTCCCTCGCCCGACGTTTCTCCTCGCGCGCGTTCGCGACTCCCGCGATGGGCGATCGAAGAACACCTCCCGTCGCCTCCTCTGTGCCGCGCCGGTACTGGATACGTCGGCCGGCCCTTCGCCTGCGGTGGACGACCCTCGTCTGGCGAGCTAGGACGTCGGCCGACGCCCAAGTCCTTCGTTCTTCGCGCGATTCTGGCGATCGTTCGTGTGCGCGCGCGTAACCTTTTTCGATCCAATTTTTCACAAAATATCGAAAAAACTAATCCTAAACATGCATCCAGACGCTCTGATACCACTGTAGGGTTGATTTCAATTGCGAAAACATGTTTTTATCAACCCGAATTTTAGATCTAGTCATGTTCGGATTAGTTTTTCACGGATATTCAACGATAAACAATTTACAGAAACAATTTCGTAATACCTGTCGTTGAATGTGCTGTCGTCGGATGCGAGACTTGATAGCACAAGTTCTCTACGTGTATCCACGCCGAGATCGGGACTGCTTTGATGTGGAAATCGGAAGAACGAAAAACTATTTTCGTTCTTCGCTCTTTTCTTTTCCGGCGGCTAAGGTTTTAGGTCTTAGAATTGTCTATATACGAAACCTCGTAATGCGTTTATTTATAATTATTAACTCTTTAATAATTACGACTTAAACCCATAACTATCCAATATTACATATTAGGCATAGGACTTTCAATGTGATGTAATAAAGGGTTAATTGCAATGACAAAGCATAAGCAAAACCTTCAGTTTTATGCATATCCTAAAAACAAAATCTCATATTAATCATTTTATTTCTTTATTGTTTACATAATTATATATCTATAGTCTTATGAATATTATAATCACTACAGTTGACAAAACACCCAAAAACAAATACAGAAAAATTTGAATTTGGACTTCCAAATTAATACCCGAAGATTAATGTCGTGATACATCATCGATTTTCATTAACTATTGATGATGTAGAGTCCATCTCAATAACCATATCGACAATCACGTCACCCCAAAATTTAGAATTAGTTGAATTTTTATCATTTAATATTAAAAACAATATTTTTAATAAATTTATTATCTCTTTCTCTCTCCTCTTCAACTTGCAAACGTTTTCTTCCTTATACCCTGTGAGGCCCGTACGAGCCAAGAAGAAAATATATATAGACGCACATATATGTATATATATGATACTTAATTATATTAGGGTTATTGAAAAAAAAGTGGCAGCCGCACGAACCAACAAAAACAGAAAAGAGAGAAAAAAGAAAAAAGAGAGAATAAGAAAAAAGAAAAGAGAAATTGGAGAAGCATATCCAATTATTCATCGTGTTTTTAAAGGGTAAATTTTTATCAAGATATTGGTAAATATCTAAAAATATTTTTGTGATTGTTTTCTTAATTCGAAGATTTATATTATAGCAATTGAGTAATTGAATGGATCTATAATAGGCAAAAATTGATTGGTGTTGTTGTTAGCGATATTATCAAGAATCGTTAAGTCTTTGGAGAAACTAAGGTGATGATTTTTTATAACTTCTATTTTGTAATAGTATTGTAGTCTCTTTTAATAGTTAGTTTCATCATTCATTTGAATTTTACCAAGCATTAAAGCATCATTTAGTCATCTTTTAGTGTTTTCTCGTATTATTGCAGAAAATGAAATATCGGGACACAAACAGGAATAAATGAAGCAAACTAAGCAAAACCACTCTCATATCAGCTATGCATGGTCAGCATCCAAAGAATCATAAACCGGAGAAGAGAAATGGAAGCAATGGTCGCTTACAAAAAAATGGAAACAATGGCCGCTTACAAAAATGGAAATTTTCGGTGGTTGGAGCAAAAATGAAAAATTTTGGTTGCTTGAACAAAAGTAAGAAGATCACGGTTGGTACATGAAAAGGAAACATGGTTTACATAAAATAGAAGCAAGTTGCTGGAACAAAATGTAAACTTCCAACCGCCTATACAAAAATGGAAAGATTGTCGCCTACACAAGAATTGGAAACTGCAACCGTCAAAGATAGAAAATGGAAATGGCTGCTGGAACAATTAATGGAGATGCAAGAACAATAAAGAAGGCAGAAAATCAAAGAGGAAAGGAGGAAAAATGAAAAGAAAATCGTTGCTGCACAAGAGGAAAAGGAAATACAAACTGTTGAAGAAAATAGAAACCGAGAAAATGGAAACTAGCCAAAAAGGAAATTTAGCAAAACAAGAAAATGAACGTGCTGGATGTTTAAACCAAAAGGAAATATGGTTAGATAAGAGGAAGGGGAGCTACATGGCTGAAAATAAAGAGGAAAAGTTGACAATTACACAAGAATGGAAAAACAAGAGATGTAAAAACTCGGAAAAGGAAAATTGCAGTTGCTGTAAGAAACAGGAAATTCCAGCCACTAGAGAGGAAAGAAAGAGGACGACCAAAGAGTAAAGAATAGATGAAACGAAAGAGGAGAAAGAGGGTAAAAAGGAGGGAGCTTCAGCAGCCCAATTCGGTACAGAAAATGAAAGAGAAAACAGAGCACACGTAGAAAGAGTAGAGAGAGAGCAGAACACGTACAAGGGAAAGGACGGGGCGACGAAGCCGGAGCGCGGAGGAGCTATTGAAGATGTCGGTAATAGAATAGAGAGGGATCTCATTCTTTATCCATGTTGAATATAGTTATCTTTTGTGTTTCGTTTTCTAAATTCATGTCCGAGTAGGTCCATAACCATGGGTTAGAGAGTTTTGCCGATATGTAATGAAGTTTTGTTCTTAATACTTGGTTATAATATTTGATCGTTTCAGATTGATTGGTTGTTCGTAATATTTTTGTTCTTGTTGGCCACTTGAATGAATGTTTATAAAAATCTAATTGCATTGGGAGATGAATTGGATTTCGGAATGTAGCCATGATATTAAGTCTCAATTGATTTAGAACCTTGGTCGATGGGTTGATTAAACTTAGAAATTAGAATAGAGATATTAATGCATCTAGTAGGTGAGATTACACAATTTGGAGATTGGTAGTACGCATGCTAGATAGTGGGTTTAGGCATCAGGAGAGTCATTCCCTAGGAAAGAGCTTGAATTCCCCGAATACCTAACAATATATATAACCATAATCTTGTTAGGACTTTGTTGCAACATCGTGCATCTCTCAAAACCTGTGGTGTTTAGTTCATTGAGTATAATCCGATAGTTAGTTAGTTAGTTAGTTTATCTTTATTTTCATTCCCATCACTTATTGATTTTACACGTCTTATTCATTAGTTTACTAGCTTTAGAGTTGCATTAATTTCTTGTGTTCGACCCTGGTACTATACGATCCGTATTCTTGCGGAAGCGTTAGTCTAGGTAAATTATTACTTGAGATTAACCACATCAATTTTCTCCATCCTAATTTAGGATTTGTTGTTGATTTATGGAAGAGATTCTACTTTTAAAACAAGGCATGATCACAATAGGATTTATAGGATCATAATGGAAAAAGTGAGATGTTACAAGTGAAATTGAATAAAACCCTATATTTGTTGTATGAAAATTGATGACAAGTATATGAGTTGTATAAGTGACTAAAGATGATCTAGAGAATTGACGTGCGATCAAGTGTTGGGGTCGGAGAACATCGATATTTTGGTTCGGTATTAAATCCGAGTGAACATCTTGTTTTGTGCTTGATCGAGTGATTTCACACTCGAACCTTCAGAAGAAGGCGTGTGCGAGCATGTCGGTAAGAGTTATCATGTTAGTATTGCGACACTTGGATCTGGGCGTGCTGGGTTGTGGTAACTATTTGAGCGATGGAGCATCGAGTTAATCAGATCGGTGGATTTGCCAACATCGTACGGTGTTGGGGTTGTGGTAACCTTTCGAGCGACAAAGTGCTGTATTGTACTGATGGCTAGGATACGTTGTGAGCTTGCGAGATCTTCAGTGTGCTGGGGTCCTTTTGACTTTGCGAGTGTATGTCCGAGCTAGAGTCGTGTGGACTATGTGTGTTATGATCCGGTGTAGTACTAGTCTTAGATTATGGATACTCTGTCGGGTTGGGTCAAGTTGTTTATATATTTTTAGTTCAGACTTTGGATAGATCATTATTTTATGTTATTTAGTTTAGAATGGGACAATACGTGGCACATAGTACGTACACGTATTGATCTCACTGAGTGCGTATTTCGTACTCACCCTATTTATGGTTGTCGTGGATGGACATGATATGGCAAGGAAAAAGAGCAATGAGGTTGAGCAACAACATGAGAACTCACAACGGACTGATGGAAGAGGCGTGCAAGAGATCTCGATGAGTTTTATTTTGCATTTCATATTTATTTATTTATTTATTCTGTGATTATGATATTTACGTATTTCACTTGCTATATGGTCCGAACCATTTTTATTTTGGAATAAATCATTTATTTTGTTTTATAAATGCGCTTGAGCGGAGATATATATGGCCATCTCATGGGGCTGATGGTGGACACTCCTAGTCCCAAGGTAGAATTGGGATAGGGGTGTTACAAATTGGTATCAAAGCCTGGTTGTCATTTTGCGTATTTATTATTTTCACTGGATTTCAAAATGTTTTGTGAAATGTTTTAATAAAGCCACGAGACTATAGCACATATGTCTTGAAATGTCTAGTGGGTTTAGAGCTATGGAAACTAATAGTAGTTAATTGTGTATAGCAGACAATACCGAGAAGTATGATTACTAGAGCTCTTGGTCACGAGATGAGCAGAGGCTCTTGTTCCACTAGTCGTACGCAGTCTCAATCATCTGGACGAAGATCACGAAGTGGAATAGATAGAGATGTCATGAGAGAAATTTTGAGAGAACTATTAGCATAAAGTCGACAACATGACCAAGAGGAGAGTTCGGTGGCACCACAAGTACCGGTGCAGGCACCGACACCACCACCAGTATAACCACATGCTCCACCGCAAGTATCATTGCCACCACCACCAATGCCTCCTCCAATGTTTAATCAAAGGCATGTGGAGACATTAGAGTCTTTCTATGTAATGGATCACAAGGCTAAATGGGGTACAAAGTCATTTCGTGGTGGTGTGATACCTCCCATGAAGACAGAGGAGTGGATGTTTTGATTAGAGCGGAACTTTCGATCATCTAGATGTTCATTAGAGTTTAAGATGGATATTGCTCTCCACGATTTGGAGGGAGAAGCAGTGTTTTGGTGGGACAAGATTCAGAGAGAACATCTAGAGTATAAGTTTTCTTGGGCCGAGTTCAAACGACTTTTTGAGTTGAAGTATGTACCACACGCTACTCGTGAAGAGATGGAGTTGACATTTCTACAGCTCACATAAGGTGATCGTACTATTGCTCAATATTATGAGACTTATGTGGAGTTATCACGGTTTGGGTCCAAATAAGTAACCTCACAAGTTCTTAAGATCAACAAATTTTTGCAAGGACTACGACCAGAAATCACACGCAAGATTGAGATAATCAAGCATGGATCATTGCCTGAGCTAGTTCAGAATTCTCAGTTGGTGGAGAAGGGACACATCAAGGAGGGCATTTTGAAGTCTTCAGATGCCAAGGCGAAACAGGTTGTCCAACAGATTCGGGGGAGATCAGATAAGAGAAAAACAGTTTAGACTCGTTCTATTGTGGCAACACCAAGGTACCTATGTCATCGTTGTGGACGTGAGCATGTTGGGGGCATGCCAAAGATTTGACAGGAGAGTAGGATGCTTTCGATATGGAAGTTTAGAGCACCAGTTTCGTGATTGCCCATAGAAAGTGGGAGAAACTATGAGGCAACGACGATTCGACGGATGTTTATGTTGTGGCAGTATGGATCATTTTCAAAAGGATTGTCCGAGGCCGCCACCACCACTACCATCGCATCTAACCATAGGTTAGAACTAAAAAAGCCTGAAGAGCATGCATCGAAATCTAGAGCTATACAATCATGGCTATATGCCATGGGAGGTTACAAGGATGAACATGAGGGCCAAGAAGGAGATGCTCAACCTGTCGCTGATATATTATTTTTTATATATATCATGTGTGTATGCCTCATATAATAAATTATCTATGTGGAGGTTTTTCGTGAGAGAATTGAGAAGTAGATTCTTTAAAACATTCGTATTATGTAGGATCTATAATCGTGGGAGGCCTATCTACTCATGTGTCATTTTTTAACACCGGTGCGACACATAGTTTTGTGAGTCCATCGACGGCTAATAAATTAGTGTTCAACCTGAGGATCTAACAAGTATTGTCTAGGTGCATACTCCTTAAGGTCAATTTTATAATCCCAAGGGGTTTTCAAAGAGGTGCACGTGGTGATAGAAGGAGAAGAACTAGCTTCAGAGCTTATCATCATTCCAATGGAATGCTACGATGTGATCCTTGGAATTGATTGGTTTTCAAGACATATGGATTGTCTTCCTGGTCAAGTGCGTTACCAGAAAAACGACAAGGAGCTTAAGTATCAAGGAATCCAATCGGGTCAAGGGATTCACGTCATCTCAGCGTTGCGTATGGAATGATTACTAGATCAAGGGTTTGACCTTTATCTCACTACCATATTGGTAGAAGAAGTGGGTCCATCTGTGCAAGTCGAAGAGATCCATGTAGCACGAGAGTTTGTAGATGTTTTTAGAGAACTGCAGGGCTTACCACCAATGCAAAGGGATCCATTTGAGACTGAGTTAGAACCGGGTACTACTCCAATATCAAAGTCTCCATATCAAATGGCCCCAACAAAAATGGCAGAGTCGAGGAAGCAATTAGATGAAATACTTGAGAAAGGTTTTATACGACTGAGTACATCACCATGGGGTTCACCAATCCTATCTATAAAGAAGAAAGATCGAAGTTTCAGATTGTGCATTGATTATAGGGCTCTAAATAAAGTCACTGTAAAAAATAGTTACCGGTTACCGAGGATCGATGAGTTATTAGAATAGTTAAGAGGTGTGACTTGGTTCTCAAAGATATATTTAGCATAGGGATATCATCAAATTCCAATTGTAGAAGGTGACATTACAAAGACCACATTTTGAACTTGATATGGGCATTATGAATTTGTGGTCATGCCATTTGGATTGACTAACACCCTTGTTGTGTTCATGAAGCTAATTAACAATGTGTTTCGAGACTACTTGGATTGTTTCGTTATTGTATTTATCGATGACATTTTGGTTTACTCCAAGAGCCCAGAGGAACACGAGGAACATCTACGCTTAGTGTTAGAGCGTCTTAGACAACAACGATTGTTTGCGAAGTTGAAAAAGTGTATTTTCTAGAAGAGACATGTTGGATTTTGGGAACATGTCGTATTAGAGGAAGTAGTTTTTGTCAATCCCGAGAAGGTGTTAGCGACTGTAAGATGGAAACAACCAAAAAATGCATCAGAGATAAAAAGCTTTCTAAGGCTAGCAGGGTACTATCAATGCTTCGTTATGAACTCTTCTAGACGAAGGAATCCAATGACGAGACTTACACGAAAGGATGTACCTTTTGTTTGGAATGAAGATTGTGAGAAGTCATTCAAAACACTAAAAGAGAAGCTAACAAAATCCCCAGTGTTAGCCTTACCACAACCAGTGATTCTATACACAGTTGATACGGATGTATCAAAGACAAGATTAGGATGTGTACTTATGCAGGGAGATAACGTGATTGCTTATGCATCAAGGCAGTTACGTAAGCATGAAGAGGATTATCCGACTCATGATTTAGAGATTGCAGTTGTGGTCTTCACGTTAAAGATTTGGAGGGCATATCTTATGGGGAGAAGGTACAGATTTTTATAGATCACAAACGTCTAAAGGACATATTTACGTTTCCAGAGTTGAATTTGCGTCAGAGAAAGTGGATGGAGTTTGTCGCAAACTACGAGGTGGACATTGCGTACAATCCAGGGAAAGCAAATGTTGTTGCAGATGCGTTGAGCCGCAAGAGAGTTCAAATTCCAGCTATGCAAGAATTCGATCATTTGATTAGCCAGATAAGTGCCTTAAAACTAGAGGCAGTACAGACTGAGTCTAAGAGTGTCGGGTTACGAGCCATAAATCATGCTGGTCTATTGAGTAGAATTCGTACATCACAATTATCCGATGAGAGATTGCAGAAGATTCCTAGTAATCAGTAAAACCCGAGGTACAAGTTGTATCAGATCAAGGAAGACGGTCTGATGATGATTAGTGGTCAAGTTTTTGTACCGAAGGATCTGGGGATCAGAGAATAGATTCTAATCTAAGCTCAGCAATCCAAGTTTTGATTCATCCTAGATCGACGAAGATGTATAGGGATGTTGGCCAGCTTAATCAATGGCTAGGGGTGAAGAAGGACATCGCTGAATGGGTAGTGAAATATCCAACGTTTCAATTAATCAAAACGGAGCAACAAGTACCAAGCGAGAAATTACAAAGTCTACCAGTTACCAAATGGAAGTGGGACCATATTACCATGGATTTCGTGACGAGTCTTCCAAGGACGCAAAGTGGAAAGGGTGCCATTTGGATGGTCGTGGATCTACTAACTAAATCGGCTCATTTCATTCGGATAAAAAAGACTTTTGATGTGAATCGGCTAGAAATGATGTACATTGTGCAAATTGTGAAGTTGTATTGGGTTCCGTCAAGCATTGTGTTAGATCGAGATGGGAGATTCACCTCACGTCTTTGGCAGGCATTTCAAAAAGCGTTAGGAACAAAATTATGTATGAGCACTCGGTATCATCCATAGACAGACGGAAAATTTGAGAGAACTATAAGGATGCTTGAGGACTCATTACGAGAATGTGCGTTGGAATGGCCTGGTAGAGTGGAGAATCATTTACCGCTTGTTGAGTTCGTATACAATATAGCTATCATGCTAGTATTGGGATGTCACCATATGAAGCATTATACGGGCGATCATGTCGTACACCCTTGTGCTAGACTGAAGTGGAAGAGAGAGCTATCTTCGGAGCAGAAATTTTGAAGAGACCATGAAAAAGATAAGATCGTCAGAAGAGTTATGTTGATCTAAAAAGGAAGGCTGTTGAGTTCAACATCGGATACATGGTATATTTGCGAGTTCAAGTAACGCGAGGGAGATTAGGCGGGAGCCGAGGGAACAAGCTATCACCATGGTTCACGGGGCTATTTAAAGTTATTGAACAAATTGAAGGGCCTATCGATTGAAGCTTCCCTCATCTTTAGAGGGAATACATGTTGTGTTTCATGTATCATTGTTACGTAAGTGTTTACCAGTACCAGAGAGAATACTTGTAGAGCCACCAAAAACCTTGAGAAAATACTTAACATATAAAGAACGTCTTATACACATTATGGACCACCAGGTGAAACAATTGAGGCGTAAGCAAATTCCGATGATAAAGGTTGTATGGGAACATCATGGCGTGGAAGGAGCAACACGGGAATTAGAGGAAAATATGAGACATGAGTATCCCGATTATTTTGAAGATGCGTTGTATGGTTCTTCTATTCATTGAATACAAATGTTGTCGTAAGAATCAGAGATAGAATTCGAGGACGAATTCCGTTGTAGTGGGGGAGAATTGTGAGGACCGTACGACCTAGGAAGAAAATGTGTATAGACACACATATATGTATATATAATACTTAATTATATCAGGGTTATGAAAAAAAAGATAAGGGGTAGTCGCACGGATCAGCAAAAACGGAAAGAAAAAGAGAGGAAAAATAGAAAAAAGAGAGAAGAAGAGAAAATAAGAGAGAAATTGGAGAACCATATCCAATTTTTCATTGTGTTCTTCGTGGGTGAATTCTTATTAAGATAAGGGTAAATCTCTGAAAATATTTTTGTGATTGCTTCCTTAATTCGAAGATTTATATTATAGAAATTGATTAATTGAATGGATCTATAATAGGGAAAAATTGATTGGTGTTGTTGTTAGCGAAGTTATCAAGAATTGTCAAGTCATCGGAGAAGCTAAGGTGATGATTATCCCAATCCTAATTTGGATTTGTTGTTGATTTATGGAAGAGATTCTACTTTTAAAACGGGGCATGATCACAATAGGATTTATAGGATCATAATGAAAAAAGTGAGAGTTACAAGTGAAATTGGATTAAATCCTAGATTTTTTGTATGAAAATTGATGACAAGTAATGAGTTGTATAAGTGACTAAAGATGATCTAGAGAATTGACGTGCGACCAAGTGGTGGGGTCGAAGAACATCGATATTTTGGTTCGGTGTTAAAGCCGAATGAATATCTTGTTAGTGTGCTCGATCGAGTGATTTCACACTCAAACCTTCGGAAGAAGGCATGTGTGAGCGTGTCGATGAGAGTTGTCATGAGGAGTATCGGGTTGACGAAGTTAGTATTGCGACACTTGGATCTGAGCCGATGTCGTACCGTGTTGGGTTATGGTAACCTTTCGAGGGACGGAGCATCGAGTTAGTCAGATCAGCCGATCTGCGAGTGTTGTACCGTGTTGAGGTTGTGGTAACCTTTCAAGCGAGGGAGCGACGTATTGTACTGATGGCTGGAGTACGTTGTGACCTTGCGAGATCTTCAGTGTGCTGGGGTCCTTTGGATTTTGCGAGTGTATGCCTGAGTTAGAGTCATTTGGACTTTGTGTGTTATGATCCGGTGTGGTACTAGTGTTAGACTTTGGATACTCAGTTAGATTGGGTAGAGTGATATGTTATTTAGTTTAGAATGGGAGAATACATGGCACAGAGTACGTACACGTATTGATCTCACTGAGTGCGTATTTCATAGTCACCCTATTTGTGGGCTGTCGTTGATGGACATGATATGGCGATGAAAAAAGAGCAATGAGGTTGAGCAGCAACATGAGAACTCACAACGGACTGAATGGAGAGGCGTGCAAGAGCTCTCCATGAGTTTTATTTTGCATTTCTTATTTATTTTATTTATTTACCTTGACTATGATCTTTATGTATTTTATTTACTATATGGTACGGACCACTTTTATTTTGGAATAAATCATTTATTTTGTTTTATAAATGCATTTGAGCGGAGATATATATGACCACCTCTTGGGAGTGATGGTGGACATTCCTAGTCCCGAGGTAGTACCGGGATGGGGGTGTTATAACCCAAATGTTGTTTCCATATAGAACAGGACAACACGATTGGCAAGGCCGGATGGAGAAGGCACTGCTTAAAGACTAGATGAACATATCTGGAATACGAGGAAGATTATGACAATTTCGTCAATATCTCCTAAAGAAACTCATCACCTATAACATTCTATGCCAAAACGACAGCGTTCAAACTTTTGGTTTGGTGAGTTTTAGTGTTTTTTTAGCTACTAATTTCGCCGGAAAGTAACCTTTCTCGTTGCTAAGGTGCTCTGTAATGCTTTCCGACTTCATTGATTTCTATTTTTATAGAGAACCCAAGTTTCTATAAAGCAAGATTTGATGAAATTAGTTCAATAACTTGCTACTCGGGCTGCATTTAGAGGAATAGCTGAAGTTTATAAGAAAATCAAAGCCCCAAATTTGCATATGAGTTTTCAAACTCTTGGCGCGGTTTCTCTGGTGATCATGCGTTGCAACCGCAACTCTTGAAGGTTTGAGATATAAAACGTTTTCCTCAGTTCTCATAAAGAAGACATACTCATCTCCTCTAGTTTGAAAATGTACCTGCAGGTTACTCCTCCAAGATCAATAAGCAGATTTTTAAGAACTCCTTGACTGCTCTAGTGCTGATTGACATCATCAAATGTGTAGCTTCATCAAATACCGATTCTACTACAGAGACCAAGTATCTTGCTGCATCAGAAGCAACAAAAGAAGCTAATTGGACTAAGAAGTTCATATCTGAAGTTGGAGTGGTCCTCAGCACAACAGATGCCATTGAGCTATATTTTGACAACAATGGAGCCATTGCACAAGCTAACGCCCAGATCTCACCAGAAATCCAAGCACATACTCAGGTGCTTCCATCTCATTCAAGAAATGTTTTAAAGATGAGATGTGAAGATATACAGAGTGCCGACAAACGAAAAATTCACTGACCCATTGATGAAGCCTTTGATGCGGCTTAAGCATGATCACCATACTAGATCCATAGGCATTAGACACATGTCTTATTGGTCTTAGCACAATTAGGAGACTACATGTTTATGCTCTAGAGACAAACATTGGATGGTTGTTTTCGGGACTTATTTATGTATCATGACATTTTATCATCTATGACATTTGTTATTTCATTCAGTTTATTTTCTATGTGTTATAAATGAATGAAATAACATCCTTAGAATTATTGTTTTGAATATATTCTTAAATGATATCCCTAGTCGAGTATCATTAAAAATAAGGATATCGATGATGCATTAAGACTAAAATATGTTGAATTAATATTAGATATCAATTCAACACATAGATATGTGTTAGAGAACAATGTCCTAAATTGATCCGCAATGAGATTGCTATATGGATTGTTATATGAGTGTAATATGCAATTCTCATAGCGATGATGGTGTATATGATACTTTGACTTGAGATCACCAAGATCTTAACATATGTGATTTACATACTTTGACAGTATTAAACTTTGTTCGTAATTGGATGGACTAACGAGGTAGTGATTGGGTATGCAATTAACTTATGTGCTAAGATTTTCGTTGATCGAGAATACTCTTCTATCATAATCATCCATGTAAAATCTCATAGCAGATCGATCCAGTACATTGTTCTCTAACATCACTACTAGAAATTTGAATATTGCAAAAGGATTTTGCGGACTAACCAGTCCGTCCCTAAATTTGTGGACGGATTACAGACGGAATAGGGACGAGAAAAAAATCGGTCTCTAATCCGTCCCTAAATTTACAGACGAAAAACTAATCCCTAATTCGTCCGCAATTGCGGACGGATTGGAAATAGATGTCGAGGACATCCCGAATTAGGGACGGACACCGAGTTTCGTCCGCAAATTGCGGACGCCCCTGGGTCAGCAGTCCCTAATCCAGGAAGTCCACATATCCTCTCAAGGATGGTTTTGGGACGGCTCATCGTCATTCATAACTTCTTCCCATTAATGCTTCCATTGCACTTCTTTGTATGTCCTTGGCTCGATTTCCTTATCTGTTTTCCTTATCTATGGCAAGGTGAAAGACTCAAAACATATATATTTTATGAATGGGACATGCAAGAGCAAGATTGTTGAAGAATACACTTCTATCATAATCATCCAAGTAACAATCTCATGACAGATCGATCCAGTACATTTTTCTCTAACATGTACCTATCAATTTATCTATACGAGTCTTAATGCAACATTCATATCCTTATTCTCAATGATGCTCGATTAGGGATGTTATAAGACTATCTTAAATTATGCGATAATTCACTTTGGCAATTCTACACACATCGATCTAAGTCTTGACGAGTGCTTATTTATTGGTAGGCATTTAACTTGACTTGATCACACGAGGGGTTTCACCGCAATCAAACATATTTCATAAAACATAAATATAATCGGGAAAAGAACTAACATCCGGAGACATACTATCAGATCCTATTATTAATGATGCAAGTGATAACCTTAAGTGTTAGCTAAGTAGTTCCTAGGTAAGAGGGAGCCAAATCATAAGAGCGTATAATTATATAACCTTTTGTCTTTAGTCAGAACGGACTTCGGTAACATTTATTGGATCATGAGCATTCACATATCTTGATTCACCGAGAATCGATAGATAATGCATTATATTCTGATCACCAAGAATCCATAGATATTGCCTTAGGGATTTCATTTTCACTCCGTGTCCTGACATTGTCCGTTCGTCCTGAACCTTCTCCATCCGTGATTTGACACCAACTGTCTACCCGATACTGTTTGTCCATCCCGAGGCTCGGGTCACGCATGGAGAAAGCCTGGGATGGACGGTCCGCGCATTTGCGGACGGTCGAGCAGTTCGCAATTGCTGACGACCGAGCGTCTGCAATTGCAGACAGCCACGAGTTGTCCATAATTGCTTATCCCCGTCCGTAATTACGTACGACAGTTTTCTTTTCAGCCCCAATTACAGACGATCGTTTTCTTTCCGTCCGCAATTGCAGATGACCCGTTTTCTTTCTGTCCGTAATTGCGGACGATTTACGGACAGTTTTTCTCGACTGTTCGAAAAAAAGCTATAAATTTCATCTCACCCCATTGTTTATTTCGTCCAATCCTTCTCTCTCACCCACTCTTTTCTCGTCCACTCATTTCTCTTTCGAGTTTCGACATCTGTCCCGAGTTTCGGCACCCATCCCGAGTTCTGGTGACCATCTCGCGTTTCGATGACCGTCTCGAGTTTCAGCTACCATCACGAGTTCTAGCAGCCGTCATGATTCTTAATGATGATTCCGAAATACTAGCAATGGATTTGTAATACAAATTCACATATAATTTCCAGTGTTCAAAACATCGGCCTAGGCGGCCGCCTAGGCGCTAGGACGTGTCCATGTGCCTCAATTAACGGCAAATCGAGGCTTCTAGGCGGTTTGGCCGCTTGGCCGTTTGGGCGGCCGATTAGTCGTTCGGCGGCCGCCTAGGCAACCCTTAATTTTTTTAGCTAATTTCATTAAAATGATGTTACCTAAAATCCCTAATCTTTGTCTCTCGTTCGGCCGAAACCTTGAATCGCTCGCACCCTTATCACCCTATGTCCTCATTCGCTCGCTTGTGTCGTCGGTCGCTCGCTTGTGTCGTCGGTTAGTCCAGTATTCGTAGGTCGCTCACCTGTATCGTCGAACGCTCCAGTATTCTTTGGTCGCTCGCCTGTGTCGATGGCTCTAGAGCGCCATAGTCATACGAAAGATCAGGAAGTGTGAAGGTCTGAAGACTACGAAGCCATATGAGCCTTGATGATGTCGTTGCCCTCGGGCCTAGAGCTAGGGTTTTCTTGCTCGCCAACGAGTGGATCACCATTTCCGTAGAGAGAGAGAAAGAGAAAGAGAGAGGATACTTACCAATGAGGTCAAGCAGAAACATGCGTTCACCAATGAGGTCAAGCTCTTCAACCGTTGGAGCTTCGATGATGTTTCGGTAATTACCTTACCGATTTCTTTGTATAATTATGATATTTAGTGGTTTTGAAGAGTGAATCTGCACTCTAGTTTTGTTTGTGTCTGCTCTCGATCGGTTCGCTTTCCTTTTGTGTGAGATCTAGTTCAACAATTTCCGTGGTTTTTCTCGTGAAGGTTTGTTGGAATTCGACCCTTTGATGTTATGTTTAGGTTTGGGATTTTGCGTGCATAAGAGTATTTACTTTTGATTCGATATGACAACCGCATTTGCTTTTGTTGGTTAAAAATGGATTATATTATTATGGTTGCGAAGGAGTAGAGGTATGGTATTTATGTTGAACCGTTAGGTTCTGGTATCAGTGTTTCTTAACCTTGGCATGTCATTGAAATGTGATACTTGAAAACTTCCTTACTGATATGAAGGTTCAATGCATTTTCTTATTGTAAAATGACATATTTGTTTTGTAAATAAAACATTTCCCTTTGTGTAGAAGCTCTCTTTAATTCACTAATCTTCACGACTTAGGTCTGAGAGTGTAAGTTTCCTGTCAAAACTGATCTTTATTGTGTCTCAATCTCCAACTTGGAAAAATGTTGTAGCAGTGTAGTCTGAGAGTGTAAATCCCCGATTTTTCCCATCGATTTGCAGACAGCATGGTGGTCTGCAATTACGGTCGGTTTACAGACTGAAATTTATGTCCTTATTTGTGGACGGACTAGGGACGGATATCATTTGGCGACGCTCGTATGCAGACTACTGTTGGTCCTCACTAATTGTTCCTAAACACATTTAGAGAAAATTAGGGATAGATTCTTCAGTCCCTAAATCTTAGTTTTCTAGTAGTGTGGGAGTGATGCCGTGAGCTCCTTGATTAAATGAGATTGTAAAATGCATGGTCATGCTCAAATAAATTGATATATGATATCGAATTTATTTGTTTCTAAACAATCTACTTGGAAATCAAGATATCTAAGATTGAACTATACGAGTATGACATATTCTATGACTCGTGTTCGTTCAAGACATCAGGGACAAAAAGATTAGACTACACGGTAACATCAATCACTAGAATGGTTATATCGAGTCACTGACATTCTCGTTGCTTGGATAGTAATGATGTGTTGCTAGACACCGCTCATTATTTATAATGTCTATCACTGTCAATGTAACAAGGACCTATTAGGTCGCACACAAGAACTAATGGACTTGGATGTTTTAAGCATTATGTTGTGTTGGGCTTAATTCTGAAATTGAACCTAAGGTCCATTAGTTAATCCTGTTTCAAATAGGAGTAGAGTTAATGGATAAAATTAGGTTAGTCGAATTTAAGTAAAACTAAAATTGTACAATCCTATTTAGAATATGATTAGGTTTCATAGTTTACCTAGAAAACTATAATTGAAAAATCCTATTCGAAATAGGATTCCGATTCGTTTAGGACTCTCGAATTCCCTATAAAAAACTCGAGTAGGGAAGGTTTTCAAAACTATCTAAAAAACGCAAACGGGCAGCTGCAAAAGTCCAGGGTCGAAACACCTAGCTAGCACATAGAGTTTTGACTTAATCCAGCAGCCGGGTTCGTGAGACGTTTGCAAGCGAACACTCTTTTCGTTCGTTTGGATACCGGTGGAGGTAATAGTGATTCGTTGCTATTCGTGACTCATAACATCAAGTTTTGAATGACATCAATAGTGAAGCCCTAATAATGTCAATCAACTCTCTGAACCGATCTAAAGAGGAAACCAGAAATTTTCTATCTATGTTCTTCCGTTGCGCGCCTTCTATGCATATCAGTTTTCTAACACAAAAGATTCTATGAGATGGGATATTGACGAGATTGTTATCGTTTATCATCGCCTTCATCGTCGTCCAAATATGTTCCTCTAGTATCCAAGGGATACCTTCTCCGATCGCGTATTGTCGATTGTCTCCTCGTGTGTGTGGAAATGACAGTTTGGCAAGAGGAAAAAAACAATGGGAAGTTCAGAAAGAAAGAAAAAGAGATATAAAATTTTAAAAAATATTTTTATTTATTTTTTCAGTGGTTCAAATATTAAATAATAAAAAGTCAATTAATTTTAAATTTTTAGGTGATATAATTGTCAACGTTATTATTGAGATGACATTCATATCATCGATAACGAAAAATCGATTATCGTTCGGATATCACTTTAATATATATATATATATATATATATGATAAAAAAAAATGAAAATCTGTGGTTGAAAGTTGAGAAGATGGAGTTTTGTGGTTAAACCACATCAACCATAATTATTTAATTAAATATTTAAATTGTTTTCTCTTTTTTCTCTTATGATTCTTTACGGTTTTTTCATTTTCTTTCAATATCCTTTAATATTTTATTATAATCAATTCCACTATCTTTTTAACAAAATTTTATTTTATATTGTCATCAATCCCACTATTTTTTAATGAATGTCTTATAAAAGAATAAATTCAAAAATACACTTGAACTACTATTAGCATTTCAATCTACCTCTCCTTCTAAAAAAAATTTCAACTTCGAATCTATTTTTAAAATATTGATAATCCCATATTACCTTTATCCTTTAATCGATAATTTTTCTCTTTCCATCAAAGCACCTTGATTTCTTTCTCTCCTATGGCGTGAAAATTACTATTCTCCCACACCAAATCTGATTCGATGCGAGTAGTTTGAAATCAGCATCAAAATCGCCGCAAGTAGCTTGAAATCGACATCAGATTCACCGCGAATAGGTTAAAAACGTTTGTTGTCAACAAAAAAACTTGCAATTAGGCACGTTCCGTAGAAAAACATGATCTATATAGTAAGTTCTTCGCGTTTCTCTTGTCTTTTTCGTATTTTTTTTTGTAAATTGGATAACCCGAGTGAGTAGAGAATAATATGTATAGATTCGATTCTCCTTTTTTCAAAACAAGTCTTATATTGATGTAGATTCGTGTGGGCTCCATGTTCAACACTCTCAGCACGCCTGGGACTCATGCTCAACCCGAGCGAACAGCCATGCTCCATTCACTCCACACGGGGTGTCCATTTTAGCCCGCGCGGGCTCACTCCTCCAGCAGCTCCATCCTGAGTCGGGCTTTTCACCAGCCCACACGGGTTACATTCTGCCAGCCAGCCCGTGCGGGGCACTCATCAGCCCGCGTGGGTTGTGTTCGTCACCTGCATAAACCAGAAAAGGTTAGAAAATAGAAATTAGAGCTACATGGCTGGAAAATAAAGAGAAAATGTTGACAATTACACAAGAATGAAAAAAGAAGAGATGGAAAACTCGGAAAAGGAAAACTGTAGTTACTGTAAAAAATAGGAACTAAGGGGGACGACCAAAGAGGAAGGATAGAGGAAAGGAAATAGGAGAAAGAGGGCAAAAAGGAGAGAGCTTCAGCAGCACAAGAAGGACAGAAGGTGAGGAGAAAAACAGAGCAGTAGAGAGGGAGAGAGAGAGTAGAGAGAGTAGAACGCAAACGAGGGCGAAGGACGGAGCGACCAAACCGGATCGCGAAGGAGCTATTGAAGACGTCGATAATAGAACAGGGAGGAATCTCGTTCATTATCCATGTTGAATATTGTTATCTTTTGCGTTTCGTATTCTATGTTCATGTTTGAGTAAGTCCACAGCTACGGGTTAGATTTTTGCCGATATGTAATGGAGATCATGCTTAATGCTTGGTTATAATATTTAATCATTTTCCGGATCATTTTCCGTTGTAATGAATGATCATAAAAGTTTGGTTGCATTGGAAGATGAATTGAAATTTTGAACGTAGCCATGATATGAGGTATCAATTGATTTAGAACCGTGACTGGTTGGTTAATTGGACTTAGGAATTAGGATAGCGGGCTCAATGCATTTATCGTGTGAGATTACACAATTGGAAGATTGGTAGTACGCACGTTA
>CM071867.1:37626673-37639890 GCA_036759665.1 Gynandropsis gynandra
GAGTCATTCCCTAGGAAAGAGCTTGAATTCCCCGAATACGTGATGATATTCATAACCATGATCTTTGTTAGCACATCATTGCATATTCGTGCATCTCTCGAAACCTGTAGTGTTTAGTCTATTGAGTTTATCCTATTAATTAGATAGTTTAATTTCATTCGCATTCTACACAGTTATTAACTTTTATCGTCCTTTTCATTAGTTACTAGCTTTAGAGTTGCATCGATTCCTCGTGTTCGACCCTGGTACTATACGATCCGTATTCTTTCAGAAATGTTAGTCTAGGTAAATTATTATTTGAGATTAATCACATCAAGTTTTGGCGCCGTTGCCAGGGAATTGATTACGGCTTTAAAGTTAGGATACTTTTGGATTAGGACATAGTCCTTTCCGGAGTCTTATTTGTTTGTTTTTCGTGTTTTTGCTTTGTTTCTTTTTTTTTCTTTAGTCAAATCTTTTTATCTCGGAGCCTAATTGTTTCTTGTGTTTCTATTGTGTGAGGTACTTTATCGCGCGAGACCGAAGAAGGACAAATGGCAGAATGCCGCATCCTAAACGTGCCATAAATTCCAGCCACATTAACCTATGGAGCATACATGGCTCCTAGGCATACACAAATCTTGTCGTGCATCGTTAGAAGGGATGCTCACGTCGAACTACAACCAGCATTCATTCAAATGCTCGGTAACGCTGCATTCAGAGGGAGACCCACCGAGGATCCAAATCAGCATCTTACTGATTTTAAGATGCTTTGCCAAACCATTAGATCAGGTGAAGGAGTCTCAGATGAGGATGTCATGCTCGCTGCCTTCCCATTCTCTGTGAAGAATAAAGCGCAAGACTGGTTGTATTCCCAACCGGTAAACTCTATATGACCGTGAGGGCAGCTAAAAGAAAAGTTCATGAAGCGATTCTTCCCACAAAGTAAAGCTCAGCTAGCTAAGAATCAAATCAACGCGTTCGTCCAAGGAGCAGCTGAGAGTCTATACAAAGTGTGGGAACGTTTCAAAGGCTACCAACGCCTTTGCCCACATCACGGCATGGATCAGAGCTATCTTATACACAACTTTCCGCAAGGACTCGTGGATAACACAAGAATTCTGATCATAGACGCAGCTGGAGTTTCTTTGAGCAACCTCACGTTTCCACAAATTGAAGATCTAATCGATCGTATGGCTGATGAAGGCAGCAACGTCGCTGGAGAATATAATCGCAACGCTCTAGCAACGGTGGCTAACTTGAACGAGACACATGCTTTATACGCTGGTCTAGCCGAGGTGAAGAACCAAGTCGCATGGATCTATAATCTCATATATGAGTCATGTCGTCCTCATTATTCGGAGCAATCAGAGGAACAAGGGGTTCAAGGGTATGAGGAAGTGAATAATGTAAGCTACAACCAACCTTTGGGAAACACATACAATCCCAGATGGAGGAATCACCCTAACCTCTCCTACAAGAATTTCGACGGTGCCTTTAATGCGCAACAACTATCGGGGGATTTTCAACGGTAGGTGCTACAAAGAAATCAAAATTTTCAGCCAAGGACACAGCCCCAAACTCATAATTATCATCCATATGCACCTCAGCCAAAGCAAAACCAATCCGAAGCAGCCCCCTACATCAACGCCATGTTCACTCGTCTCCTCCAATTCCAAGAAAATCAAGGCAATTTGCTGATGGAAGTGTAAATGGATCAAGATAGCACCAAGAAGCAGATAGAGGGCTTTCAAACTCACCTTAGACAAGTGGAGATACAATTTGCACAACTTGCACAAGAGGCAGCACGTCCACAAGGAGTTCTATCGGGAAGGCAAGAAGCGAATCCCCGTGAGCACGTCAGCGTCATATATCTACGGAGTGGTAAGATGGTGGATCATCCCGATCCTTAGATGTTTGAAAGGGGTGAAGAACCTCTTATAACAGTGGAAAATGGCAGCAACATTGAAAAGCATAAGAAGAAAACCGAGGAGGAAGAAGAGCCAAAATACGTAAAATCTGAACCGAGACCGCTCCTTTGTCGTTTCCATAGCATCAATGCAAGAAACTGATGGATCAGGCCACTCCCTTGACATTTGACAAAGGTGAGACGTCTAGTACATCAATAGAAAAGGGAAGTAACATCGAAGAGCACAGAAAGAAACCCAAAGAGGAGGAAGAACCAAAACACGTAAAACCCGATCCAAGACCGCCTCCTTTGCCATTTCCCCAACGTCAAAACAAAAAGAACGAGGATGCTCAATTTGCCAAGTTTGTTGAGATGTTTAAGAAGAATCATATTACCATTCCATTCCACGAAGCGTTGAAGAAAAGATGCCTTCATATGCTAAGTTCTTGAAAGA
This sequence comes from Gynandropsis gynandra, assembly GCA_036759665.1. Lineage (NCBI taxonomy): Eukaryota > Viridiplantae > Streptophyta > Magnoliopsida > Brassicales > Cleomaceae > Gynandropsis > Gynandropsis gynandra. The sequence continues at coordinate 37,629,016 of CM071867.1, forward strand.
GGTGCTTGCGAACAAATGAGATGTAGAGATAGAAACCGTCATGGTGACTAACTCGATGCTGCAGCCAAACCTACCCAAGAAGATGCCCAATCCAAGTATTTCGTAATCCCTTGTAAAATAGGTGCTTATAAAATTAACCATGCACTAATTGATGTCGGAGCAAGCGTGAGCGTGCTACCACTGCCATTATACGAAAAACTGGATCTTAGGGACAGGTTGGATCTTAAACCTACACGAATGGCGCTCACCATGTCTGATCGAAGTGTTAGGACACCCGACGTCATGCTGGAACACGTGCCATTACAAGTTGGAAAGTTCTTCGTCCCGGTCCATTTTGTCGTCTTGGATATAGCGGAGGACAAGAAAATCCCAATCATCCTCGGTAGTCCGTTTCTAAGTACGGCCAAGACGATCATACACTGTGTTGAAGTTAGACTCACACTTAAATTCAGAGATAAAAAAGTGGAGTTCAATCTAAACGATACACTCAAGCAGCCTTGTATGGTGGATTCGGTATTCCACATCGATGTCCTAGAGAAACTAGCCGAAGAAGTCTTTGAAGAGTTCGGGAATATGGATTCTCTTGAGTTGACTCTTTTAGCAGCTGAAAAAGAAGTTTATAAAGACTCAAACGTCGCAACATACTATACTAAGCTGTTACACAAAGAAAAGACGAAGGAGATCCCGAACACCGAGCTAGACGCAATCCGAGCATATTTCTGTGATATCCGAGCATAATAGTTCGTAATCCAAGCAAAAGGTGAAATTTCGGACAATCCTCATTAAGCAGAGTTCTCAACTCACAAAACCATAAGCACAGATCAAGTGGACATCAATTCAGATCAAGAAAACATCCTAAATCAGCGTACAAACCTCCACGCGTCCAAGGCAGATTATAGCCTGTATAAAGCAGCATGCAGCGCAATTTCAACCACCCCCGAGAAGCCTAACAGCCACGCCAAATGTCCAGCACCCAATTGGGGCATCAATAAGGCACCCAAGGTGAGGATAAAGCCTTCACCACAAGGGCTCACGCACCAACAAATTCCGGAAAGGTTGAAGGAAATGAAAGACGAACGCCTAACCGGTTTCATTGAGTGCATAACCGAACTTATGGATAGCTCAACCAAATTCTTTGGACAGTACGATCTAGCCCCCTAACATTGGGAACAACATGACCAAGATTAGGGAGGACATGAATGATTGTGCAAGGAATCCAACTGATCCGCCTGCTACACCCTATAGAGCACACTATGCACGCGAGACGCTATGTACACGACCATTGTTGAGGACGTCCACCTAATGAGTAGCACGTTTTGGTCAGGCTCATGACCTTAAACAAACGATTCTTGGGAGACAACCCGAGCCCCATATCCTTTTAGTTATTTCGTTTTAGTTTTTTTTTTAGAATTCGACTCTTTATTCTTTTCACAAGCATGCTCCTTACCAACAACCCTGATGTATCGTACTGTCTCCTTCGGATTGTATGACTTTTGTTACAGGTTTTTCACTTCGACATCATCCACAACATAAGGAAAGAGGCGTACGCCCAAGTGCATCAACTCAGGACAGCAAGCACGCATCAGGTGCACACGTTCCTATCTATCTTATTTTTCCTCAAGTTTTTGCATGTTAGTCCTTCTCTTAGGTATTGAACATCAGGATGGTATTTCGTTCAAGTCTGGAGGGGTACTCTTCAAATGTCATGACTCTGATTAGGATTTAGATGTTGAGTTCTTCATTTATTTTTTGCTTTTACGTTAGTTTTGTTAGGATTAGACAAACGAATATATAGTACGAAATATTTTGAACTTTAGTCACCTCTGTGCAACTTTGTCGAATCGGGAATAAAAGTCTAGGTTTGCTGAAACATACCTTTAGATATCAATTAGTTAGTGGTCATTTATGAATCCATAGCCTATATTTGTATTCTTCCCCTTAGACTTCAATCCCAAGCACTTATATCTCCGAGCATACCGTTCATTCTTTGTTTTGTTTTGATCATTATATTTCCATGCACTTATACTCTGTTGTCAATAGACTAAGTTCTTTAACTTTTTCAGCCCTACATTAACATGAGTACATCAATATTGATGGTTCAGGTCTAAGTGGTGGGTCGAGGCGGTTTTTCTACATCCTAAGGGTTAGAGTCGATGTGTATTCACAATAGTTAATCAAAAGAAAAAATCAGCAATGACACAACCTCTTCACTCCGTTAAGGTTACAAAACCTTATGTGTGTGCCAATTGGCAACTTGGATCTAAGTAGAAGGCTGTCCTCTTCAACTCCGACGTCCTAAAAACCGAGTGCGAATTTTCAAAAAAAATATGTGTGGAAACCGAAAAGAAGCAAAAGATAACTGGAAAAAAGAAAAAAAAAAGAAAAATAATTGTTTTAAAGAATGGTATCGAACTGTTTGCGCATTACAATAGGTATGGAGATCGCTTGGATGTTGTCTAAGGGTTAGTGAAATGAACTCAGGATATGTGTAGGATTACACGGTTAGTGGCTTTTGGTAGATAGGGGTCTAAATTCGGTGCGCTTAGATCTATGTTCGTGTGACGCCTTGTTGCGTGGGGTGGCTGACTTTTTGAGTTGATTGTGCTAGTTTCCGGTTATTGTCTAACTCCTCTCTTGCTTAGTTCTAGTCTTACTCGAGGACGAGCAAAGGTTCAAATCTGGGGGAGTTTGATAACGTCTATTTTGTTATAGTATTTTCGCCTATTTTCATAGTTAGTTTCATCATTCATTTAGATTTTACCAAACATTAAGAATCACTTAGTCTTCTTTCATCATTTTCTCGTGTTTTGCAGTGAATGGAGATACCGGGACACAAACACGAGCAAATGCCCAAAACATGACCATTCCACATCAAAGGAGAAGCAACCCCCGCGGGTGGATACATTAGCTCGCGCGGGCTCCATATTCAGCACTCTCAGCACGCCTCACACTGATGCTCAACCCGAGCGGACAGCCATGCTCCAATCACCCCGCATGGGGTGTCCATTTTAGCTCACGCGGGCTCACTCCTCCAGTAGCTCCAGCCCGAGTCGGGCTCTTCACTAGATCATGCGGGTTCCATTCTACCAGCTAGCCCACGTGGGGCACTCATCAGCCCGTGCGGGTTGTGTTCATCATCTGCATAAACCAAAAAAGGAAATATGGTTAGAGAAGAGGAATGGGAGCTACATGGCTGGAAAATAAAGAGAAACGTTGACAATTACACAAGAATGGAAAAACAAGAGATGGAAAACTCGAAAAAGGAAAACTGCAATTGCTGTAAGAAACAGGAAATTTCAGCCACTAGATAGGAAAGAAAGAGGACGACCAAACAGGAAAGAATATAGAAAAGGAAAGAGGAGAAAGAGGGTAAAAAGGAGAGAGATTCAGCAGTACAAGACGGGCAAAAGGTGAGGAGGAAAACAGAGCAGTAGAGAGAGAGTAGAGAGAGCAGAACGCAGATGAGGGTGAAGGACGGAGCGATGAAGTGGGATTGTGAAGGAGCTATTGAAGACGTCAGCAATAAAATAGGGAGGAATCTCGTTCTTTATCCATGTTGAATATTGTTATCTTTTGTGTTTCGTATTCTATGTTCATGTCCGAGTAGGTCCATAGCTACGAGTTAGAGTTTTGCTGATAGGTAATGGAGGCTCATGCTTAATGCTTGGTTATAATATTTAACCGTTTTCCAAATTGTTTGGTTGTTCTTAACGCTTTTGTTCTTATTGACCGTTTGAATGAATGATCATAAAAGTTTGGTTGCATTGTAAGATGAATTGAACTTTGGAACATAGCCATGACATGAGGTCTCAATTGATTTAGAACCGTGACTGGTCAGTTATTTGGACTTAAGAATTAGGATAGCGGACTCAATGCATTTATCGCGTGAGATTACGCAATTGGAAGATTGGTAGTATGCACGTTAGATAGTCGGTTTAGGCATCTGAAGAGTCATTCCCTAGGAAAGAGCTTAAATTACCCGAATACGTGATGATATTCATAACCATGATCTTTGTTAGCACTTCTTTCCATATTCGTGTATCTCTCAAAACCTGTAGTATTTAGTCTATTGAGGTTATCCCGTTAATTATAGTTTAGTTTCATTCGCATTCTACACACTTATTGACTTTTACCGTCATTTTTCATTAGTTACTAGCTTTAGAGTTGCATTGATTCCTCGTGTTCGATCCTGGTACTATACGTTCCGTATTTTTGCGGAAGCGTTAGACTAGATAAATTATTACTTGAGATTAACCGCATCAAGTCACATGGTCGCACTAGGTCACATAGTCTCATCGAGTTCCACGGTCGCACTGGGTCATAGAATCTCATCGAGTCGCACGATCGCATTGGGTCGCAGAGTCTCATCGAGTCACACGGTCGCACTGGGTCACAAAGTCTCATCGAGAAACACATGGTCGTTTTGGGACACATAGTCTCATCGAGTCGCACGTTTGCACTGGGTCACAGAGTCTCATCGATTCGTACGGTCGCATTGGGTCAAAGAGTCTCATCGAGTCGCATGGTTGCACTGAGTCATAGAGTTTCATTGAGTCGCAAGGTCACACTGGATCACAGAGTCTCATCGAGAAACACATGGTCACAGTGGGACAAAGAGTCTCATCGAGTCGCACGGTCGCACTGGGTCACAGAATCTCATCGAGTCGCACGGTTGTACTGGGTCACAGAGTCTCATCGAGAAACACATGGTTGCAATGGGACAAAGAGTCTAATCAAGTCACACGACCGCATTAGATCACAGAGTATCATTGACTTGCATAGATTGTGATGCCGACAAAGCCAACTAAGGAGGTAACGAATGACTAATGGAATCAATATTTTCTTTCATAATAAAAAATTATGGTATCACCACTAAATCTAACCATCTATTAGCAAAGTAATTACAAATGAGAAAAGTTTGGAAGGCACCCGTCCACCAATATCAGTTTGCATAGATGTCAATGGTTATGGATTTCAGTTATACGTTTCTGGTGTTTTTAATGATTATTGTGGTACACAACTCTACCATGGAATGGTCGTTGTTGGATATGGACAAGAAAGCATAAACAAGTATTGGATCGTCAAGAATTTATGGGGAATTGGCTGTGGTGAAAAAGGGTATATTAGGATGGCTCGGGACATTTAAGGGATCCGAAGGTGTGTTGCATGTCCATCTCCATGTCCACCTCTATATTCATCTTGGTCTTCCACGTGTATGTTGCAAAGATTTTTTTTCCTCTATTGATATTGGTATCTACCAATGTTATGGACAAATTATTTGATCGTGCTCTTAGTCATTTCAGGGTGACTCTAAATTGTTAGGTACATATTCTACTTTCTTTGTTTAAAACAATTTGTTTCAATGAAAATTATCCACAAAATTTTTGGTTATTTACTTCTCAAAATTTCCATACATTTTCGGATGTTGTGAACATCATGGATCATCTTGAGTTGATGGATATCTCAACAAAATCGGACTTAAAGCCCGCCAAGGATCATCTTGAGTTGATGCATCCCGTTTTTTAAAGGTTCAGGTTCTCTGTCTTGAATTAAAAAGAAATGTGAAAACTTTGGCATGAATGTGTCACTAAAATATCCTTTCAAAAATCAAGAAACCGATATTCATGAATCTTTTCATTTTAGAAGTAACAGTAATGTACGAAGAAATGATATGTTTTGGTCCAACTGTTGTGGTTGTTGTCACTGGAAACAACTGTAGTGTAAAACTAGTCTTGATTCAGATGGAAATTTCATCACCACCCGTGGGCGTGTTCTTGGTGTTACACAAATGATAAAGATCATAAAGAAGTACGAGACAAGGCATATAGAGCATATGAAGAGGTCAATTGCCCAGAGAGTTCTTTAGATGTGACATTGGCGAAAGAGCACTTCGGTAGAAGGATTTTGCGACAAAATATTGAAGAAGATGAACACATTAAAGGCTTTATATCAGAGAACGTTGATCGATTATTGATTTTGTACACAAAAAAAACATAACATCGATATATGTTTCAAAAGATTATTGAAGCTGATTAGACAAACTTTTGTTCGACTTCACACTCTTTTAAATATTTGTCCCAAGAAATTTCTAGGGTCTAAGAACAATATGTGGAATCGATAATTTGGAGGATGATTAAACCAAATTCTAAATTTTTTTGTATGCTCTCGATCAATATCTGATATGCAAATTAAACAAACCATGAGAATTTAACAATTTTATTATTCAGTGATATTACTTCTTTCATTCAATATTTCAGAGTATATAAGTTGATCCAATTATTCTCTCAATCCACATATCTTAAAATAGAAATATATGTTATCTTATCCATACGCATTAGGTTATTGATTTATTGCATTTTCATATCAATATATTTTCTATATGACAAATTGAAATATTAAAATAAGAAATTTAAAACTAGAATAGTTATTTGTAATGATTATTTTATTATATTAATCATATCACATAATTTATATAATAAAATACATAATTTTAAAATTAAAATATTTTTATATAAAAAAAATATTTCTGAGTGGTAATATCATTTGTTCATGTGGATCACGATGAATGCATTGGTGCATATTTGTAGTCACTCATATCAAGGAACACGGAGTTTTTATTTTTTATCATATTTTATATCATAAAATAAAGATATATAATAAAAATACACATAGATGAGAAGAGGGGGATTATCAAAAATATCTCTGTAGGGTTAAAGTGCTTCAAAAATACCCTTGGCTCAAAAAAAGGTTTCAATTTTAAATCTACCCTTAAAATATTGATAATCCCATATTACTCTTGACGACAATTTTTCTCTCTTCTCTAGAGCACCTCTAATTCTCGCACGAAAATTACTGTTCCCCCACACCACAACAGATTCGGCGAGAGTAACTTGCAATCGGCATCACACTACAAGAAAAATTGTAATTCGGGACTGCATTTGCGGACTGAGCCATCCGTCCCTAAATTTAGGGACGGATTAGGGACTGTTTAGGGACAGAGTACTAAATCCGTCCCTAATCCGTCCGCAATATTCCAGACTGCTGAGTAGTCCCTAAGTCGTCCGTAATTCGGGACGGATTCGGGACTAATTTTGTGGGCGTCCGCAATTTGCGGACTGATTTACTCGCCGTCCGCAAATTGCCGACGGACAGCGCAACCGTCCGCAATTTGCGCACGGTTTGCGGACGGTCAATAGTTCCGTCCGAAAATTGCGGACGGAAATAAGTCCCGTCCGCAATTTCCAGACGTATTAGGGACGGTCCGTCGGGAAATAATTATCACGGTCCGCAATCCGTCCAGAATCGGTCTTAAAATTTTAAATTTAATCTCTTCCCTTCTATCCGTTTTTCACACACAAATCTCATATCATTCTCTTCAAATCTTGTTATCGTTTGTGGTTATAATGGCATCGTAGTCGAGATCGAATATTTTCGTTTCGAGACAATGGATGTATAAAAGAATTGATCCGGAAACGCAAAGTGTATCGAAGGAGTTTCTAGAAGTTCTTACACAATTTTATGACGGTGGCGACAAATCAACAAGTTTATAGAGAAAACGGTAAGTTGGTTTGTCCATGCGTAAAATGCAAAAATGAAAAATTCGTTACTGAGAAAACCGTTTGGAATCATCTCTATTTAAGAGGTTTTACTCCAAATTATTTTATTTGGTTTTCTCATGGAGAGAATTTCGCACCACAACCCAGTAATGTTGTTGAAAATTTTAGTAGGGGTTTCGTAAATCGTGAAGTATCTCAGATTTGTCAAGATGTAGAAAACCCTTATGTAGAAATGGTGCAAAATGCGTTCGTGGAAAGAAACGAATATGAAAATATTGAAGAAGATCCGAATGAAGAATCAAAAACTTTTTTTTAAATGTTAGAAAGTGCTAGGCATCCACTTTATGATGGTTGTAGAAGTGGTCTATCACGGTTGTCTTTATCTGCACGGTTGATGAATTTGAAGACGGAAAATAATCTTTCTCAGAATTGCATGGATTCTATATCGCAATTAGTAAAAGATTATTTGCCGGAAGATAATAATGCAGTCGAGTCATCATATTATGAAAAGAAGATGATGAGATCATTGGGTTTATTGTCGTATCAAAAGATTGATGTTTGTCAAGACAACTGTATGATTTTCTGGAAAGAAACTTCAGATTTGGTCAATTGTCGATTTTGTGGAAAAGATCGATTTTATTTGACAAGAAATGGAAAATCAGTTCTGTTTTGTCGTATTTGGTATTTACCAATTACAGACAGAATAAAAAGATTGTATCAATCGGAGAAGACCGCAAGCGACATGAGATGGCATGCCGAGCATTCAAGTCCTGACGGAGAAATGTGTCATCCCTCAGATGGTGAGGCGTGGAAACACTTTAACAAGGTATATCCTGATTTTGCAGCTGAGAGTCGAAACGTTTATTTAGGCCTTTGCACTGATGGTTTTAATCCATTCGGGATGTCTGGGAGAAATTATTCGTTGTGGCCAGTTATTATGACACCGTATAATTTACCACCAGATATGTGCATGAAGCGTGAGTTTTTGTTCTTAACTATATTGATTCCCGGGCCTAATCATCCGAAAAGAAGTTTGGATATATTTCTTCAACCATTGATTGAAGAATTGAAAGAATTATGGAAGGGAGTTCCAGCGTACGACGTTTCGAGACGACAAAATTTTATATTACGAGGTGCTCTTATGTGGACAATAAGTGATTTTCCAGCTTATGGTATGCTATCCGGATGGACAACGCATGGTCGATTGGCTTGTCCATATTGCATGGAGGAAACAGACGCTTTTCAGTTGAAGTATGGACGGAAAACGAGTTGGTTTGATTGTCATCGCCGTTTTCTTCCTCCTGATGATTCACTACGACGCAACAAGAGGAATTTCAAAAGGAATATTGTCGTGCGGAAATCTCCTCCTCCAGTTTTGACCGGTGAAGAGATATTGTATGAACGACTTATCGCTTTGGGTATTCCTAGGAGTATAGACTGCGGAGGAAACAATCATCCGAGAATTGATGGCTACGGAAATACCCATAATTGGTACAAGAAGAGCATATTTTGAGATCTGCCGTATTGGAAAAATCTGAAGCTTCGCCACAATCTCGATGTCATGCACATAGAGAAAAATTTTTTCGATAATATCATCAATACGGTAATGAATGTCACAGGAAAAACAAAGGATAACATTAAATCCCGGAAGGATCTCGCAGAGTATTGCTCACGGAAGGAGTTACATATAAGTGGAGATGGTAAAGCTCCAGTTCCGATATTCAGATTGTCTAATGAGGAAAAATCTAAATTGTTGCACTGGTTGAAGGAAGACGTGAAATTTCCTGATGGTTATGCATCTAACATCGGAAGATGCGTCGATATTCATGGAGGAAAGTTATCAGGGATGAAAAGTCACGATTGTCATGTATTCATGCAACGACTACTTCCCATATGTTTTTCTGAATTGATGGACAAACATACACACGAAGCAATTGGAGGTATCATAATTATTTTACATATATAGAGTATAATTAGTGATTATATAATTTATATTAATTGTAAAATAAACTAATTAATATACTTGAATTTTCAGGTATCGGCATATTTTTCCGAGATTTATGTGCGAGGAACTTAAGTGTAGATGTGGTTCGTAGACTTAAAAGTAACATAGTTACAATACTATGCAATTTGGAGAAGATTTTTCCACCATCATTCTTCGATGTTATGGAGCATCTGACAGTTCATCTACCACACGAAGCCGAATTAGGAGGTCCAGTTCAATTTCGTTGGATGTATCCGTTCGAGCGATTTATGTTTCATTTGAAGAAAAAAGCCAAACAAAAAGCTCGTCCAGAGGGTTCAATTGTGGAACAATACGTGAATGAGGAGATATCGTTCTTCACGTCGTACTACTTCGAGCCACATGTTCAAACGCGAAGTAGAAATCCGGACAGATGTTTTGATGGTGGTGTGGCATTTTCATATCCAATACCAGATGTTCCAGATATATTTTGCGGAGTTGGTCGAACATCTGGTAAGGCGAAAGAGATATGGTTATCACAACGAGATCTACACATCGCACATACATATGTTTTACTCAATTGTGAATATCTACGGCCTTTTGAAAGGTACATATACCTATAAATATATGATTCAATTATGTATGCGTATTTTATTTGTAATATTAACATATGTTTATGTTTCTCACATTTTTCAGGATGTTCGATGATGTATTGAAGAATACATATATGAATATTGATGAAACTCAACTCCAAGAGCTTAAAGAAAGAGATTTCTCCACATGGATAAGACAATATGTAAGTAAATGATAGTTATATATTATTGTTATTCAAATTATGAATAAGACGTTTATATCAATGATTTGTTTCATTTAATACAGATTGAGATTGGCAATCACCCGTTATGGCTACGCGATCTTGTTAAAGGACCAACTTTAAAAGTTACGAGTTGGCCAATGTATTTCACACGTGGTTACAACTTTCATACTTACGAGCACGGAAAATTGAAGTCAACTATGAACTATGGTGTTTGTGTGAAAGGTGAAAGCTATTGTGAATCGACCGACGAACCAGATTTTTATGGGATTTTAAAAGACATTTTGCAATTGGAATATCCAGGTACTAATACTAATACAAAAAATTTCTTTTCGATACCACATATGATATTTTCGAATATATGTTGACTTATATTTGCCATTTTTTTGTAGGTTACGTTGGTCTAAGAGTGATGTTATTCCGATGTGATTGGTTTGATCCAATAAACGGTCGCGGAACAAGAATAAACAAATTAGGTGTCGTAAAAATTAATTCTACAAGGAGATATAAAAAATACGAGCCTTTTATTCTTGCATCACAAG
>CM071867.1:37646697-37661542 GCA_036759665.1 Gynandropsis gynandra
TGTCGGAGCGGCTAAAAGGGGATGGAAATACATGCGTAAAGTGGTTTCCGTGGATGCGACGTTTCTGACAGGAGTGTACAAGGGAGCATTGATTGTGGCGACCGCGCAAGATGGTGAACATCACCAATATCCTCTTGCATGGGGAATAGTCGACAGAGAGAAGGACGAATCATGGACGTGGTTTATGTCAAGATTGCAACAGGTGGTACCGGACGGACGTGATGTCGTTGTGATATCTGATCGCCATAAAAGCTTGATCAAAGCAGTCAAAGAAGTGTATAAAGAAGCTGATCATGGTTTTTGTGCGCGTCATATATCGCAAAATATAAAGAGCTACGTCAATAAAGGCCATGGTAGAAAGACTTCAAGGGGTGATACTGTGGCGGAAATGTTCTTCAGATGTGCGTCAGCATACACGGAGAACGAATTTGAAGTGCTATTTAATTATTTGAAGGCCGGGTATCCTAATGTTGCAAAGTATTTGGAGAAAGAGGAACTTGATCCCGTTAAGTGGGCAAGATGCAAATTTAAGAGGGAACGGTACAACTTATTAACAACTAATGGCGCCGAGTCAATAAACTCAACGTTGAAGAAGTCAAAAAAATTGTCGATCCTAGGGCTATTAGATGTTTGTTTGGGAAAGACAGTGGAATGGTTCAATAGGTATAGGTTGGAAGCATCTACCGGTGATGATTCTCAAAAGTTAACACCTTACGTTGAGAAAACGTTACATGCACGGTTTGGACAGGCATCCAAGTATGATGTTATTGAATTGAACAGTCTGAGTGATGAGTATGAGGTGAGAAATGAGATGGGTAGAAGATTTGTAGTGAGTCTTCAAAAAAGAACGTGCGAATGCAAAATGTTTGACGTAGATAAGTATCCATGCAGTCACGCAATTGCGGCAGCACATAAGGTTGGTAAAGGTGACAAGATACCAGATCTATGTTCACACTACTACCTTCGGGAGACATGGCGTTTGGCTTACCAAGAAACCGTGTATCCGGTTCCTGATTGCAGTGATTGGGACATTCCCCCTGACGTGTCTCAGCATGTGTTTGAACCTCCTATACTGGCTCACAAAAGGCAAAGCGGGAGGCCTAAAGTGAATCGTTATCCTGGACCCGGTGAGGCTCGAAGAAGTACCTCATCTTCGTCGAGACAAACCCCGTCTGCTGCGTCGAGACAAACCCCGTCTTCTTCGTCGATACAAAACCCATTTGTGTCGACACAAACCCCGCCTGCTGCGTCGTTACAAATCCCATCTTCAAAAGCCAGCATCACTGGTAGTGTTCCAAACGTGACAACCGAGACAACGCCGACTTCAAAAAAAAGAAAGCTTTGTTAGTTAGTAATTGTGTAATACTATATTATTTGTATTATTTTGATTAAAGTTTTTGGGACTTTCATCCTTATAATTCGATAAATTCTTCATTATAATCCGACCCATGCGACCTTCAATTGGATTAAATTAGAACCCATCCGACTCATTCGACCTCATGCGAACAAATATGACTAATGCGACCAATGAGACCCTCACATGGGTTAAATTAGAACACATGGATTAAATTAGAACCCATTCGACGTTTTATCATTGTTAATCCGTAAATTCGTCGATTTCGTATGTATTGATCATTATATGCGACCATACGACCAATGCCATTATCAATATGCCATTATCAATTTAGGATCAATATAGACTATAATATAAATAATATCGACATTCGAAAACAATGTTGAATGTATTTTTTGAAATTTTGTCAAACTCATCCGACGAGTTCTTAACACTACTATCGCTTTTGTAGCACATACATTGGTTATACACAACTCAAATAGGGACACATGGGTTATAATCTGTTTTAACCATTGATTGACGTTGTAAATGTATTTTTTTATTGGTATGTTACGGTTTATTATTACAAACCCCGTAAATTCGTAGATTTCGCATGTAATGTGACCGTGCGACCCATGCGACCCATGCGACCCTAATTTGTAATTAATTAGTTTGACGTTGTAAATGTATTGTTTGATTGGTTTTTGTCATTTTATCATCTTAAACCCGTAAATTCGCCGAGTTCGCATCTATTCATCAATATATGCGATCGTGCGATCCATGCCACCCATGCGACCCTAATTTATAATTAATTAGTTTGACATTATAAATGTATTGTTTGATTGGTTTTGGTCATTTTATCATCTTAAACCCGTAAATTTGCCGAGTTCGCATCTATTCATCAATATATGCGACCCTCATTTGGAATTAATTAATTCGTAGTCATAAATTCGTGGATTTCGCATAAATTGATCCTTATATGCGACCATGTCACCCATGCGACCCGCCGAAAATTCCATCACCAAAATTCTCGCCGAACTTTTCATCACATTTGAAAAGTTTTTAAAAAATAACATCTGCAGGTCATGTCTTTTCGAATCCCCTCTGACGGCGATTCGATATTCGGGTCATGTCTTTTCGAATTACAGTCGTTTCCTTTTTAACAATAACGACACAAACTCTCTCTCTACTCTCGTTCCTTCAATCTTTTCCAAAAATGTCACAATTCCCTTCTTTCTTCAGAGAGATTTTTCCGCGCTATCTGGAAGAGAACTACATCAGAAGATGGGAAGTAAAGTTGGATGGCTCTAGATTCACTGATGGGTGGAAAGATTTCGCCAACGACCTAGACTTAAGTATTGGGGATTACTTACTTTTCACTCACGAAGGTGACATGGTCTTTCGCGTCAGCTTCACCACTCCTGCTCCAAGAATTTTACGAGAAACTGTGGTACCAGACACTCGTTCGAATCTGGCCGCAGATGCATTGGTAAGTGACTTCAATATGGTTTTATTCCTTGCATGGGTAAGGATTTTCACGATTTTTATTCCTTTCTTCGGATGTCGCAGACACTTCCGATAGGGTTTGCGAGGTCGAGCGGTCTTTGCCATAGACGATGTAAGTTATATCTGATGCTAGGATACTCCACGGCGTGGGAGGCAGCTCTAAGGCCCGTGGCACGTGGTGGCGCTTCCATCAAAAGGGGTTGGAGAAAGTTTTGTCTCGACCATCGACTAACCGAGGGTTATAACCTCGTAGTCGAATTCTTTGATAATGGACCATTACCCATGCTTCAGTTTTTCCCTAAAAATGACAGGGTTTGATTTTCAGTTGTGTTTGGATGATTTTCATTTGTGTTTGGATGATTTTCATTTGTGTCTTGTATTTGGATGGTTAACATTTGTGATAGTATTGAAGTTCCCCCGAGGGACAAGGGTCGCAGGGGTCCAAGGGTCGCAGAGGTAAAGGGTCGCAGGGGTCCAAGGGTCGCAGAGGTAAAGGGTCGCAGGGGTCCAAGGGTCGCAGAGGTAAAGGGTCGCAGGGGTCCAAGGGTCGCAGATGGACAAGGGTCGCACATGGACACGAAATAATAATTATTCATATTATTTGTAAATAATAAATAATAAATTTTTCATATGATTTGTAGGGCCAAGGGTCGCAGTGGGACAAGGGTCGCAGGGGTCCAAGGGTCACAGAGGGACAAGGGTCGCAGAGGGACAAGGGTCAATAATAAATTATTTATATTATTTGTAAATAATTGGTCTCATCGAGTCGCACGATGGACAAGGGTCACAGATGGACAAGGGTCGAAGGGGTCCAAGGGTCGCAGAGGGACAAGGGTCGCAGATGGACAAGGGTCGCAGAGGGACAAGGATCGCAGGGGTCCAATGGTCGCAGAGGGACAAGGATCGCAGGGGACCCTTTAACCTCTGCGACCCTGCGACCCTTGAACCTTTGCAACCTCTGCGACCCTGCGACCCTGCGACCGTTGAACCAAATATTTAAAAATAACAATGTACCAAATATTTCAAAAAATAACAACATACCAAATATTTAAAAACTAAATTTATGTACCAAATATTAAAAACATAACAATGTACAAAGTATCAAGTTAAGATTTGGGTGAAGGTTAAGGTTTTCCATTACAAAATATATCCGCCGCCATCTTCTCACGCATGGAAAGAACATTGTCGTCGCAAATGGAGTGCAAATCATGCTCTTTTTTCGTTACCGCGGCTTCTAAGTATTTGTATGAGTATACACCACAGTCATGCCCGGTCTTGTTCTGTACCTTTCCATGATAATCATATTTCCATTTACTTTGCCCACCTGCCAAAGAAAGAAACCCTCGGAGAATGAACATCTTGTGGATAGCTATTCTTAGCTTCTCAATCACCGGATCGATATTCCATTCCTTAAGCCTCGTCTGTCAGTCGTATACCTTGATGCATTGGGTTTTGAAATCCGCTTTAATAGCTACCCAATGACATCCTATATACAAATCGGCTTGCGATGGAACGTTTAGAACCGCGACAAAGCCTTCGAAAGAACTAATCGGTTCCGCATTTCTATTTGGATTCTTGCCCTCCAAACATTCAATAACAAGATCCGGCACCGGCACAGTTTCCGGATTCTCGTACGCCCAATGCTTGAGCATCTAGGAAAAACGTAAAGTTTCTTAAATAACCTGGGGAATGTCTTCATGTGTCAATACAGCATCAACAACGCCTCCTCCAATTGCTGCAAAAAATAAAAAAAAAATTTAACACACATGAATACATATGGCACAAAATGACCTCTGTGACTTCGGGTTTAAAATAACTTACATCATCTTCCAACCATACGTTGGGCGTTAATAAAACCTTCCAAAACTCTGGCCCCCGGCCAACATCTAGTTCAGATTTCCACCAACTGTCATGTCCAGGGTTCTTCAGGAACGTATAAAGAGCAGTCAAATTTTCACCATTGGCGTCAATGAACGAAGGTTCTCGAGTTATCGAGCCCTTTTCTAATCTCACGGGCGTCCACCAGAACGAAGGTTCTTGAACCACCTTCTTTTCGGGTTCTTGAACCACCTTCTTTTCGGGTTCTTGGACTACACCAACATCTTTCCTTCGCCCTCGCCCTCTACCTCGCACTGTTCTTGCTCTTTTCGCCGGTGGAGGATCAACATATGGCTTCCGTGATCTTAAAACTCGTTTACGAACCGGCGGAGAATCCTTCGATAAAGGTCCAGCACCTGCATAAAATTTACTTCATTAAACATATGGCAACCAATGCGACCCATGCGACCTATGCAGACCCATACGACCCATTTGACCTTTTGTGACCCATACGACCCATACGACCAATACGACTCTCGGACCCCTTTGCGACCCTTGAACCTCTGCGACCCATACGACTCATTAGACCCATTAGACCCATACGACCCATGCGACCAATGCAACTCAAAAGACCGTACATACTTGGTGGAACCTCCTTATCCTTAGAGGGGGGCTCTTCGGCAGGACCGACTGTAGGTTCCTCGGAAGGAACCTCCTTATCCTTAGAGAGGGTCTCTTCGGCAGGACCGACTGTAGGTTCCTCGGAAGGAACCTCCTTAGGGGGGGCCTCTTCGACAGGACCGACTGGAGCATCTGCATAAAATTACTTCATTCATTAGATGCGTATTTTGCGACCCATGCGACCCTTGCCGACTCTCGATGGAAATTGACTCAAATGAACTTTTGAGCTATTTATTACTTACTTGGTGGAACTTCATCAGGAGCAACGACTGCAGTAACCTCTCTGGAAATGTATTCAGTTAGAGGAATGGCGGCGGCAGATGCGATATTTTCAATTAATAACGAAAGGTTTGCCAAATCATCTTCTGCGCCATCTTCGTAAGGACCTGGATATGAACGTTGAAGGAATTCATAGTCTCTAACACTGCCAGAATATTGGTTTGCGGTGCTCGCATCTATCTCAGCAGATTTTGATTTTGCCTTTTCAGCACCTTGGGGATTTGCCGCCTCTGCTTTTGTATTAGGCAAATGAAACACGACATCCCTTAGAAGATCTCTGACAGCGTTGATGACTCTTTTCTCCGACTTCTTTATTTCCTTCACTAATTTCTGCTCCAGTGTCAGCCGGACGGTAGCTTCTTTTCCTTCAGCTTCATCTTCATCCTCGCCTTCTCTTTCAGCATCAGCTTCAGCATCACCATCTCTTTCTTCATCACCTTCAGCATCAGCATCAGCATCAGAATCAGAATCAACATCAGCATCACTCACGCACTCCTTCCTCTTAGTCCCTTTTTCCTTCTCCTTTTTCTGATCACCAAGAGCTGCTTTTCGTGTCAGCAGTTCTTGCTCACGGATATCCTCACAACAAATACCCTTCGGATTTCTACGAAGATGTTTCATCCATAGCTCACGAATGTCCTCCCAACAAAGTCCCTTCGGATTTCTACGAATATGTTCCATCCATATCTGAACATCGGGATCGCATCCCTCATAGTCGTCCAGATCATAACTTTCATGGCGTTCATCGCGATCAGCACAAAGAATACTTCGAATATCCTGAAAAACAAAAAATAGTCATTATTACCCTCTGTGACCCTTGTTTTCCTTGTGACCCTTGTATAATTGTTACCTTAGAATCTCCGATCAGCCTTATGACTTCTGCGTACTTTAGGTTAATACTGGGTTTAACCATCTTCTTGCACATTCTTGGGCATGATGGATCCGCATTCTCTACATCAACATACCATCCCTTTCCGCCCAAACTAGGGATGGTTTCGAAAGGAAGTAACTGCAACATTAAAAAAATCAGAATGCAAAAAGTATGAAAAAATTCAAGTTATTCGAATAATATATACAACTTACCATTAGTGGGATCATGAAACCGCCACAATACCATTTTGGTTTCGGTGATTCCCCGCTAACGTGCTTGCGGCAAGTATCCACAATCTTGTCGAATGTGTAACGCCCCCATGGAAAGTCTTCACAAAATTCCAAATCATCAACCATGTCAATGAGATCATGGCTGATAGAGTTGTCTGATGAAGGCTTGTGATCAATAACTTGCGCCAACAACAACAAAGTTGCCAACCTCTTTTTGTCCTCGTCATTCTTCGCCTTCACAAGCTTTCCAATGATTTGTACGGGGGTCACCTTTCCACGGCCGAAATACTTCCGCCTGAATGTATCACCCCTTTTGGACTCTCATCCTTTGGGATATGGTCCGCAGTTCAATCCGGAAATTAGTGCGTGCTCCACTATAGAGTACCGGATGGGAACACCGTTTAAGACGAACCACAACTCCTTCTTGTCCCGTACAATCACGGAGTGATTTAGGAGGATAGACATTTGAACCTTAGTCAATGTGGAATCACATTGGAAATGGAATAAATGCTTAAATTGCGATTCCTTCTCGAAGTAATGCACGTCGTATTCATCTAATATTCCTCTCAGCTTCGTTATTGTCTCGTGAGGATAACACTTGGTTGTGATCTTTGGCATTCTGTCCATGTGTTTGAATTGATACACAAACTTCGGCTTTGGGGCCACCTGCAAAATGACCAATTAATTAAAGAATACATTATACTTCTACCGACTCAAGCGACTCAAGCGACCCATGCGACCCATGCGACTCATGCGACCCATGCGACCCATGCGACCCATGCGACCCATGCGACCCATGCGACCCATGCGACCCATGCGACCCATGCGACCCAACCGACCCTTTGGCTCAACCGACCCATGCGACTCGACTGAACCATGCGACCCAAGCCGACTCACTAAGACAACCGACTCAAACGATCCTTAGACCCCCTGGGACGCTCAAGTGACGATTGCGACCCAAACCGACTCACTGAGACAACCGACTCAAACGACCCTTAGACTCCTTGCGACGCTCAAGCGACCATTGCGACCCAAATCGACTCACTCAGACTCAACAGACTCACTGACACTCACACCCATTTCAAATCAATAAACCATTCTGGGACTCGACAGCCTGCAAACCCTAGAAATCGACGCTCAACCGACCATCGCGACCCAAACCGACCCACTGAGACAACCGACTCTTGCGACTCAACCGACTCACTGAGACTCAACCGACTCATTGACACTCACACCCATTTCAAATCAATAAACCATTTTGGGACTCGACATCCTCCAAAACCCTAGAAATCGATCTACTTACACTTATTGACGCCATTGAAGATTGACTCGTGCTCTCTTCTCCACTGCTGCTGATTCTAGTTATTTCCTTCTTGCCAACTTCGAATTTCCTTCTTGCCAACTTCGAATCAATCCCTCTCAAGTTCGAAATCACTTGTTCTTTCTTGGCTTTTACTCTCCCAGAATGCGGGTTTGGCTTTTACTCTCCCAGAATGCAGGTTTTCTCACGTTCGAAAATTAAGGGTAAATTTGTCTTTTCTCCAGTTTTTTTTTCGATTAAATAATTATTTTAGAGAAGGTATTTTTGAAGCGTTTTAGCCCTACGAAAGTATATCTGATATTTCGCCATGAGGGGATCCCATACAAATAAAAGTAAATATGTAATAGATAAAAAGAAGAAAATTTGAAAAAAGAATGGCAGGATAAAAATAAATATGGTAAAGTTAAATGAAAATCCTAAATGATAAGTATCATTGCAATCAATGACATTATCATCTTTTTCCAATTGAAGAGATGCATCCAATTTGTTATTAAAATAAATCTAACATTTGTTAAAGATAATTAATATAATATATCAAATATTGTACTACATAATAATATTTGTACATGTTATATTGTTCTTATTTTTTATTCACTTTAAATATGATTTAGTTAATTAAATTAATGTCATTCAAGATAATTTTGTTTTTTTTCAAATGATTTTATATATAAAAAAACTAAAATAATTAATTATATTTTAAATCAAAATATTCATATTAATCACAATATATTTTCATCCAATGATTGTTATAATTGTTTAACGATTAAATGTTATTAAAGGATTATTTGATCAGTTTTTAAAATAATCCTAAATGATAAATATCATTACAATCATCGGCATTATCATCTTTTTTCTAATTGAAGAAATGCATCCAATTTGTTATTAAAATAAATCTGACATTTGTTAAAAATAATTTATATAATATATCAAATATAGTACATCACTATATAATAATATTTATACATGTTATATTATTTTTCATTTTTTATTCACATTAACTATGATTCGGTTAATTAATTAGAATGTCATTCAAGATAATTTTGTTATTTTCAAATGATTTTAGATACAAAAGAAACTAAAACGATTAGTTATATCTTTAAGCCAAAATATTATTGATCATTTGTTTTTATCCAATAATTCTATTATAATTGTTTAACTATTATGTGTTATTAAAGAATTATTCAATCGATTTTTTATTTGAATCTATTACCAATTATTTAGTAAAATGATATTAAAGACATGTCATGAACAAATGATTTAAATATCTTTAATATACCGATTTATTTGTAAAAAATTAATTTCAAATACATATTCGCAAATTGTTAACATCCCACACAATGAACGGATTAATCATCTAGTTATTGAAAAGAAATAGATGTAGTTTCCCATAGAAATTGACAACGAGAATGATTAAAATATCATTTTCCCTTTCAAGACCTAAAAACAATGCAAGCAAAGCAATAAAGCACAACCCCAAACTAACAAAACTATGCACTTTACCAAACTGTTTCTCCTTCGGAGATGCAAAACAATTACCTGAGATATTCCTCATTCTAACAGTATATTCTCTTTAGATCGTCCAAATCTTTCTTCTTGTATATTCAATCTCCTGCCAACGCTGATAAAAAAAAGCCATGGCGCAAACCAAATCTTTACAAGATTCCAAAAACCGTGCCACGCTGTTTCAGTAAATCAGCAAGATGATGCCTTTGCAGTTAACCTTTCGAGTTTAAGCTCTGGAAGCAATTCACAGACCACCTTTTCTATTGAAACTTTTTCTATCCGACTGCTGGTTCCATTTATCGTCGGTCCTTTGGAAAGCACAGTTACATTGGGGCAATCAGAAGTTTCAACTAGCAGTTCTCTGCAAAAGTCGTCATCATCGTTGAGTTTTGCGGCTTTCATGAGATCAATGACTTGTTGTGTTCTTGCCACATTTCTACCTGCACCAGACCCCATCGCAGTCGCTGCCCCAACAGCATTTGCAATTGTTAGAGTGTTTACATGCGGCATGTTGTGTATGAAACCCAGTGCAATAGCGGCCACGAAACTATCTCCACATCCAACAGTGTCAATTATGTCCACCTGATGGTATTAGTTAACCGCAATAAGACGATTACACAGCGAAATCAATGATTTGCCCACAGGGATATAAATGTACTTTCAGATTCACAGAAATGTATCAGTTTGTGGAACCTTGGCATTTGAGTTCAAAACTAGCTTCAGATTGACCAAAGAACACATATTTATATGAACATCATATAAAAATAATGAAGCTTAAAGCGTAAGTTGATACCTTGAACGCAGGTGCCAATGATACACTGGATGCGGTGATTAGAATAGAGCCTTTAGAACCCATTTTTACTATCACCCACTTTACGCGCTTTCCACTCCTGAGAATTTGTTTTCCTGCTTGTACAGGGCTTCGGATGCCAGTCAAAGCCTCAGCCTGAGCACCCATTAAACATGTCGGTGATATTTTATTCAGTTACACTCCAATCGGAAAAAGCTTAACTATTCAGATGGGCTTATCAAAAGCTACGTTCCTGCAAATAAGACAGCATATGCCCGGAAATGCAGCATCTGAATTGGACGGCACAAATCAATATGGCACTGGATGGTGGCAATAACAAAGGAACTTCAAATGCTTGGCATAATAAGCAAGTCACTGCACTAAGTGAAACACTGAGACATTTACGGAAGACACATGGATTGTACAAGGAAAGAAGGTCATCGAATGGCACAACTTATGACACTGTGACACATAAATTTCTTCCTATTTCCTTTCTTCAGGATAATTGGAGGAGTCAATTCAATGAGATGCAAATACACTCACAAAGCCTAGAATGGAAATGGTGTACAGAATTGAACATGGAACAGCCAAGGTAGAGGCATGTAAGGCACGAAAATAAACAAAGTTTTGCAAAGGTGATTTTTCTTGAGATATACAACATACCTCTTCAAATGTTAGAAGAAGAACATCACTCATTCTTAACAAGTGTGCAAGTGCTTTTTGCTCTGCAGGGGTTCCATTGGAAAGGCTATTTCCCCGAGGTCCAGGATCAAAGAAGATATATGTCCCAACATTTGTAGCATAACCTATGGTTGACATGATAAAACTAGGGCTGAACTCATCAAAGTCATAACCGTTGCAGAAAAGAACCTTTGACTGTCTAATTGCCGTCTTTACTTCATGTGATAGATTGGTTATCCAACTAAAGGCAGGCTCCTTGAAATAATCGGCTTGACTGAAAATTAGAAGCAGAAAGCCATTAGCACTCCCAGAAGTTGATTTTAAAGAATTAAAAAGAAACTAAAGGCGTCCAAAGAAACTACAAAAAAAAAATCACCTAACGATCATATGTTTCACTGAGACATGTATGCAGTCTCAGGAGATAACATGTGAAAACAACAAAATAATGCATGATCATACTTAGAAATATTTTCAGAGAAAAATCTGGGCTTTGCTATGAATTAGAAGTGTTAAATATGTGCTTTCTTCATTTTCCCGCAAGCTCTATTAAATACCATATATCTTAATCTGAAACCAGACTGCTTCATCACGATTGCTACTCAAAGCATGATGACTTCACACCATCAAACATAGTCATAACAGAACATCCACCATCATCAGACCTTTACCTTTTGGTTTTGATTCAAGGTTTTTTATAATTTCACAAGATACTCCATATAAACTCGGAGGAAATAAAAATTTACCTGCAAAATGCATGCCTATGCAAAGAGTCGACAAGAACCCAACAAAGAAGAGTTTCATACTTTAGACGAGGATCCTTGACTTTTTTTTCTCTACTCATCTCAACCATATCTATTCCCTCTTCTCGTAGCACATCTAAAAGGAACTCTCCATAGATCTCATCACCAACATGACCAATTGCAACACAGTTAAGCCCCAGCCTAGCAGCAGCTATAGCCATATTACAGTTTCCACCAGCTTCCCAGTATTTCTATGAGCATCAACCGTACAATCAAATTTCAATAATAGCACAAAGGCAGAAGAGTATGAGATTTTCGGGGAAGAGGAACAAGAAAAAGAGAGAGAACAACAGACAAAACTCTGGAAACTTGAAGTCTCTTTTCTTCTATTATTTAGCCCAGATGGAAATATCCATGCCGGCTAATGAACCAAAAGAAGCATAGTTCATGTATACAGTTAACAATCTATATCACCTTCTTCAGCAAGATTTAGGTTAATACAAAAGGACAAAAGCAACATATCATCAGAAGCATAGAAATAAGGACTTTTCAACATTTGGTGGTTTGTGAAGCTGATGCATATATATCGGTGGGGAATAATTTCTTATCGGTTGAACTTAGTCCACAAAATTCTCAGGTTTCATCAATTAACCTTATGTTTGAATACCCACATACAACCTCTTACCAATCTGTAGTGACCTAAAAAGTTCTCTCATTTCATCAATCAACGTTATGTCTGACTACCCATATACAACCTCTTACCAATTCGTACTAATAAAAAAAAAAAACTTCTCTAAGCACAGCCCCTAAAGCAATAATCACTAGCCCATAATTCTCCAATTTCACCAATTACCATTATGTCAGATTGCCCAAATGCATCGTCTAACCAATATATATTAGACTTCAAAACCCTCCAATTTCAACAACTAGCTTAAAGCCTATAAGTACTTGTATACTTTTTCCCAGACAGTTAAGTAAAATTCGAATTCCTGTAATAGGCAATAAAAAGAAGGGAAACATTTGTTCAACCCTAAACGAACAAGACGAAAATGTTAGAGGAGATAATACGATGAAAGAGAATAAAATGTGCATCCATAACCTTGTCAGGAGGAGAAGCAGAGAGTTTGTCCATGAAATCCTCGCGGTCCCGGCGAGACGGCGGCGGCAACTCGGGAACATCGAGGACAATGTCAACGCAGAGATTTCCCAGCGTCGCGACGTCGATAGGTTTCTCCGCGACAATGCTCGCACTGGCAGTCTCCGAAGACCGGTCCCCAACGGAGCCAATGAAGGAGTCGTATATGGACGGAGATACATCGGAGGCGGCGGAGCTCCGGCAGCGGAGGGAAGCGGAGGTGTTCACATGGCGGAGGCGGCGAGGGAATGGGAGGTGAGAATTAGGGTTTTGGAGGGAGAAGATGGGGAGGGAGAGAGGATAGTGAGGAAAGGAGGAGTGGAATGGGAGGGCTATGGCGTGCAGATGCATCCAGATGAAGCCAAGTCACAGAAAGTGAAAGGTTGAAGAAGAAAAAGATTTTCAGTTCCAGAGTGTTACAAGTTACAACTACTACTGACCGCCCATCATTTCACTCTGTTGCCATTTTGTTATCAATATTATTGTTATTAAGAAAAATATTATAAAAATATAGGATATATATGTTTTTTTATTAAATACTATATATTTATAGATTTATAAATTATATATCACAAAGATATTCGGACTAACTCCAAAAATATCTAATACATATCAAAAATACCTTTTCTTTGAAAGAAAAAATTTTTAATTTCAAAAATAATCTTATAAATGTTGATATTTTCAAAATACCTTTCTGATTTTACGACCTAATTCGACCTTATAACCCTTGTTTCTCTGCGAACATTAAACTCATACGATCTTTGTCCATCTGTGACCCTTATTCCTCTGCGACTCTTAGACCTCTGCGATCTTTGTTCCTCTGCGACCCTTGGACCTCTGCGATACTAATTTATTATTTACAAATAATATGAATAAAATTTTGAAAATACAGTTCAAATCAAAATATGTTAGACTCGTGCGACCCTTGTCCCTCGCGACCTTTAGACCCGTGCGACCCTTGTCCCTCGCGACCCTTGGACCCGTACGACCCTTGTCCCTCACGACCCTTGGACCCGTGCGACCCTTCCGACCATTGCGATCCATTTTTTCCATTTCGACCCTTTCGACTAGACTTTTCAATGTCAGACTACTGCTTTTTCCAAGTGCTAGCTATACTTTTTATTTTACCAATGTCACATTCAAGACCTATATTAAAGGTTCTTTAATGTGGTCAATACATGCACCTTAGTCATTCTTTGTATTTATTGTCTTTCTGGAATTTTAGGAGTCTATTTATTTTTCGTTATAAATAGAGGAGGAAAAACCGAAAAGCTACAACAAACATCAAATCATCTCTTGTTTCGAGTCTTTCATTCTCTCAAAATGGCGATTTCTAACATCTAACCCTAAATTCTCTGAAAAATCCTTGTTACCTTTGTGATCGTTAAGGTCACATGGTCGACCCAGGGCATCGTGATGTCTATTTGTTACTCAATGTCTTGGTAATCGTCGGACTCAGTCTGTATGCAGATACACACAAGTACTTACAACATGGATGGAGGAATTTGTGATGTATCTGCACTATATAAGGTCTTGGTAATCGGCAGACTCAGACATCAAGCTGTATTCGCGTTACCTAAGGTCACGGTTGGAGGTCAAATTGGAGAAGGTGTTGAGTCACGCACGACTCTTCTTGCGGGAAAGGGCTGCGATGTGTCTTTAAATTCAGCAAATTTGACCTTTTTTCTTTCCTTTTTTTTCCCGAACTTCTTTTTGTCTTTTTCTTCTTCTTCAAACTTTTTCTTGCCTTTTTTAACCATTGTGAGCTTTAAGACCTTATGTAACCTTATGTAACTTTTGTGACCTTTGTAACTTTTGTGACCTTTGTAACCTTTGAGACCTTATGTAATCAATATTTAAACGTTGAAAATGTCTTATTTTGCATCTATTATTCGTAAGATTATGAAAGAAGTCGAATCAATATACAATCTTCGAAAATATTATACGGAAAAGGAAA
>CM071867.1:37668057-37685636 GCA_036759665.1 Gynandropsis gynandra
TGCGACCCATGCAACTCAAACGACCCTCAGACACTCTACGACACTCAACCGACTCACTGAGATTCAACCGACCCACGCCCCTCAAACGACCATTGCAACCCATCCCACTCACTGAAACAATCGACTCACTGAGTCGAATATGGTCATGCAACTACTGCGACCCTTGCTACTCAACCGACTCACTGAGTCGAAGATGTTCATGCAACTCCTGCGACCCTTGCGACCTAACCAACTCACTGACACTGACACTCACCCATTTCAAATCAATAAACTGAGTCGAAGATGGTCATGCAACTACTGCGACCCTTGCTACTCAACCGACTCACTGAGTCGAAGATGTTCATGCAACTCCTGCGACCCTTGCGACCTAACCGACTCACTGACACTAGCACTCACCCATTTCAAATCAATAAACCATTTTGTGACTCGAAAGCTTGCAAAATCCTAGAAATTGAACTACTTACACTTATTGACGCCATTGAAGATTGACTCGTGCTCTCTTCGTCACTGTTGCTGCTGATTCTAGCCATGTTCCTTCTCGCCAACTTCAAATCGATCCCTCTCAAGTTCAACATTACTTATTTCTTTCTTGCTATAAACTTTTGAACAAGTTTCACGACGAAAAACTGTTCGGATTTCTCGTTTTTGACAGTTTTTTCCATCGAAAAATTAGCGAACGTGGATTTTTTTCATATTCGAACATTAATGATAAGTTTGTATTTTCTTCAGTTTTTTTTCGGATTTAATAATTATTTTAGGTAAGGATATTTTTAAAATGGTTTAACCGTATAAAAGTATTTCTGATATTTGGCCAAGAAGTGTTATAATTTAATGAATTTATTATTACAAATTATTGTCGTAGTAAACTTATTTTTATGGTAATTCTGCTAGTTTAAGGCAATTCTATAAATTCGGGTCGAAGTGTTCTCCCATCTGTTTATTCCTTCTTAACTTCGTCAAAACAATAAAGCAAATCTATTTATGGAGGGTTGAACAGTTGATTCATTTTCCGGGAAAATGACATTCTCCTCTTTCTCACATTTTCTTTCCTCCTCTCTCTCTCCTCCAAGAATCCAACCCACCTTTGATCGAGCCCTTTTGTTAGGTAAATTACATTCTTCAATGGCGTTTCCTTAGCTTTTGTCGGATTGAAATGCTATCTCATAGACATGTGAACATTCATGAATTTTCTATTGTCCTGAACCAAACATGTTTCTTCTGTGTTTTCTCAGGAAACTATGTTCTGCAAGGACACGTTCTCAGGATTCTCCATTGTCACTCCTCGAGCTCCTGAGATGGATTTGCATTCGCATGGTGTTGCATCCACGAGATTTGATCAGAAAATCACCAACAGTAGCGTCACGACGTTGCTGACACGCGCGGCTTGCGAGTGGTTCTTAATATTCCTCATGTTCGTCGATGCCTTCCTTTCCTACCTCCTCGTGTGGTTCGCCAATTACTGCAAATTGCAGATTCCTTGCTTCCTCTGTTCTAAGCTTCATCCTCCTTCCTGTTGGAGATTGCTTCTCTGCCGGAGCCACAGATCCGAGGTTTCGTCTCTAATTTCTTGTCAGATTCACGACAACAACCTTGCTGATTCTCGAGGTATGTGCGATGATTGTCTCTTGTCGTTCACCAAGAAGACTGCTCCGAATCCGGACATGCATAGGTTGCTTCTGGGAAAAGTTGGGTTTGATCTGATTCTGAAAAGCGATCCTGCTCACCCGAGGTTGTGCTCGTGCTGCGATAAGCCTTGGAGGTCAAGGCACAGTTCACAGCGACTGATTCAGTTAGGGTTCCAAGGGAGAAACAGTATCAGCAAACCGAACATTCCGACTCCACGACCTATTAGCCGCCGAGGAAGTGGAAACTTGAAGAAGACGAGAGCTCAGAAGGCATCCGTTGTAACGTCTAGTTATGTCAGTGGGCATGGCGATGGTAGGGCTCACTTGGGTTACAGAGAGCTCAAGATCACGTCAGATTCTGATTCCGAATTCCCCTTTTCCGACGATGATTCTTTCGTCCCTGTGATGGACTTCAACATCGATATTTCCAACAGAAGCAGTCATGAATCTCTGTCTGAAGGACAGTTTGAAGAAAATATCTCCAAGTGTAAGCAATGTGAGTTGAGAGACAACAAGAACAAGAATACTCATTACGAAGCTTCCATGACTGAGCTCATTCGTCAAGAAGATATTCAGCAACAGCCTGTTAGAGCAGATAAGAATGTTACAGTATTTTCTGAGATCATCACCCTGGGCGATGCAAGCCCATCGCCATCATCAAGTCTCGTTCAAGAAGATAATGCAGGATCTGTTTCACAAAAGGGTACATAACACGGTTAACTGTGTCTCTCGTGGATCCCCATTTGTCAGAAGATCTACTTTCATTTCATACTTGTTCCTTAATTTGTCATTGTTTCTTGCAGAAAATGAAGCTAGAG
The DNA here is from genome assembly GCA_036759665.1 of Gynandropsis gynandra. Classification (NCBI taxonomy): domain Eukaryota; kingdom Viridiplantae; phylum Streptophyta; class Magnoliopsida; order Brassicales; family Cleomaceae; genus Gynandropsis; species Gynandropsis gynandra. The sequence goes on from CM071867.1 coordinate 37,670,501, forward strand.
CAAGCAAGAACTCATCACCTTCTGAGGGGAAAATCTTGAGCACACATAGTGAAAAGGATACATCAGATAGGAGCAATCAGCAGGCTACAAACTGCCTCTCCGGAGATATAGATGCTTCCTCATGGGAAAACCAGAGTCAAGCACATGATTCCAATGCCTTCACACGAGAAGTCTCCGATTCAGTGCTGCAGCTAGAGGGCTGTGAGGAAGTAGTGGAACCAAAGGAGTCTGATTTTGTCGTCGAGAATGATGAGTCTGGTTCTATTGCACAACATACCAGCCATGAAAAAGATGGGGATAATGAAGACTTTGAGTCCATGACATCTAGCGAAGTTTCTGGTTCTGCAGTAAACGACAGCACCAATGGAGACACTGCTGCAGAAGAACATTCCGATAACAGAGAAGATGAGATTGATGATCACTCTGAAACTTGGACATCAAACAATGTGTCTGGTCCTGCTCTGGAAGATCATTCTGATAAGGAAGAAGGTAGCGCCAAAGGAGAATCTGAGCCTTTCACGTCATGGAACAACTCCTCTAATGAAGAATCCTCAGTAGATCATGGTGATAAAGAGTCCTCAAAAGTAAATGAGGCTCTTAGTACATCAAATGAAACACCAGTGCTTAAGCACTCTGCTTCTGTAGAATCTTTTGGTAGTGTTAATAGTGACTTCGAGGGCGAAAGTCTGGTTGGTCGGTTGAAGCAACAATTAGAGAATGACAGGAAATGCCTAAAAGATTTGCAAAAGGAATTAGAGGAAGAGAGAAATGCCTCGGCTATTGCCACGAATGAGGCAATGGCGATGATCACACGATTACAGGAGGAGAAAGCAGCTCTTCATATGGAAGCTTTGCAGTACTTGAGGATGATGGATGAGCAAGCAGAGCATGACGTTGACGCGCTTGAGAAAGCAAATGATCTCTTGGCTGACAAAGAAACAGAACTACAAGATCTGGAGATGGAGTTAGAATATTACAGACTCAAATATCCAGATGAACCAAGAGATGAAATTATTGCTGCCATGGGAATGCCGGTTCAGGAGGAGACAAAAGCTACCTCCACAACTGACGAGAACAATGACAAAACTCCAACAGATACAAACGATAGTTACAAGCCTAGTTTTACTAATTCGTCATCTCTGGAAATGGAGAAAGAAAGGTTACACATTTCACAACGGTTGAGGAACTTGGAGAAGACACTATATCACTTTACTGAAGGAAGATTACCTGAGAGTGCTGAAAATGGAAGCTCCGACGATAGAGAGTCCCTCACACGAAGTGGGTCTCTAGAAACCCAAGAGAATAGTCTAAAAGAAGAAGATAATGTGTCAACAGTCAATGGAGAATCTCTTGGAGAAGAAAACAACATAGGAAAACCCAACAAGGAAAGTAACTCTCTTCCGACAGAAAGAATGCATAGTAGTCATAGCCAAGAAAAGAAAGAGTGGAATATTATGGAGAAGGAGATCTCGGAGCTAAAGAAGAGGTTAGATACACTTAAGGCAGATCATGATTTTCTTGAGCAGGTGTTTGCCACTATAGAAAAAGGAGAAGCAGGAGTAGAATTGATTGAAGGGATAGCTCGAGAGCTGCAGGAGCTGCGGAATCTTGGTATAACGAGAAGATGATCCATAAGCATCAATGTGCAGGTGCATCTTGATGAAGGTAAGCAACTAAGCATTAGAAGACTTGATATCTTAGAAGCATTAGGCATAGGGTCCTATTTTTCCTATCTTTTGCAAATAGTTGTTTATCACAAATCATTAAAGAGAAGTTTGGTTTTGTTTACGTTCCACATCTAAAAATGAAACAGAACCTTCTCTTAATTTCGAGTATGATCAAACCAAATGAAAAAGGCTACCCACACAAATCTGTACATGGGAACTAGCATTAGTTTCAACTTGCTTCTTGAAGTTTAAGAGCAGCATCAAAGCTGACCTTTTCACCCGGTTCGAAATGAATCCTCGAGATCTTCGAATAGCTCTGCTCGACTCTCAAATCTTTCCCAACATTTAAGCCTTCCAGCAAAGCATCAACAAACCTAAAACAGAATCTGAGGATTTCATTAACATGATCGGTGGCACAGCCCCTCCTTACTCAAACCGGAAAAATCAAAAATTGTGCATCAACAACACGTAATGAAACCACATATCAAAGCAAGAGCAATAGAAAAGGTGATGCCGCACATTAGGAGTAACAACAAAACCATACCTCTTTGAAGGGTAAACCTTACATTGTTTCGAAGCAAGATCTCCAAGGATGATTAGATCGGTAGATGCAATCCAACCGCTGTAAGAGATGTCTTGAGTTTTGGGGTATGAATTGTTTAGTTCCTCTCCCTCCAGATAACATATACTGCACCTACTATTTTGTCAAACACATAACAAAATCTGTCGAGTCCTCTCACCTGATATCTGTACATGGATCTGTTCACTAAACACATACCGTAAGCTGAAAAGGAATGTGATCTTAAGACAGATATGATCCACAGGCGCCAAGTTCTTCATGTTTCGACCCTGCGGAAAGGTAATGCCACTGACAAAATGCTTCTTTTGGCACTAACAGAATCACACTGTTAGAGTAGAACTGACGTATATTTCATCCAAAAAAACGTATATAATCTGTATATAATCTGGAGCCGGAAGAGATGCCCAGCTCTTTCCCCTTGACAAACTTTTCTAATTTTCCGATGATCCTAAAACTAACCCTCAACCCTTTGTTATACCCTTCATTTGAGGGTTTACAACACTAGTTATCTTACCACAGTAAACACAATTTTAACTGCAGTCAACACACATAAACCTGCACACACAATAACAATACAACAATAACACAATTACACAAAACAATTATCAATGTTCAACCATTATATCATGTCTTCAATTTTCAGTTTGCTCCACTTGACTCCTTTTCTTGTTCTTCTTTCTTGTATAAACCTGTAAAGCCATATCAATACCGCTCTCATAAAGACACAACTTGTCCTCAAACTGAAATGCTGGAAAATATCGCACCAACTCTTGTGCCTTGTTCCACGAAGCTTCATGAAAAGGTAAAAAATCCCACTGTACTAGTACTTCCAATGCTCTTGTATCCAAATAACGTATATCCAATATTGTTGCAGGAGTGACTGTAAGCTGCAAGTCTGCTTATAGTTGACCTGGAATTGGAGTAGGTACAAAGTCGCTTCTCGCCGCTTGTTTCAAGTGAGACACATGAAACACTGGAGGCACTTTTGAACCTGGAGGAAGAGATAATCGATATGCTATCGATCCAATTAGTGCTTCTACTTGGAAAGGACCACAAAAATGTGCTGCCAACTTCTGAAAACGTCGGACAACCATATATTGTTGTCGGTAGGGCCGGAGTTTAAAAAAAAACAAAATCTCCCACTTCAAATGATATGTCTTTTCTCGAACGATCTGCTGTAATTTCCATCCTTTATTGTGCCCGTAAAAAGTTACTCTGAATCTCTTGTAACATCGCATCACGTTCTTTTAATTCCATTTTCAAATCAAATTTTTTTGTCGATCCTTCTGCACAACGTAACAACAAGGGTGCCTCACGCCCATAGACCACTTGGAAAGGAGTATCATTAAGATAAGTATGAAAAGACGTATTATATGAAAATTTCGCCTATACCAAGTATTTAGCCCAAGATTTCGGATGTGCAATCGCATAACAGCATAAGTATGTCTCCAAACACCTATTAAGCACCTCAGTTTGGCTGTTCGTTTGAGGATGGAAGGTCGTGCTATACTTCAATTGTGTACCTGCAAGACGAAAAAAATTCCTTCTAAAATTGGCTCATGAATACCTTATCTCTATCTGAAACAATGGATTTAGGAAAACCATGTAATCATACTATCTCCTTAATAAAACATCTAGCCACGTCATATGATGTATAAAGGTGAGTCAATGTGATAAAATGAGCAAATTTGCTCAATTGATCTACTACCACCCAAATCACGTTTACTCCTTGTTACTTTGGCAAACCTTCAATAAGATCCATCGATAAATCTTCTCAAGTCCTCGCTAGAATAGGTAAAGGTTGAAGTAAACCTATCGAAAATAAAGTCGAATAGTTTTGTGTTTGATAGATTCCACCACTACAAGAAATTCACGGATTAGAGACTGAAGATTCAGTCCCTAATCCGTCCGGAAACTCATTTGGGGACTGATTAGGGACTGGCACGAGCCGTCCGCAAACGAGCATCGGCAATTAGTTCAAGTCCGTAATCCGTCCGAAAATAGAAACGGTAAATGTAGTCTGTAAACCGTCCGTAATTCCGGACGAAAATGTTAGTCCGAAAACCGTCGCGAAATTTCCGGACGGCTTGTTGACCGTAAGTCCCAAATTGCGGACGGAAAACAGTAGTCTCTAAACCGTCCGCAATTTGCGGACGGATGACTCAGCAGTCCGCAATTTGCGGACCAAAGGAATTTTAGTCCCGATTCCGTCCCGAATTCCGGACGACTTAGGGTCTGCCCACCGGTCCCCAAATTTAGGGACGGATTCGGGACGGTTTTCTTAATCCGTTGTTAATTAGTCCCTAATCCGTCCCTAAATTTAGGGACGGATTAGTCAGTCCGCAAATTCAGTCCCAAAATCCGAATTTTCTTGTAGTGCACACTTAGCCACTTACCATTGTATATCCGCTCTCATCCCACTCCAGAAAAATATTGATTGGATTTGCTTAAGAGTCTTAATAATACATGCATGTCCACCTACCGGGCTATCATGAAATTCGTGAAGAATCAAGGATATAAACATCGAAGGTTTGGGGATAACCAAACGATCATTAAACAACAATTTTCCTTTAATCAATCTATACCCCAAGGGAGAATCCAAATTGTCTTGTAGTTGTTGTTTTATGGGACCCAAGGTCGGGTCCTTATCAACGACATTTGCTAACTCTTCCAGGTGTACAGATTGTGGAATCGAAATCATTGTAAGCTCGGTTGCTCAAGAATTCTGGATAACTCATCCGTTACTCGATTCTCCTTACCTAATTTGTATACTATACCAAATTCAAAGCCCAACAACATGATTAACCATTTCTGATATTCACCATTAATCTCACGTTGTTCCAACAAAAATTTTAAACTTCTCTGATTCGTACAAACCAAATTTTTTTTGCCCCTTAAATAATGACACCATTTCAAAATAGAACAAACTATGTCCATCAATTTCCTCCCGTAAACGAATTTCAAACGCTCTGAACTTGATAAACTCATGCTTTAATAGGCAATTAGATGCTGAATTCCAAACGAGCATTTTTTTGCATTTGCAAAAACAATTAGTATTTCCACAGTTCTTCCAAGATTATCATAAGGTGCTTCAAATGTTCTTGCAAAGATGAACTGTCAGATTTCTTGATGTATTCGCGAACATCATTGCTGTATTCGCGGTCGATGAATGACTGAACAACGCCTACGTCTTTTTCATCTCGAGATTGTTGTTCGACGAGAGACATAAACTTGTCTGAGTACAATCGTCAGAGACCGTCGTTGTTGTATTAGCATTTCAGTAAGTATCGAACGTCGCCTACGTCTTCTTCACCTCACGATAGCTGTTCGACGGAAAGAACCCGACTGAATGCAATCGCCAGAAACAAGAGAAGATTTACCTAGGTCTGATCGACCGGACATAGTCTCGTCGGCGTTTACTCCGTCCGTCAGCATAGTTGCCGGCACCGGAACGATGGATTCTGGTCGTTTGGTTGGTTGTTTCTTTGTTGCAGAACATAAAGCTCCTTCATGTATTTTTCAACTTCTTGTATTTTGTTCATCAGTGACTCAATTCCCTACGATTTAGAATCCAATAAACTAAGTTTAGCAACCTGATGTTGAATATCAACAATCTTGGAAACCATTTCAGCATTCATAATTTTAAGATCATCTTGAATTTGGTTAATACTCAACTCATTCGGTGGAATTTCCATGATAATCCAGCAATAGTCTGGCTCTGATACCAAATTGTTAGAGTAGAACTGTCGGTGTATATTTCATCCAAAAAAGCATATACAATCCGGAGCCTTTGAAGAGATGTCCAACTCTTTCCTTTTTACAACCTTTCTTAATTTTCCGATGATCCTAAAATTAACCCCCAATCCCTTTTTATACCATTAATTTGAAGGTTTATAACACTAGTTAACTAACCATGCTAAACACAATTTTAACTACAATCAACACACATAAACCTCACAATCACAATACATCAACAACACAATTACACAAAACAACTATCAATATTCAATCATTAAATCTTATCTTCAATTTCTTCTGTCTTGTACAAACTTGGAAAGTCATATCACACACCTTCAACTCATCCAATTATAAATAATGTATATTAATATATATATATATATAACGTGTTAAAAATAAATTTCAATCGATCGTGTATAAAAATAACTATAACTATATGTTAAGTTAATATATGCATTTATATGGTATATAAATACATTATTATGTAAGTATATATATATGATATAAATATGATATGTAACTAGGTATAACTATATAATATTAATTATATATAATAGGTATGTGTATATATGTATATATATATGTATTAGGTGTTATGTATATATATTTTTATTACTATTTAAGAAATAACTACATATTATACAAATATATATTATATATTATACATGTACATATATTATGTAGTAAGTAGTTGTATTATTATTATTATTATTATTATTATTATTATTATTATTATTATTATTATTATTATTATTATTATTATTATTATTATTATTATTATTATTATTATTATTATTATTGTTGTTGTTGTTGTTATTATTATTATAATAGACTTTGTATCTATAATATATATATAGTGTATATATAATAAATATATTTATATACAAAATAAATAAATAAAATAAAAAACAAAAATTAGGACAAAAAAATTCAAAAGAGTTGTACTTTTTATATTTTTGTGATTTTTGATATTAATACAAAATGAAAAATGAAAAATGAAAGGAAAATTTTTAGGAATAAACTCTTATTTTTTCTTCATCTTTATCTACTTTGCCTATTTCTTTCTAATGTTTCGCACTCATCTTATTTCCCCTCATGTTTCCTTCAACATCATATTCTCTCCTCATGTTAAAAAATTCTGCCTATAATCCCTTCTGTTTAAAATTCTATTAAATCATTCAATTTCAACCCGGTTTTTACTCAATTTTGATCCGACCCGATCCGAAATTAATTTAGACCCGATTTAGACTCAATTTTGACCCGGTTTATGCTCAATTTTGACTAGCATTTAGGTCCAATTTTGACTTGATTTATACTTAATTTTGACCATAATTTGAAACCAAATTTAACCAAAATTTGGATCAAATTTTAATTTTTACCCGATTCAAATTCGAATCAATATGAAATTTTAACCGAACTAAACCTTAATTAAAGAAAACCCGTTTTTTATCGAAATTACACCGAATCGCAATAAAACCCAAATTAATATAAAATTTCAACTGAACTAAACCGATTCATCCGATTAAAACCCGAATCGAATCAATATGAAATTTGAACCGAACTAATATGAAATTTAGACAAAAAAATTTATTTTTCGTTTATTAGAATTATAACCAAATTTAATTCAGCTTTTCATCGAATGAAAATCAAAATTGAATTAAATTTGTACCGAACTCGGGTCAAAATTGCACTCAATTTTGATCCAAATTTGATTTTTACTCGATTTAAACCCGAACCACTTAAAGTTGCTTCGAAATTGTGTCAAAATTGCACCCAATTTGAGCCAAAATTATACCGATTTCGGGTTAAAAATCGTACAAACCGATAAAAATTGGTTTTGATTTAATTTTGTTGAATTTCATATTGATTCGAGTTTTAATTGGTTGAAAATCGAAATTGGGTCAAATTTTACCCAATTCGAGTGAAAATCATATTAATTTTGGGTTAAAAATCGAACAAATCGATAAGAATTGGTTTTGTTGAAATTTCTGTTTACTTTTGTTGAATTTCATATTGATTCGAGTTTTTAATGATATGAAAATCAAAATTGGGTTAAATTGTACACAATTCGAGTAAAAATCATATTAAATTCGGGTTAAAAATCGAACAAATCGATAAGAATCGAGTTTTGTTTAAATTTCGGTTTAATTTTGTTGAACTTCATATTGATTCGGATTGGATTTAAATAAAAATTAAAATTGGACTCAAATTATAGTAAAATTGAGTCTAAATCGAGTCAAGATTGAGTCTAAACCAGGTCAAATTTGGACTTAAATTCTAGTCAAAATTGATCTTAAATCGGATCAAAATTAGGTCTACACCGGATCAAAATTGACTCGAAATTTAAACGGAAGGGTATATAGGTACAATCTCAAAAGATAAGGAGAAAATAGGATGAATATGAAACATGAATGAAAAATAGACAAAGTAAGCAAATATGTGGGAAACAAGAATTTTAAATAGTTTTTATTTATAGATAAAATAAATATTTTCTTCAACATAAAAAAATAATTTCAGGGTAAACTCAAAATGACATTCACAATTTTAATACAGATTTTTGGTTCTTTCTTCCAAATCGATATTTTTCTTTATTTTGTTTCGAGCGGACATTACATTTTACTAATTATTTTATTCCAAATTCTTTCTATTACGTATATTTCAATAAACTAATAAAATCAATACTAAATCGATAGATGGATCAAATAAATTCCTTTGAATATTTTTAAAATCTTCGATACAATCGTACAAATCTCTACTCATAAAAAATCAAATCCATGAAGAACATATATTTTTACGTATATTCCGAATAATTTCTGCATTTGGTCTTTCATTATTCTATTAATACAAATATTTATTATTTTTCCATTCTAAATCTATTAGCTCAAAACTTTAACGATCAATCATAAATTAAAACCTTCCATACCCCGATAACTTTTTAATATTAAACTTATCTACAGGTTATTAAACTAAAAATTTACCTTATAGATTAACATACACATTTCAGAACTATATTTAACGGGCAACCCAAAAATAAGAGCCGTTATAAAAAGGAAATTTTTATTCATTAAATTCAACATTACAAACTCTCAAAATTATCTTCTCCTCCACACTTAAATAAAAAAATTAATTATTTGCTTGTTGAAAACATTAAGCATTGGAAGTCTTTGTAGAGATGGGTCCGTACATTTCATTTTCCTCTGAACAACTTCCATTACAGAAAACTCAAGACACAAACTGATCCTCAACTCAATCCAACCAATCTAATAATAAAGCCATAACTCCCTCTTTCTCTTATCTATCCTTATGGTTGAATGTAAGAATCAGAACTACAGAATTACAAGCACAGACAAACAATGGCACATACTGACTTCGACTTCAACAAAACTAACTCCATTAATAGCAAGGCATTATAAGGTTACTACCGTAGAATTACGAATCTCGGGAAAAAAAACGAACGGGAAAGGCGTTTGACAGAATCATTCAGCTGGCCAAGTGGCTCGGGGAATTGTTGAACATACTGTGCCACATGTAAGCTCTCGACAGCACCATCTCGAGCTCTTGGTCCGTCCAGTTTTGCGTTGGAAGGTGTTGTAGGAACATTACCATCTCTTGAAAATCCAGCTTCTTCAGTTCATCCGACCACTGCCAGATTTCGACATGACATGTTTTTCAGACAAGACAGATTCGAAGAACGACAACAGAGTTATTCATGTATTGTTCTCTTTTCACGATAACTCGTTTTTATGACAACGTAAAGATTTCATCATGCAGATAAGTCTCATGTTCACTGAAAGATATAGAAATTCATCGAAAACAGTTGAATTCATTCATATGACAGATTTTAAAAGGAACTTAACTATAAAATGATTCAGAATGTCTCATACCGTCAAAAGAAAACTAGCATATATATACACTAGGAAGTCCGGCAATGCATCTCCTTCAGCAAGGTAAGTGTCCCAAAGGCGAGCAACAAGAAGGAATGGAATCTAGAAAAAAAAATAGTAAGAATATTAGACAACACTACCGAATCATATGCATGTTGAAAGAAATTAACGGTGTCTAACCTCCCGAATCAAAAGACAGTTGAACCAACGGAAAGCAAATTGAAGAAATTCGAGCCCTTGCTCTTCGATGTGTCTTGCCACAGGTTCTAGCAAATATGAGACCAAAAATCAAACCAAAGCAAAGCAAAGAAGTTCCTACAAATCCGAACTCAAGCCACCAAGGCTAAGAAGTGACCTTCAAATAAATGAAAGATGCACATGTAACCCGAGGACGTCAAGACAATAAATAACCAATACTCGTATTAGGGGCTTTGTGCAGAGGCAACAAGGGTCATACATAGGAAACCTACCATCAATTCGCCTGACCAATTCCTTGAGCTTAAATACAAGTCTCTGGATTCCCGGTTGGGCAAATGTGTAATGGTCTTGCATACCATCAAGCAATTTTGATAAGCACCAGTAACAGTCAGCTTCTACATCAGAGATTTTATCTGCAGATAGATCAGACATTGACCAACCGTCCACGCTGCCTTCTAGATATTCTGACAAGAAAACAACTAGAAAGGGAGTGACAAGATCATTTATTCCCTGAACATATCCGCTTGCAGGATGCCTAATGGCCCTGCACTCACCAAATACAATCTCTTGATTCAGCTCCGGCAACTTAGTTATTATTAAGTTTGTCAGAAATAAACTTTAATCAGAGCACAAATGCTGTGACCCACCATGTATAAAGAATACGCTCCAATGATTTCTGCACCTGGGCTTGCTGAAAGAAACAGACATCTGGAACAGTCCTTGGACAATCAACAGCAATCTGAGATAAAGAACCAAATGGTAAATAGAGATTATCAAATTCCGATTATTGTGTTTCAGAAGCAACGGAACTATGAGGAACGACCTGGCGGAGCATATTGATCTCATCATCTGAACGTTCAGTATCCGGGATGTCATAAAATTGAGCAACACATTCGAGATATTCAAGACGTTTTCTCCTTAGAACAGCCTCCCTTCTATCTGAATTAGGTGGTGCATATCCCTGTTGTCAGTTTATATTTAAATCCAAGCAGAATATAGAGACAACGAAAAAAGCCTAGCTTTGGTGCAGATGATACTGTAAGGATCTACAAATACTATGATATCCGATCCATGATAGTGTATCCCCTTCTTCTAAGAAAAAATTAAGTCCATCAGATGAACAACAATAACCATTAGATTTCAAAGTTTAAGTGAAAAAAAGAATGTTTTAGGAACAGTGCAATTATATAAGCTGAATGACAAACCCGAAAATAATCAGAAAAGAACAAGGTTTTGCTCAATAGATAAAAGCATAAGACAAATCACAATGAGAAGAAGTTTAAGTACAAAGTTCTCAAACTTACCAAGAGAAGCCGCCAGACACCAGGCCGCATATAGTGCGGGACACCACTCCATGCTAACTCTCGCAACTTTTCTGCAGGTATTGAAAAGAATCATCTCAACAGATTAATGGAAATTATAAAAGAAAACAAAGGAATCTTCATTAAGCTGTATGAATTACAAGAACACGAAATCGCATCTTCAATAAATTATCATTTCATTTGCCTTGGAGTACCAACACGAAGAAGAATCCCACAACATTAAACAGTAAGTACCTAATATGACCGTTGTTGTCGAAAGAACTTTGTTGAACTTCATAACTCTTGCAGAATCGGTTGCTCGAACACCTATATTCAGGTTCTGAACTTCTTTCATCGCACTTTCAACATCAGAATTCGAAGATCTTGTCTTACTAGCGTATGTATTGTCATTTCTTTTGCTTGAACTCTGGTCTTGTCCCTGCATAAGCATCAAGGTTGATTAACTCTTTAAGACACAAAAAGGAAGAAGAAAAAACACCCAACAACAGATTTTCACAGAAGAATACTTGAACCGAGTTCGCTGAGTACTGTTTTTTTCCGGCATCATTTTCCGAAAGGCTCCGGTGAAATGTCGGAGAGGTGGGTTCTTGAGGAGGATCCGGTCTTCTGGTTAATAACACTTTACCAGGAATACTTCTTCCTTTGAGAAACCTTAACACACAGAAGAACCAAAAACCAAAGAAAATCAAAATAATGTGTCTGTCAGAAGGTTCGTGATTATTCCTCCAACATCTAAGATCGACAGTAACACAGCAAAATAGTAGAGATCTAAACAGCCATGTCCGCAGCACGAACGGAACGCATCGGAATCAAAGGCAAGATCCAGAGGAGACAATCTCGGGAGAGAAACAAAAAACGAAAAATGGAAAAAATACCCTTGAACGTTTTTGAGGGTTTGATTGAATCTGGAATCGTCGCGCTTCCGTTGATCGTCGTCTTTGTGCTCCATGTTCATCTGTTAATTGCTCGATCAACAGAATAACACATGACCCCAAAAGTAAATCCGGGATTTGTTTATCAGAAAAATTCCACAACCTTTTAAGCTTTACGGAGAGAGCGATCAGGAGTGCTTCATCACCATGTTTGCAATCACAAACAAATGGATTAAAGTCCTGAATTTATTTGCTGCATGAAATTGTAAAGAGAATATAAAAAAAATCTTCAGCTTAAAAACTCGTTATTTTTCTAATATAGTTATAAATATTGACTAATTTTTACAAATGATATATAAATATGACTAATTTTTACAAATGATATATAAATATGACTAATTTTTGCAAAGTTATTTTTTTATCAAATAAATTTTAAAGAGTTTTTTATTAATGAAAAATAGCTGATGAATTTCTAACTTACTTTTTTGATAAAATCTCTTGGAAAACACTCCAAGCAAAATTTAGGCGAGGTTAGAGGGCCTATTACCATTGTATCAGGTATTGTGTGTTCTTCCTAGTTTTTCTTTTTATGGGTTAGCATGTATAAGCATGGAATTTTAGTCCCTATCCTCATGTTAGACTTGTCATTGATTTAGGAAAGCAAAGGCGGATACAGATTGTGGAATGCCCGAATGATATCAATGGAATGGTGGATTATGCAAAGTTTGCTGATCTAGCTTTGCTTCTCATAGATGGAAGTTATGGTTTTGAGATGATGAGACAGCATTCTTATTTCTGACAGCAGCTGTCCCATTCAGAATGATCAATTTTATTTATTCTCATGTTTTTCTGCTCTGCTTTTGGGATGTGGTATCTTGTTTGTAATTTCCAGCATATCACTTTCTTCTGGTGGTGTGATGAGAAGTAGAGGCAGGGTCGGCTCAACAAAAAAAAGTTGGAAAAGAGGTATGTACGAGGTCCTTTTATACAATTATTTTAAATATTAATTATTTTTTTTTGAAAATAATAAACCCTAAATTTATTGAGGCTACGTTCGAATGCTTTTGTTGAACATGGCCTGAGCCACCCTTGCTTAGAGGCCAAATCAATTTTTATGGAAATCTGTTTGTCTTATAGGAAACCTTGGAGTTCCTGAATATTATGCAAGTTCATGGATTTCCTAAAGTTGTGCAAGTTTATTTATCTGGTCTCATTCATGGGAAGTAAGTATCTTAATCTATGTTTCACCTAATGGAATGGCACCCATAAGGAATATTTTGAAGTTCAAATTTGGTTACTCTTTTATGTGGCAGGTACGCAAAGCGTGAAATTCACAACCTTTCGCGTTTTATATCTGTTATGAAGTTTCATCCATTGTCCTGGCGGACATCACATTCTTATGTGTTGGCTGATCGTTTTGGAGATGTGACTTGATAACACGTTATCCGTCGTAGTATTTACATGTTTCTTAGGTTTAGTTTTGATTAGAATTCATGGACTTTACCGAGTTATTGAGCATATTCGAGGCTTTTATCTACATTTCGTGTTTTGTGTAGGAAATGAAGACATGAAGAAAAACACGAATGATTACGGCAATTCCAACCCAAAAACGTGTCAAAATGACAAGATACCTCATGTGCACGGCCAAGGAAGCAAACGGAACACTCAAACCTCGAGCGGAAGGAGCAAAAAGAGCAATTGCAAGTGTGCATGCTCAGGCTGTGTTTGTGCACCCGATCGGGCTGCTCTTGTGCCCGCTCGGGTCCACCAATTTCTCAACAACCTCCTTGATTTTAGAACGACCAATTCAGGAGAAAAGAGACCTTTTAGAGTTAGGATTCGAATCAGACTTGTCGGGTCCACCTTTTTCTCAACAAATTCCTTGATTTTAGAACGACCAATTTCTCAACAACTTTCCTTGAATTTTGAACGGCCTGCGTTTAAAAAGAACAGAAGGGGAGAGCCAAGATTAGACTGGAAAAGGCAAGAGAACAAGGGGCACGAATCAGGCAAAGGAGAAGAGAGAGAGCACGACCGAAGAAGGAGACTTCGGGCAACCGAAGGATTCGTCGGAGGTTACGCTCGGGATGATAGGGGAGTCGAACACTTACTTCGTTTTTGTTTTCTTCTCTATGTATTCTGAGTAGTTCTCGTTGCCATGGGTTATGGATGCCATTGTGTTGGATCGTTTAAGTTATTAATGCTTGATTTCGGTTTTGTTGAATTGAATGGTTCGATTCGTGCGTAATGCCTTCATACGTTGTGGATTTCAAGTTAGGATAAGACTAGATCTATTCTACTGATATTAAGCATGTTTGAAGGAGATTAGAGATTCGTCTAGGCTTGGGAGAGTCAGATTTGAGTCTCGTGAATGAACTTTCGAATGAATTAGGTTAACGAGAATTTGGCCAATCGGTTAATCTATTTAGGAACGGTAGTAATCGAGGTAGAATTCCCATTGTTCTTACTGCATCTAGAAGTTCCGCGCTACATAGGGATATGAGCGACGTTGATTTCCTAGATAGAGGATTTAGGCTTACGCCAAGTCATTTCCGTTTATAGAGGTCGAGTTCCCATCCAACATTAGAGGTTGAATTCCCCATCGTTCGTCATGCATCTAGAAGTTCCGCACTGCATACGGATATGGGTGACGTTGATTTCCTAGGTAGGAGATTTAGGCTTACGCCAAGTCATTTCGAGCATTAGGGGTAGAGTTCCCTACTGGTCTTCATGCATCTAAACGTTCCGAGCTACATCGAGAGATGAGTGACGTTGATTTCCTAGGTAGAGGATTAGATATTAGTTCCACATCGATTGATACAAACCGACTTTTTGATCCTTAGAAACATCCATTGCATGTTCCGGTATTCCCGAA
>CM071867.1:37685760-37712084 GCA_036759665.1 Gynandropsis gynandra
GACGACGATATCATCTTGAGGAGGAGACGCATACAACATCCAACCGCATTGCCAACTCGGGACAACAAGATATACAAGGTGAACACGTTCTAACCCATTTTCCCGTAGTTTGGTATGCGAGATTCTCTTAGGTCTTGAACACCGAGATGGTGTTTCATTCAAGTCTGGGGGAGTATTCGTTGAGTATCACACATGTGATTAGGATTAGATGTTGATTTTTTTAGGAATAAGCGGATAGATACCTAGTACGAATTTTTTAGCTTTAGTCATTATTGTGCGACTTTGTCGAATCGTGAACAGTAGTCTAAGTTTGCTTAGAAGTCTTTTTGATACCGATTAGTTGAGTAGTTGTGCTTGAAACCATGATCTATAGTTGCATTCACTTCCTAGGTTGCAGTACCAAGTATCCATATCTCCGTATATACCGATTGATCGTTGTTTGTTTGATAGATTTTACCGTTCATAGATCATTAGATTCCACACGCTTATTCTCCGCTGTCAATGTTTTCTTCTTGGATATGTTTTGAATTATTTCAGGTTTACGTTGACATGAGTACATCGAGAGCGATGGTTCGGGTCTAAGTGGTGGGTTGAGGCGCTATTCTACGTCCTAAGGGTTAGAGTGATGCGTATTCTTTGGCGCCAATAAAAAAATGTTCTTCAATGACGCAACTCTTCACTCCGCTAAGGTTACAAGACCTTATGAGTGTGCCATAGGCAGCCTGGGTCTAAGTAGAAAGTCATCCTTCTTCGACTTCGACGTCCTAGGAACCAAGCGTAGATCTATTAAAAAAAAGAAAAAAAAAGAATAAGAACGAGATTAAGAGTTTAATGATATCTCAATCTTAGGGAATTGGTATGGAGATCGTTTGGACGTTGTCTAGGAGTATGGATTAGGCTTAGGTCATTGGTAGGATTGCATGGCTCGTGACTTTCGGTTGATAGAAGTCTGAACTAGGTGTGCTTAGACTTGCGTTCATGTGACGCGTCGTTTTGCATGATGGCTATCTCTTCGAAGTTTTTGTGTTAGTGTCCATTGTTGTTTTACTTTTCTTGTACTCGACTCTAGATTTGCTCGAGGACGAGCAAAGGTTAAGTCTGGGGGGGAGTTACCTGAGAAAATTCACATGGATAAGAAGTGTGACAGAAACATCAGATTGTATAGTCATCTGCGTGGTTGTAACTTGAAAAAGGGAATGAAGGTACATTTTGGGATAATGTACCATCACTAGGTTCTAGTACGTTGTGTAATCTGTGGCCTGAATCCCTGAATTCTGAATTTCTGTACATTTTGTGCACAAATTTGTGTTACTAATGAGCTTAATTGATGTATAGAAATAGTTAGGTATTAAAGTTCCTGTAATTGTCCTCCCTATTGTGAAATTAGCTGCTGTGAATGCATAATATTCTTTGAGAGTCACATGTTGTAGCGCATAAGAATTGCTTATGGTGAGGAAAACTGAAAATATTGGTGTCTGGTAGGTTGTAATTAGTTCTCCTATTGGTTGAAGTGACTGTAACATGGATACTTGCTGCCACATTTTAAACCTTTCCCTCTGCTTCTAGTCTGAGTTTATGGAAAATTTAAGCTGCTGGTGATTTATACTGGATTCTATCTTTTGTAACAAAATATTCTGTTGATGAGAAATTAGAGAAGACTTTCGTTAACATATTTGGCAAAACTACTGGTCTCAATCCGGAAGCAGGACTTGAGGCTGAAAATGATCATCAGTTTTTAACCAAAGGTTCTGATGCTGAGTCATCAGAGGAATCACAATCTGGTGATGATGGGACAAATGTTGAGAGTAATGACAGTAAACTGAAGCACAAGACTGAGATACATGATGGACGAGTAAGGAGGAAGGGGATCAACAGACAGATGATTTCCTAATGTTTATGCCTGGTTTTTAAATTTATAAAAAATAAATTTTGTCCTTAATGGTTTGATTTTCTTAAGGCTAATCTCGTGCATGTTATTTTGTTCCTTAACTAAACTTTGACTGTCAATTGAATTACTAGATGATGAAGACTTCTTTAAGCCGAAAGGACAACAGAGCATATAATTTGGTGGTATTTTCTTGTTTTACAAAGGTGCCTCTAAAACGTATTACTTTCCTTTCATCTTTTGTATTTATTTGCATATTACCAGAAATTAGGAGATGTATGGACTGAGGGATATATCAATTCTGAGGACTGTTCCAAATTTATGAGTTATGGAAATGTTAAGAATTGGAAAGAGAAAGAAGTCTGTGAATGCATTCATGATGGATTTACCACTGGTGATTGGTCAAAAACTGCTCTCAGATATAAACAATCACATGCTGGCAATGAGGAAGATGCCGACAATGAATGACGATGCAGTATATGGTGATTTTGAGGATCTAGAGACAGCGCGAAACAAAAAGAAAACAGTAAACCGAACGAACAGACAAACAAACAAAATCTTTTTTATTTATTGAAGCCGCATGTTCATATAGAAGAAGAAGAAGAAACCCATAAGCCGTTGACCCAGTCAACGTGAGTCCTCAGGCGGTTAAAGGGGTACTCAATCTCCTGGTCGGTCGTACGGAAATAAACAGAGAAATTGATTCCATTCCGACCGGTGATTTCTCCGACCCACCAACCGTCGTTGTCGAAGGCGTCCACGACGTCATTATGGCGAAACACGACGGGAGGGAATATCGGCGGCAATGGACGGATTTCAGAGGCGGAGAGCGTCTCCACCAAGGGCTGTGATTCATCATCCTCCCTCACCAGGTTCTTGTACTTTACCTTGTAGAATTGGCGGCCGGCGAACTTTTTCACGACGGTTGCGGCGTAGTATGAGCCTACCAACCCTTCTTCATTGCTGCATACTTCCACGCGTTCGCCTCTCTGGAAATCCATCGCTCCTCTGATCTGTTATTTCTTGTGATGAAAAGGGAAAAAAACTGACGAAGATAACAGAAGAGAAGATGGGTTTTTATAGAGAACCTGAAGAATAATACTTTCCTTTTTTGTCTGATACTTTACAAAACCATATTTTTGTAATTATTCTAAAGATAAATTTGTTTATTTATTTTTTGGAAATTTTCCTTATATGAAAATTGTCAATCTAAGCTCATATTTATGGTAAAATCATATCCTGATTTAAAATTGAGACTTCTCATAATATCTGAACATTTTATTAGAATTAATAGGATATTAGTTAACATATTATAAATATGTATATATATAACTCATAAAGATTAATTCTTTTGCATTTGATCCATGTGAGTTATCATAACAGTTTTATTAAATTTGTAAGGAATTCACTTCGACGATGTTAACATAATCTTTTGGGTTGTTTATTACTTTGAAAAATATAGCGTCAAATGTGACAATGAAATATCGGGTCTTAACGAAATTTATTAAAGAAGTACGGATTCCACTCGGATATTTTCATTCTTTAGCTTCCCCAATATTTTTTTTAAATCAAAATTCAAAATAATATATTTATTTTGTGATTTTCACCACAGCCTTACCTTCTTCTCTGCAAAAAAATTATGCTTGATAACAAGTCTCAAGAAGGGATTGCCTGCCAGATGTACATTTGAAGATCAAATTCTGACGAGTGATATAGTCTTATACTCACAAGGGTCTCTATCATTAATAGAATCAAACTTTGAAGTGTTTGAAAAATTTTGTTTAGTGTTAAGCTTGATTCAGTGTTGTGATACATAGCCTTGAGAATCAAAAATATGATTCTTCATTAAGGTGTTTTTAATCAAGAACAAAAGGGCACAAAGGAACTTCAGTCAGAATGAATCTGCATCTCAATGACAGGCCGCCAAATCCATCAAAGTCTGACATATAAACACATGACCAAAGGGTTTGAAACTGAGAACAAAAAAGTTGATAACAAGGTAAAACAAAATTATCAGCCAAAGGTGAGACCCCATGTATATCTCCTGATGCAAAACTATAAAGTCCTTACCTTTTTTTCATATCAATGATCGAAACAAAGAGATGAACGTTTCAGGGCTACGAGGTGAGGGGTCTCTCAGCATCCATGCGTTCAAGCACCCTTTTCGCTTCTTCTTCTGTTGCTGGAACCACATTCCTTATCCTAAGTCCATCATTCATAGCCTCAGATCGCACACTGAAGGTGAAGTAAAAAGTGTTGGACACCTACCAAATCATATCACCATATCGTTTCAAGTTCTTTTACTCTTCCTAAAACCATATAAGAATAAATTCTGCTTTCTTACTGGTGGCCACAAAAAGTAATTTGCTTTCTTACTTCGCTAGATCTGAGCTCGGGCCGTGTAACATGAGCTACAACTTCTATGTTTATCAATGGTTCAGCTGAAGTGTTAGCTTCAGTGTACAGAACCCGAGACTTGAGACGAAGGAAGTTTCCAACATCCACCTGCATCAGTAGAACAAAGTTTCTCAGTCTGAATACACCAAAATATCATTAGTCTCTTTTCTGAATGAATCATAAATGAATGAAATTTATGAATAAAAAGCAGGCTCACCGGTCTAATAAAATCAACACGGTCAACTTCTAGAAAACGTGGGGCTACACCCGCAAAGGTGTAAGCATTTGCAAAGGCCAGCTCAAATGCTTTACGCATCAAGAAACCTCCAAAAATTCTACCATGAACATTCCTTTGTTGAGGCTGGCACATCAAAGAGTTCTCATGGGAAGTATCCTTTATTAGAATGCTATCTCGATCTGCTAAAGCCGGCATATCCAAGAACACCCTTCCTTCAGCTAGTAGCTCATTCAGTCTGTCCAAGTCTTTCTGCCTCTCGTGCTCTTCTTTAATTTTTCCTCTTTTATGTTTTCGTAGTTTGTTCCTCTCTTCTGCTTCCTTCCAGAGGAATTTCTCATGTTCAGTTTCCGGAAAGATTGGGTTGATCGGAGTTGACTTGCCTGTCTTGGCATCTCGAGCCACAAATGTAAAGTTCGCCTCGAGAGCAACTGACCCAGAAGGGTCATTGGCATCTGCTAAATATTTCCATTTGAAAGAAGATTCAGATCAGGCAACATGATGGTAGGAAATATAATAGTTTTTGATTGTGCGGCGTAACTCATTATGCCTATTGGTTAAGCTCGAGATTAGCAATGAAGGCCATTCAAGACTAAACGAAATTTCAAAGAACTGAGACATTAAAAACAGTGAAATCGGTACCTCCGCTTGGTTGAACTACTTGTAATTGGATCTCCATGGATGATCTTCCAACCCATGTAACAGCACCTACTATACTCAAATCGACATCCACGTGTATCGGCTTTTTCAGAATTATCCTGTCCACGGAAGCAGTCACCAATATCATTGGCCTTGCTGTGCCATCATCACTGCTGCAATGCTAGTCAGAATAGCAAGCCAGCATGCTGACAGAACCGAGGAAGAGCAGCGCTAAACTGATTCAAAACTGCATTTTTTAAAATTAGCATTCAAAAGAACTATGAAAAAATTGAATAATTGGCATTACGTCTGCATAATGTTAACCAAGAACAACAAAAAAAAAACTATCCAGAGAAAGCTATTTAATTCATAAATCCGATGTCAGACGTCAATGAATGACTTCAGATTATATTAACTATGATCCTACAAGGATAAACCAAGCTTTCTAAATTTCTAATTGAGCAAAACCACTCCTTGAAATCACCAGGGAACACGATCAGAGGGAGAACCTTAAAAGATATGGTTCCAGCAAGAGCATCGAGGTCTTCGAGCAATTTACCCAATCGAATCTCATTCCAAGGGTTCCTGTACTGCTCACGAAGCACAAAATCAGAGGAAAATTTGTAAAGAATGGAGGTACGGCTTCGCCGCGGAGATTTGACGGCCAACTCCAACTGAGAAACTTCTCCGGTGGGTTTCTCAAACATCTTATTTCTCGCCTCCCAGAGCGCATTGGTCACCGGAGAATGGTACATTCCGGGCCACAAACTGATGGGTTTACGCATGGAAGATCCAGCGTCGATCGAATCTTGACGAGGTTCTTCACCGGAACATGATGATTCCGATGAACTCCACATCTTCTGAGAATACATGACCCGATATCTTCCATGGATTCTCCCGAGAGAATGAGAGAGAAACTTTCCCGTCGATATTCTCATGTCTCTACAGAGATGAGGACAGCACTCCGGAGGAAGATTTATGAATTTCTCGTTGGGTGATCAAATTAAATCACTCATTTTTTCCTCTTCCACGATGTGTTTGACCTTCTTATCTAATCAATCACTTATTATTGACTTCTTATTTCCCCTTAGAAGCCTAAAAAATGAACTCTTGACAAAAGGTAAAGGTACCACCGAACAAAAAACATACATTTACTTCAATCTCAATTGTTTTTATCTGTTCATCATTTTTTGATCCCTTCCTAATTATTTTAATTAAAAAACCTTTTCCCTAAAAATTGTATTCACTTAACTAACATTTTACTTGACTTCGCGCGGGATTTTACGTGAATAGAAAAGAATAAACATATCTTTAATGTATTAATATTACGTGAGTAGAAAAATATACATATCTTTAATGTATTAATGTCAAAATAGTACACCTATCAATCAATAAACGTATACATTTACATGGATTTAGAAGTCGTGATACACTACTTTGAATATTGTATTCATGGTTCCGTATCGTAGTTCTCGTCTTCCTTTATAATAAATACCTTGAGACCCTTTTTCATTTTGATTCTTCGCAATGCGATATATAGTTGGTTACAAGTGAAAACAAGTTTTGATAAATGTATTCCAATTTTGTTGAGGTTTGTCTTTAGTTTTTATAATAATCATTCCAAAATAGTGTACGATGAGAAATTGTTTACAATTGAAATTGTTTACAATTGAGTCGAATCAGTAATATTGTATTTGAAAGTATTTTAGGTACGAAGGTTTTATTGTCGGTTTGTGTTTCAATAATAATTTTGTTATCGATAATACTTTTACCAAGTTGTATAATTTGGAAGGGGTGATATTGCATAATCTAATGTGTGATCAATGTTCATCTTTAGTTTAAGTTGGACTCACATTGTACATATCCTCATAAATCAATGTAGAGTTATGTAGTTATCACATTCTGTAGGATACAAAATTTTTTAGATAATGTTTTAGAGATCTTTTATTTTTAAGCAGTATTTGTTCAATTTGAAGTAGTGTATATTTTTCGTTTTTTTCTAGAGACGTAGTTAAATTGTAAAAGAAGAGAGAATTAATTGAATACATGGGTACGATGGTAATAAAAGTGTTTTTTATGGTAAGTAAACGTTTATCACTTGGTAATTTTAATGCTTTTTTGCGTTAGTAGAGAATTTCATCCTATAATTGACTTGATACAGATGTCCATATTGCCGTGGAGAAGCTAAAGACTCCATTGTGATGAATATGAACAATAGATTCCTCAAATACGAGGTTGATGCCCATTGTTTTAATTCTTCAATGGTGTCTTTGCATTCTTTATCATCATCTAGTAGACCAAGTGCATGACATGCATCTTTGAATGTTGCGTATGTTATCTGTATGTCTCGCTATCGGTTGGTGTTACATTATACAATCGTCTGTATGCATAACCTTTTTGTCTCAATCTCCATATTTTTTTGGCATTCCATAAGAATTTTGTTGGAAAATCAACATATATCAACTCATGAATTTGTGTATATTGAATTGCATTTATAAACATAGTCAAATGACCATTCTTCTTTGATACAATATCACTTAATGGCTATTCTTCATGAAATACGATGTTTTGTTTTCCTGGAAAGTGGACTCCTAGACGTTCGACATGAATACTCTGAAATGGATGTCTTCACATCTCAACATATATATGCACTTAAAGTAGTTTTTAATTTTGTCAATGGATTGGCCAACCGTTGTCGAGAAGTATTTTGATATTTTTGATGTAATTTTGTCAGGTCCTTTGGTAATGTATTTGAAAAAATATTTATTTGCTTTTCTCTTGTTGCACTACTCTATGTTTTAGCAAAAGATGTGAATTTTACATTTCCATACATGGGGATGATCTATGAGCCAAATCATAAGGTCCATGAACCATTGTATCTCAAACAACTTCATATAATAAAAGGTTTGCTCTCATGTCTGGGATCTCTGCGGAGATAATAACATCAATGTATTTTGGCGTTCGAAGATTGGATCTTTTTTTAGAAATAGTAATATGTGTGCATGAGGAAACTCCACGTTTCCTTAATTCGACTGTGTAAACAACTACAATAAAATTGTGGACATTAAATGTTATTTGGACATGTGTAACGAAGTGATATATCATTTTTCACATTTTATATATCTATACCTGTAAAAATTGTACCAAGAATTTGAGTATGTCGCAAATCTGATATAAAAACTCTAATTTTATGTCAAATATTTTTGTTAAAGTGTTAGGTCAATCTTCTGAGGGTTGATTGTAAGAGAGTAAAATTCTTTGTATTTTCGGCCATTTGGGATTGCATTATTAGAGTATCCAAGTTTTTGGTAATATGTCATTGTGTCAAAGTAATTTTGTTTCTTATATCTTGAACCGCCAATGAAAGATGAAGGCAATATAATCACAGTCTAATTATATTACACTAATTTTTTCTAGTTTGTATGATAGCTCGAATGCTCACATAATATTCAAAAACTATTTTTGGTTATTTTGTATAAATGAAATTGTTTTCGACTCAACCATACAATATCCATAAATAACGAACTGTTAGAATAATTAACCCGAGTATAATAGTGTGGATGCTTCCATGGAGCGTATTTGCAGCCGATAAGCCATAATTCTCATAAACTTATACATGTTTTTGGTTTTTTTGTTGTAAATATGCTTTGTCTTAATTCTAAATCTATGTGAAAACTATATTCATCGTACATAAAAAAAAGTGGGTATTGGATGGGAAGATACGTGGGGTGAAGTTCAGTAATACAAATGAAATCGTTGTTATTTTTTGAAGTATTATATCCATAGGTTGCAAAGATTCGTCACCCACTAATAAAGCAACAACTTCCGCAGCTTGAGTTAAATTGTAGTTTTGACCTATGCTATTTTTGGAAGCTATTAAACGAAGTTTTAAATCAACTGTATCTAATTGTATTACTTTATCTCAAGCAGAGAAGAACAATTTTACATATGGGTTGAGTTGATCCAGTATGTGTTTAATGGTATTCATTATATATGGTCAAACAATTGATGGATGAATGGATACATCTGAGATGTACGTTAAGTAATGGATTTCATTAGTGTTAAGAAAGAAGTAATGGCTAATATATAGTAGGCGTTGTTCGAGTACTAATCTCAACGTAGAGATTATGCTATATGTTTTATGGTCATTGTCATGGATATAAAACTGTGTAAATTTTGGTTTGAGACCTTCCATTGGGAGTATACTGCCAATTCTGTGGTAATATATATGTATGGGTCACATTAACTATTAATTAACATATCTATAGGAGATGTGAATGCAAATATCATTAGCTCGTATACGTGTTTTAAAATAATTGCTTTTCTTGATATAAGTGTAGGCAACATATTGTATAATAAAAATAATAATAAGGGAGGTTAGAGAATTGGAAGCAGTTTAGTCTTACCTTATAAATAACATATAGAGAATTTCAAAGAGGTTGTGTTCCTTTCTTTTTTTATTCATTATGCATATCACATGGATGCTTGGCAGTGCATGCATATATATTTGGGGTCATCGAGGTCATGGTACCCTGATTCATTTTTTTTTTGCAACATAATGATGAAACAATAAGGTCTAAATTTAAATAAAATTTGATGGATTGTGGTGCGCAACATATGCTGAAATATTAGAAATAGGGGCAAGGTTAATACCAAAATAAATATTTTTAAAATATAAATACATGTACAGATGAATAATATGAGTATGGGTTCAAAAAATACATAGATGTAGTATGATTTAAGAAAAACATTAAATATTTTGTGGGCTGTAATTATGTTTGAAAATTGATTTCATTAATCTAACCTACGAAAAATAAAATAACAACATGCATGAATAAAGACATATCATATATTATATTTAGATGTAATATGAAAAATTAAATGAAAGAATAATTTTTTTGGTATCATGTCTATCTTGGACGATGAAAATCTCTTGATAAAAAACATTTGTGCCCTCTAATTCTTCTGTTGAGTTTTCGTTCATATACAATATCTTAAACCAATCAGATGAAGTGACTCTTAAAAGCGCAACATAAAGTTGCTTGTGGCTTAAACCCTCTTTTTGGCATATATCACCCGATTTATTTAAGACTTTTTCTTTGGCTTTTGTTTGTTTTCATTATATAGCACAATCAAATTGGAAGTTGTCTTTTTCTCAATGTAAACGGAAGACCTGAATCAAACGTTGATAAAATCACCCTTGGTAAAATGATCTTGTTTCTTACATGAGTTCCAGTGATAATCTTTGCCTCAAGTACGTGTGTAGCTAATTGAGGTACCACTAAACGTGTCGTTACATAGTCCTTCCCTTTGGTTGATTTTGTGGGGCATTATAATTAGGGTGCCACCTTTTAACAAATTCTATGTTTTGGTATTCCAAAGAACTCCAAGAGGTTTAGTACATGGTAGTAAGAATGTCAATAATTAGTCAGGGAGTTATCAATCCCAATCATATCTGAACTAAAGAACTCGATCATATTGTCAAGAATCGCTATTTGTCTTTGATATCCAAGATCCATGTAAGATGATGTAAAACATGGATATATTGCATCTACAAGAGTTTGTAACGGGTTGATCGTGTTTTCAAGCATCAAACTTTTCTATCATGATCTTTTTCCCTCCATTATGATTGACTGTTGTTGTATCCCTTGTAGGTGTCGTCCCATCATCGACAACTGATAATCATTCTGCAAATTCCACCTCATCTTGAGATAATCACATATTTTTTGTCAATGTATAAATGCAACATGATTACCACATATATGAATGGTTAATTTTTTTCTTGAATAGTTTTTGTTCGACCCTCTTCTATTACAGGTAAAATGTGCCTAAAATCACTCCAAAGTAGAATGGTTTTGCCCCCGAATGGTTTTTCAAATGCTTTTTCATTGCGAATAAAGATGATATCTTTTAAGGTTTGATCCAAAGCCTCGATTGTATATCGGTGGATCATTGGTGCTTTATCCCAAATAATAAAATCTGTTATAACTAGTAAATCTACAAGCATGCTTTGTTGTTTAATATCGCAAATTGAACGCTCATTGGCATCAAGGAAATTTTAAAGCGAGAATTTGTCGGTTCCGCCTAGGCCATAAATAAAGAAAATTATCCTTGGTTTTGTTGCATTGAATCTATAACAATCGCATAAATTTTCATTTGTTCTTATATCGTTTGAAATAGTGTGAGATGTTTTGGCCTTTTCAAGTTCCACATCAAATGTGAATTTGTGATGTAAAATATTATTTGCAATTCTTTGCAAAATATCTTTATCTGGTGTAGGCATTAAAGGTAAGTTTGTCAAATATTTATTGTTTTCGACTAAAAGCATTTCGCTCTCAATCAGTGTGTACCGATGTATTTCTATCTCAGATAGTTTCAACCCATCAAATCTGAATTCTTTTTTTCTAATGAATATGTGTCAAACAATCATATCCAACAATTATTCTAGAGAGCTCCAATGTAACAAATAGACGGTGCACCTGTGTGGGCATAGCCTATCTTGAAGCTTTGTTCATAGCTTGATTCCATTCATTATCAACATCGAAAAAACCACCTCTCACAACACATACTTCTTTGTAGGTGGCATAGTTGATAACATCAAAAATTTTTATGTCCTCATAGGTTAAAGGCCCCTTTACAACATGAAATAACATCATGAGATCAAACAATTTGCCAAATGCATGGTGGATATTTATGATTCTGCCGAATGTTAAGCCCTTTGCCCAAACAAACATCGTTGGAAACTGAACATATTTTAATTCCTTTGCATCTTCATATATTCTGAATCCAATTTTCTCAAGACTCTTTCAAGATCTTTTGCATCTTCAAACGTGATGTATGATAAATGTTAAGATCCTCCAAACAGCTTCGCCGAAAGATAGATATCGACACTCGAGATAGTTGGATATTTCGTTTATTTTCCTCACGATTGGTCTATACAAACTCTGAGTACATTCAATATAACTCCCATTTTAATCATTAAAGATGCTTTTTCGACCCCCTTTGTAATGTACTTGAATAGATATTTAATTGCATTACATCTGTTGTACAACTCAACATTAATATGCACTCTATACTTCTTTAGAATTTCCAAGTTATACGGCCTTTCATCACAAATTTCGAATCATCCTTCGCTCGTTTGTATGTGGCATAGCCGGAAGACCATCACTAGTGTATTCTAGGTAATATCTGGGTTATTTCTACATGCATGTACCATTTTCCATATCAAAGGATAATGGTTTGTTCATGTTCCTCAACCTAAAGAAATCCTTCTCTATCATATTTTTTTATCCAGCAACTCTGCATGGATCTACTCGTCCATGTTCTCGGTCGTAGGATTTTTGAAATTGGATTCTCGCCATATTAAGATATGAGCATGCAAGGGGCCATATTTCTAGAACTTAATAGTAATAGTATATATAACTGCAATAAATGATAATGTAGAAATGACATTAATGTTCCAGTAAACAAATGGTGTTGAGGTAAAGAATTGAATGCATTCGTTTTAGATGAATGGATACATGATATAGGCTTCGGGGAAAATACTTCATCGTTGATATCAGCCAGTAAAGAATCTAATTTCAACTTAAAGACCCGAGATTCAATATCTGGTTCTATCACTTATAGCCATTCCATTATATAATTCAAGGTGATTTGAGATTTCCTTCCATCTAGATTTGTTGTTATCGTTATAAACATATTTGGATTACCATATAATCTTTATATAGTCATCACATCGTGGTAGTTCTCAATCATATATTGTGGTCCTCCCGTAAATGATGGCGGCAATATAATCTTATACCGATAAACTTTCCATTACCATCACCCTTCTCATACACATCAAAAACATTATTGTGGAGATCATATCATAGTTTGTTTTGATTGTTTCTAGCCCAACATATTTTTTTAAGTTCAATAGTTGTGTATGCATCAACAACATACTGTTTAAATAGATGACCTCCTTTGGTAATTGTCATCCCTTCTGATAGACATGTCTATATTTGGTAAGGATAAAACTCACACATAATCACAAATGAACGCTTTATTATTTTAGCCGAATAAGTATATGATATCTCTTCGTGAAACCCATATTAACCATAAGAGAATAACAATGGATACTGAAGGCTCATGAACAAAATATGCGAATCACTGATTTTATAGAGTTGTCACGCATGGTTCATTTGCAGAATAATACCTCCCTCTCTTGAAATTGATGAAAGGTCTCCGACAATCAAACCGACGACCTCATCAGCTGTAGGTAAATCATAATGTCGATCTTTTCTGTGAGGCTCTAAAAATCTTAGAGCAAAATAGACATAATTCTTAGAGTCATATCGGTTTGTCGTCGTATGAAAACTCTTTGATAGGTGATTATGTTTGTCTAGAATTTGTATTTACACATACATTATACTCTCTTCTAGATTTCCTGGATTAGCAGTCATGCTTAGCATCTTTATACGATTACTAATCTCATTTGTAGTGTCATATATACAGTTGCGCAAACTGAGATGGATTACTTTCAAGTGGTAGAAGAAAGCCTATTTGGTGGTAGTTCTGACCATGAATACGAAAGGTGTATGGTCAACTTTTTCACTGCTAGATGTAAAAGCAATGATTGAATTATAGGCCCTTATATTGGTACAAAATGATCATGAAATGATATATAAATCTTCAAGTATATGTGGCATTGCAACCTTTTTAAGCCTTACTCGACGTTGCATGCAACAAATTTAAAGAATTTTTTTATCATGATAGCTTAGGTATGATAGATATTTTAGTTAGTCAATCGAACATTGGATTTGTGATGTTGAAGCTCCATTAGATTTAGATTCATTTTGTGTTGTATTTTTAAGGTTTAAACGTTTAGAGCATATATGTGAATTAAATATAGAGAAAATTTTTGTAAAAATTTAAAAAGACGAAATTATAAATTATCTAGAACTATCCTTGACCGTTTTCAAATGATCTCTTCTCAGACAAAATAACTCTCCTTAAAGTCCTTACAACGTTAGAGTGTGTTGTATAGCTATTTTAGATTAAAAACAATAATATAGATAATATATTTATTTAACATGTAGATAGAGAGATAGCATTGAAAGTTTCATGGACTTTTTTTTATCTTTTATTGTGTTCATATAAATTGAATAATAGTGCGAAGAATTAATAGTAAAACAACTATAAACAATTACGGTAGTTATGACTAACCTCTTTTCTATAAAACAGATGATATGTGTCCTCGTATTTGATTTGTATGGCGAATGTAAATCGACGAACACCAAGGACGGTTTACCGCTTTACATTTATAAAAATAAATAAACAATACTTAGTCATTTTATAAAATTATTGCATCTTAATATACTGATATTATATTATAATTACCGTACAATAAAACTATCACACATTGATTAAGATTTACAAAATTTTATTCGAAAGGCTATTGGATGTTAAATGGTGAGACTTTGGTTTCAGCATTTTCTCGAGCGAAATTTCCTCCTTTTTGTTATTTTGATAAAACCCAATAAATCAAAACAATTAATTTTTTCAGGTGTGGTAAACATTACTCTTGTGTTTAAAATTTTAGATTAAAATTTGAATGATATATTAATTTAGATAGTTTATTTAAAATGTACTTTAAAATAAAATAGTATATTTGAAAATAAAGATTGTTAATAAAAATGCAAAAAATTTATTTATTTTAAATGATAATAAGAATAAAAAATAGAAACAACAAAGCGCCTTTATGTTAGAGGCCCAAAAACTCTGTTTGGGGTTCCCTAACCAAAGGGAATCGGTGATTGCATATCAAGATCAGTTCTCCAGCAAAGATTATTGGTTGAACAGATTCGATGGAGGCTTATAAACGAAAATGCATGTACGCGTAACGATTCTAACACGTTTGCTCTCTTAACGTATTGATTTCGTTAGATGAGCAAGTTGAAGTCAGTCTATGGATCATAATGGGATAACATCTTGTCGATTCTAGTATGGTTCGTAACGATAATCTTCTGTGTTCGCTTTTCTTGTGTTATCTTGGCGATGTGTGGGGTGTGGCCAGATAATTTCTCATGGGGTGTTCTTTGAAAAAGGTTGAGGGTGAAATCTGGGTAACGAATTGGGGTTTGGTGTTGTTATCATTGATAATGATAATATGTTTAAAATCTACGCTTCCTTTATTAGTTAGAGATAGGGTAAACTGGATTATGTGGATTATTTTTTGGAAGGGAGTATTGGGCTTAGGGCCGGGCACGGATCGGGTATCCGGATTTTTGAGGGTATCCGAACCCGAACCCGAACAAGTAGTCATTTTTATACCCGAACCCGAGGAGCTCGGGTACCCGGGGCTCGGGTACTCGCCAAATGCACCGGGTACCCGCGGATACCCGAACCCGAATGTAAACGACCGACATTAATGGAGGCGAAGAGAGTTGCGTTTGGAAGAGAATTTCAGAGAGGGAGACAAAGTGAAGGAGCGTTGACGGAGACGAAGAGAGTTGGGTCGAGACGAAGAGAGGGGGACGAAGTGAGGGAGCCGAAGAGAGCGTTGCTGGTCAGTTTGGCAGAGGTGCTGCTACGAGAAGAAGACGAGAAGGAGACGGGAGGGAATGGAGATGCTACTGCGAGAGGGATACGAGAGGAAGATGAAAGGGAAGGGAGGTGCTCGACGAAAGGGAAAGGAGGGAGGTGAAAGGGAAAGTGATCATCTCGTTTTCATACGTATTTCTTGCACGATTTAGGAGACGTTTTTGATACATATGTGATGTTTTACGTATGATTCCGTATCCGTTTTACTTGCATTCGTGCTTTTCATGTTCTTACAGGTTTTTATGCGTATTTGGACCATTTTGGAGCTAAAGGAACATGCACGGAGCTAAGGAGCAACTTGGGGGATCATCACGGGACAAACGGGACGAGATTGAGCATGGAGAAGCACATGCCATGCCCGATCGGGCACCATTCCAGCACCACAGGACGCGCACGAACTGCCCTAGCCGCACCCGAGCGGGTACACTCGCTACCCGAGCGGGTAGCGGCCCGAAACTGCTCAAAACTTAAGTAAACTTAACTTAAAACATAAGGGAACTCGTGGGGCAATTTAGGCAACAATTGGACCGATTTAGGAGGCTTAAAAGGAGGCAGAAGACGTCATTAGAGCAAGCTTACAGAGGAGAACAATTCAGCGAAGTTAGAGCAGATTCTTGCGAGGAGATAAGCGAGGAGCATTGGAGATCAAGCACCGCCACTTCGGTTTTGTTTGGTTTTTATGTTCCTTAGACTTTCTACTATGTTTATGTTTCTTTACAGACGCATGAGCGAGTAGTTTGTTTGTTCTAGGAGAAGGGATTAGCCCTTGGCTATCCCGAGACCTCTTTTGATCTATTTTGAATGCATCTTCCCGTTTTAGTTCATCTATTCTTTATCTGAGTGCTTGAATTTACTTGTGTTTGCGATGGCCACGTAGATGCATGTGTTAGGGGTTAGGAGAAGGACCGAAAGGAGAATTCTAGTCCTAGAAAGTCAGGTTTAGAACAACCGAGGTTAGGCCACGAAAGTAGGGTAGCAACGGTTGAGGGTGAACGGGCGAATCACAGAGTTTATGGGTTTAGTTCATGGTGTCAGCCACGAAAGTAGGGGGCAGCTTGTCTAGATCACGTGTCTATGCCTTGAGAGAGGGTAGATATCATGTTAGGATCGTCCGCCTTAGATAGCTTTAACTGGGATTGCATGATAGATAGGTTGATCGTGTGTTTCGGTAGTCTTGTGGTGAAACCGGTTTCCTAGGACGTTTATCTCATCGTTAGAACCCAAGTAGTTTAGTTACTTTCAGTATTTCATTCCTTATTCACATTCTTTCGTTAGCAAGTTTGATTCATAGTTCGGGTTTAGGTAGCGTTGCATAGTCTCTGTGGGATCGACACCTAAAATACTACACATGTGTCGTGCACTTGCGGGTAGATTAGGTTATATTTAACTCTGATACGCATCAAGTTTTTGGCGCCGTTGCCGGGGACTATTGTCAACGCGTCTTAGATTCGAACCTAGAGTCCTTCTTGCTTTGTTTTTATTTTTGTTTTCTTTTCTTTCGTTCCTTCTACGTAAATTGTTCTTTGTTTGTCCTTTGCAGAACTTTCAGGTCGACAAAAGATGGATAATCAGAACGGCAATGGACAGATGCAATTACAGGCTCCTCCACCACGTCGTCTAAGGGATTACGTGGTGCCGAACATGAACAACGTGCAAACGGCCATAAGGATGCCTGCTGTTGCAAGAGAGCAATTCGAGATTAAGCCAGCAATGATAAATATGCTTTATCAGAAGCAATTCATGGGTGGAAACCATGAGGATCCACATCAGCACCTCAGAGATTTCCTCGAACTTTCAGGTACGTTCAAAATTCATGGAGTCTCTGAGGATGCAATCTTGCTGCGTCTTTTCCCTTTTTCAATTGGGGGAAAAGCGAAAGCTTGGCTGCAATCACTCCCCGCGGGATCTATCACCACTTGGGATCAGCTCTGCACACTGTTCCTATCACGCTTCTTCCCTCCGAGTAAGACGATTCAGATGAGGGGGGAAATCACGACATTCAGGTGCAGAGATGGAGAAACGCTATTTGAGGCGTGGGGTAGATTCAAGGATCTTCTACAGTCATGTCCACACCATGGACTTGAGCAGTGGTACGTTATCCAAACTTTTTATAACGGAATTTCAGATGAGCACCGCATGAGGTTGGATAACGCTGCCAGAGGATCATTCATGGATCTGAGCGTCGAGGAGGCATTTGAGCTGATTGATAACCTCGCCATGAACCACACCATGTGGTCCACTCCAAGAGGTATGCCTAATAGCACTCGTCGTTTATATGAGCCTAACCAGAATAGAGCCATGGGTAATGCAGCGAATGCTATGTACTGTGCGAATTGCGGAGATACGGATCATGTAGCGTATCAATGCACAGTACATGAGGATTACGAACATATGAATTATGCCCAGCAGCAAGGCAACACGCAATTCGGGAACACCTACAACCCGAATTGGAGGAATCACCCGAACTTGTCATATCGAACAACTCAACCGGTGAAGTATTCGGGGTTTCCACCAAGGCAGAATAATTTCCAGCAAAACAACCAGCAATTCCAGCAAGCTCCGCAAGCTCCTCAACCTCCTCAAGCCTCTTCATCAAACCTTGAGGCGGTATTGCTCGAATTCATGAAGGAGCAGAAGCAGCAACAATCGATTCGAACCAAATTCGACGCAGATGTGGGGACAGCGATTAGTGAGCTTAAAACTCAAATGGAGTCTCTGAGCACTCATGTGAAGATGTTGGAAAACTCCATAGCACAACAGGCCGCCTCATCTTCTCGGAATCCCGGACAGCTTCCCGGTAAGCCCGATCTTAACCCGAGAGAGCATGTGAATGCTATTTCTGTGTGCAGCGATGATGAGGATGAGAATCCGCCCTCAAATGTGCGAGGGGATGCTGCTGGTACGTCCATGGATAGAGGAAGAGGTAAGGTTGCGATTATGGAAGGAGTCGAACCAGATTTAGATAAGCCATACGTTGCTCCTCCGGCGTACGTACCTCCGATACCGTATCCTCGACGATTGGTAAGCAGTAAGAACCAAGAGAAAGTGGGCAGATCTATAGAAGGTCTCAAGAAGCTAGACATCAACATGCCATACGTGGAAGCAGTCCAAAAGATGCCTAATCGTGAGGTAATGACCAAAGAGAAGCACACCGAAGAGAACGAGACTGTAGCACTTACCGAGGAATGCAGTGCAATTCTTCAGAACAAGCTGCCACCTAAGCTAAAGGACCCCGGAAGCTTCTCCATTCCATGCACAATAGGTAACCTCGATATCGATAATGCTTTGTGTGATTTAGGGGCAAGCGTGAGTATCATGCCACACACAGTTTTCAAGCGGATGGAGTTTGGGAACCTTAAACCGACGAAGATGTCTCTACGCCTCGCGGATCGTACGGTAAGACATCCGGTGGGAATCATTGAAAACGTTCCCACCATGGTAGGTAAGCTTTGCATTCCCACTGATTTTGTTGTACTTGAGATAACGGAAGACACTAGGACACCTATTATTCTTGGTAGGCCGTTCTTAGCTACTGCAGGTGCGACGATAGACGTACAACAAGGAAAGTTGTCCTTACGTGTCAAAGACGAAACGATTGAATTCATCCTGCCCAGCCCCATGGACGAATCACCACTCAAGGAGTCTTGCTTTACAGTAGATTCGCTGGACGAGTTAGAGAAAGACACGCACGATCAAGTAAGTGTTTCCGATTCTCTTTTACGGTATTTGACACGAGTTGGCGACAATGCAGGATTTGCGGACGAAAGAGCTGAGATGTACACGAAATTCATGAGTGCAATTACAGCACTAGGAGACGCCCCACATGAGGAGATACCACGTGATATGCATGCTGATTTCATAGCGGAGAAAGCATTCGAGCTTGAGCCCGACCCGCCGCCTTATTCTCGGTATGAGTACGTTGATTCCGATAAAACATATCTTGCTGTTTTAAATGCTAACATGAGTGCAGATGAGATGAGAAGACAGCCCACACGCGTGAAGAAGCGTAAGAGGCTCAGCTCTTCAATATGTATGTACGGGAATTATAGGGAGGACAGCCACGAACCTTCACTCGAAATTCAAAGGAGGCTGCACCCGCACTTGCACGAGGTAATGGAAAAAGATGTCATTAAACTTTTCAACGCAGATACCCCTTATCCAACCTTGGACAGCGAGCAAGTGAACCCCGTGCATGATGTGCCTAAGGGATGGCACGATAAGAAGACCCTACCTCATGACTTCCAATCAGGTGATTTCGTTCCACTTTCTAATTCTCGACCTAAGTCTTTCTCGGGCGACCTACTGCCTTGTTGGTCTGATCCTTTTCAGGTACGAGACGTGGAACTATGGAGTGATGCGGGTGACACGTTCAACGCCAATGGACAGCGGCTTAAGCTCTACCAAGCCGCTCAACCGATCGGAAGTGGAAACTCCATTTCCCTTTCCGATCCACCCGTCGCGCACGCATGAGGAATGGAGACGTCAAAGCTTTATGACGTTAAATAAGCGCTTTCTGGGAGGCAACCCAGCTGTTTGTTTTTACTTTTCATGTTTAAGACTCGGTTATTTAATTTCCATAAAAAAAACAAAACAAAAAAAATAACACCACAAATGTGCTTCACTTCCTTCATCCTCCATCGGAGCTTCACGTCGAGGACGCCGTTCAATTCAAGTCTGGGGGAGCAGCTCACGTTTTTCAGGTGATTTCGTTTCATTTTCCTTTGATTTTTAGTTTTTAGGTTATTTTTGCGATTTTTAGTTTGTTTTTGTTTTCATTGAGTCAGAGTCGTCCCAAGGCACTTGTCCGGTGCCACGTTTTGAGATGAACCCTGAACTTAGGAATGCTTAAGAGGTTGACCTTTTCCGTTAGACTTTGCATGATTGAGCTAGGTTTTCCTATGCGTTAGAGCTTATTAGTCGGCTGAAAAACAATAGGTCGTAGTTCTTGGGAATCCTAGTGTTACTTGTGGGGATGTTTAGACGAGGTTGCTAGGCTGGTCTGTCGTTTATTTTCTCTACCCAGATGGTCATACTTCGTGTAGACGACACTTTACTTTGGTTACATTGAGGATCATTGGATCATATAAAATCGAGCTTGTTTTGCAGATTAAAAAGCGCACACTAACACTCCGCTGTCGATAGAAATAGTGCCTAATAAGCATGATCAAAAATCGATATGAGTGCATCGACCTTGTTACTCCTTCGGTGGCTCGGGTCTAAGTGGTGGGTTGGCGATCATCTTTCTACGTCCTAAGGGCAAGGCACAAAAAGCCACCTACTCCGCTGCACTCTTACACGAGATGCATGAGTATACCGTCATCGGTAGTCTGGGTCTAAGTAGAGGCTGGGTCCCTTCAAATCCGACGTCCTAGAAGCCTAGTGTGTATGCAAAGAAAAAGAAGAAAAGAAAAGAAAAAAATGGAAAAGAAAAAAATAAAAGAAAACAAAAGAAAGAAAATTCATAAAAAGAATAACAAAAAGAAGAAAAAGAAAAAGAAAAAGAAAAAAAAAAGAAGAAAGAAAGAAGCTCGGAAAGAAAGAAACAAGTATCCTCGGTTGACCTAGGTTTAGCATAGTCTGAAGTCTTGTCTGGTGGAGGGAGTTACGGTAGCGTGTCTAGTCTCCTTTGATTTACTTTCTTATGGGTAACCGTGGTGGACCTAGGATTAAGGCTGAAAACTCGATTAGGCCGAATTTGCTCTCGATTTGCTAGTTGATCGGTTAGGTTCGCTTTAGCGGTGTTTCTAGGAGAAGGGGGATTCTCGTATTTTCATACCCCATGTATTCCACGTTTACGTTTGCTTAGGGACAAGCAAACATTCAAGTCTGGGGGATTTTGATCATCTCGTTTTCATACGTATTTCTTGCACGATTTAGGAGACGTTTTTGATACATATGTGATGTTTTACGTATGATTCTGTATCCGTTTTACTTGCTTTCGTGCTTTTCATGTTCTTACAGGTTTTTACGCGTATTTGGACTATTTTGGAGCTAAAGGAACATGCACGGAGCTAAGGAGCAACTTTGGGGATCATCACGGGACAAACGGGACGAGATTGAGCATGGAAAAGCCTCACCCGGTCGGGCAGAACCCTTGCACGATCGGGCAAAACCTACGGCCAATTGTGTGGACCATTTAGCACGACTCGGGCAAGCATTTAGGACCATTTTGCCTTGTGCCCGAGCGGGCACACATGCCATGCCCGATCGGGCACCATTCCAGCACCACAGGACGCGCACGAACTGCCCTAGCCGCACCCGAGCGGGTACACTCACTACCCGAGCGGGTAGCGGCCCGCAACCTCTCAAAACTTAAGTAAACTTAACTTAAAACATAAGGGAACTCGTGGGGCAATTAGGGCAACAATTGGACCGACTTAGGAGGCTTAAAAGGAGGCAAAAAGACGCCGTTAGAGGAAGCATACAGAGGAGAAGAATTCAGCAAAGTTAGAGCAGATTCTTGCGAGGAGATAAGCGAGGAGCATTGGAGATCAAGCACCACCACTTCGGTTTTGTTTGGTTTTTATGTTCCTTAGACTTTCTACTATGTTTATGTTTCTTTACAGACGCATGAGCGAGTGGTTTGTTTGTTCTAGGAGAAGGGATTAGCCCTTGGCTATCCCGAGACCGCTTTTGATCTATTTTGAATGCATCTTCTCGTTTTAGTTCATCTATTCTTTATCTGAGTTCTTGAATTTACTTGTGTTTGCGCTGATCACGTAGATGCATGTGTTAGGGATTGGGAGAAGGACCGAAAGGAGAATTCTAGTCTTGGAAGATCAGGTTTAGAACAATCGAGGTTAGGCCACGAAAGTAGGGTAGCAATGGTTGAGGGTGAACGGGCGAATCACAGAGTTTATGGGTTTAGTTCAAGGTGTCAGCCACGAAAGTAGGGGGCAACTTGTCTAGATCACGTGTCTATGCCTTGAGAGAGGGTAGATATCATGTTAGGATCGTCCGCCTTAGATAGCTTTAACTGGGATTGCATGATAGATAGGTTGATCGTTGGTTTCGGTAGTCTTGTGGTGAAACCGGTTTCCTAGGACGCTTGTCTTATTGTTAGAACCCAAGTAGTTTAGTTTACTTTCAGTATTTTATTCTTCATCACCACTCTTTCGTTAGCAAGTTTGATTCGTAGTTCGGGTTTAGGTAGCATTGCGTAGTCTCTGTGGGATCGACACCTAAAATACTACACACGTGCCGTGCACTTGCGGGTAGATTAGGTTATATTTAACTCTGATACGCATCAGAAAGGATGGAGGCTGGGAAGGGAAAAAAAGGAAAAGTTTATCTAAAGCATTAGGGTTAGTGGCATTCATGAAATTAGAGTAATATATATGTCTAATTTTATATATATATATATATATATTTACTCGGATCTGCGGGTACCCGTTTCAGTTATTTTAGAACTCGAACCCGAACCCGAACCCACGGGTAATGAGATTTCATTACCCGACCCCGAACCAAAACCCGACGGTTCAAGTAATTTTTCGCGGGTTCGGGACGGGTATCGGGTCGGGACTTCTCCGGGTAATTTGTCCAGGCCTAATTGGGGTTGGGTTTGTTGCAAATTGATGTTTTTAAGTTGTGTCTTTTCTTCTCAGAGAGAAAATTCAACCTATATATTGTCTTTATATTATATTATTTTTAGGTTATTTTGTTTGTGTGATATTATCATTTAATTCGGAAATATATATATATATATCCTTATTAATTAGTAAATTTTCCATTAAACAAAGATGTCAATATTGATAGAAATTTAAATAATGTTTATATGTAAATAAGGAACTGATATGATATTTGAAATTAATAATATTTTCCACCTGTGATAGTAATATAGCTTGTATGTAGGGCAATCTGTAGCATGGGAAACCAACTTTGACTATTGAAATCATCGAGCAACTTGCACGGTAATTGATAAGTAAATAATGCTAAATTGATTTGAAATGTTTTTGAAACTTTTCTTGAGTAAATGTGCTTTTAAAACAATGAAAAGGTATGAAGAGCTGAATTAAAACTAATAAAAACAGAAAATAAGAAGTCATGTTTATCATATGTTTGCTATTTGAATAATTTACTGCTCATAGTTGACTTAGTGCAGTTTTATTTAAGCCAATAAAAACCGTCAAACTTGAACATAAAGGGAAAACAACCGTAATTCCAAACACTACAAAACAACATGCCATTTCCAACACATATATCCGTTGGAAATGGCTAGATTTTCGTTCAAAATGATCATTCCCAACGAATTTCAACGGATTTAGAGTCGTTGAAAATCAATCGTTGAAAATTCGCATCCGTTGCGATCTACAACAACTATGCAACGAATTTTATCTGTTGATAACATTCAATGGAGTGTAACAGATATATCCGTTGAACATTCGTTGAAAACAAAATGACGGTAAGTTAAATGATTTCAACGGATACCCATTGGCATAAAATGGCGGGAGCTTTCAACAGATGCCCATTGCAAAAAGAAATGGTGGGAATTTAAAAAATCTAATCAATGCCCATTGAAAGTTTTGAAACATTTCAACGGGCATCCGTAGAGAACTTGAGGAAAAAATTTTAAAAAACTCAAACAAAAACTAAACAAATAATTAAATTTTTTTTATACAAATTAAAAACCTAATTTACTGCAAATCATATAAATTGGTAGCGTCGTCTTCATCCCCGTAATCGCCAACACCTTTTGAAGGGGTTGCATCGGAGTCGATGATCGGATCTTATCTCGACATTGTTTTGGCTGATAAGTTTGACCGATTCGCAACTCGATAATGCTCTCCATGTGATGCATCTTTGGTCGAGTTTCTCGAAGCTTAAATTGCGTTACTTGAAGAGCATCTTGTGTTCAATGAAGAGCATCTTGTGTTGTTCGAAGTGTAGTTCCAAGATGCTTGATACGTCGTTTTTGCGTATAAGTCTCTTAGACCATAAGGGTACCATCGTGGCATCCTCGAAGATATTATTTTGGAGCGAACCTAGACCATATAGACGCATCTTATACAGTCTAACAGACTACAATATCAAACACGTTAAAGTTAGCATATCGTTAGAAAATATTTTATTTAAGTAAAGAATTACAATAACAATGATCTTATTATTTACCTCTAAAAAATTTTGTCCTTTTTAAAGGACTGAGATCGTCGGAAGTTGAACCGATGATTTTTTATTGTTATGTGATCTTCTCCGTCATTGCTTTCACGGTATGTTCCGTCCGAGAGTCGACGAGTTCAGGTTCGTCGATCTCTTCCCCGACGACGGATTACTTCCTGGCGTAGGTTTCTACAACAACCTAAAAAAGAATCGGTTCTCTTCCTACACTACAAAAAACAGCAGCTTTCAAACGGACATATCCGTTGGAAAGCGCCCAAACGGACGCCAACGGATTTCGGTCCGTTGCGAAATGTTCGTTGCAAATGCTGATCCGTTGCAATTCGCGACGGGGTGTCAACGGATAATATCCGTTACAAATTTTCAACGGACGGGCAACGGATTTCTCCATTGGAAAAATAGTAACAGACGCCCGTTGGAAAACGTTGTGACGGATCACCGTTGCAAACTTTCAACGGACGGCCGTTGGAAAGCAACGGCAGTCCGTTGCAAATTAGGCGGGAAAATCATTTTTGCAACGGACATCCGTTGCCATATGGCGGGAAACTGCAATGGACGGCCGTTGCAAACTGGCGGGAAAGGTTTTGGCGGGAAACAGGGTGCAACGGATTACCGTTAGCATTGCCAACGGATGCCCGTTGGAAAATTTGAAAAAAAATAAAAAATAATTTAAAACTAAAAGGTTTTTAATAAAAATATTAAAATTATATTAAAAATATTTTTAAAAATAAATAAAAAGTTTTTAACTAAAATATTAAATTGTTCACAAAAAACTAAAACTAAAACTACGTTACTCTACCCTATTACATTTCGTTTAAATCGGCGGGGTCGATATTGTCTGCGTGATCGCCATCACGTCTAGAGGGCGTTGCATCTGAATCGGGAACCGGTTCATGCTGCGACGTTGATCCCCTTCCTTTCCCCGACATCAACTCGATGACGCTCTCAAGGTGCTGCACTTTGGCTCGAGTTTCTCGAAGTTGTGATTCGAGATCTTCGATCCGCCGTTGTTCTGAAAAACTCTCTTGCACCGATGGAGGTACCGTCGTGACGTCCTCGATTATATCCTTTTGAAGCGCTCCGAGACCGTATAGACGTCCCTTATACGGTCTCACCGACTACAAGATAAATAAGAGTAATGTTAGATTGTAATAAATTATTTGATTAATAATTTACAACTAAAATAATAATATTTTACCTCTAAATAAATTTGGTCCTTTTGTGAAGGACTGAGGTCGTCGGGACTTGAACCGTAAGCCTGAGATTGCTGTGTGATCTTCTCCGTTACAGCTCTCACGGTTCGAGCCGCTCGAGGATCGATGAGTTCCGGTTCGGCGACCTCTTCCTCGAAAACCGACTTCTTCTTTGCGTGGGTTTCTAATACCACTTCAAGAATAGTCGGTTCTCTTCCCATCCGTTGCATCTACAATACAAAAGAAATTTTGTTAGATAAATATTTAAATAAACAAAAAA
>CM071867.1:37716632-37751824 GCA_036759665.1 Gynandropsis gynandra
TTATCAAAAAAGTTCTTCTCGATATGCCTAACATATCTAAATTAACGTAATATCAATGATTTCCAGTATGGTAGTTTCCAAAAGATACTACGTTTATACCAGTTATGCCATTCACCTTGACCTTTTGGTTTACGATGCCCACGATCTCCACCGCATTCTACTGATTCTTGTAAATCCTCCATTGCGTTCAATCTTTCGTAAAGGATTTGTGTTCCGATTTGCATGCACGGTGCCTCTTTTTTTAACCACGTTCTTCCGAAAATGTTTCCAAGCCTGACCATCCGATGGATGTTGCATTACATCTTCGGTCGTGGAGTGTTCTGCGTGCCATCTCATTGCTGCAGCGATTTTTTTATTCATATAACCTTCTCAACCTGTTTGCTACAGGCATATAAAACATTTTCTTATATGGTATATATTTCCATGAAGATGGTTTTTTAGGCCGAAATCTGCTTGCACTGCAAAACTTGCATCCCACCAAGTCTTTATCATTTCCCCAAAACAACATGCAACTGTTTCTACAAACATCAATTTTCTTATGTGGCATTCCCAAGTCTTTTAACACATTCTTTGTTTCGTAGTATGTCTCGGGAGCTTGGTTATTTTCCGGTAAATATTCCCGCATTGTTTTACAAAATGAATCCATGCAATTTTCAGCCACATTGTAGTCTGTTTTAATACTCATCAATCTTGAAGATAAAGATAAACGAGACTGACCTTCACGACAACCTCCATATATAGGTTGTTTCGCCGAATCCAATAGGTTGAAGAATCGACGTGAATCATCTTTTCTTTATACATCCACTCCCTTGATTATATATATTTCGATTTGAAGACGACGACATTTTCTCGAAAATGTTTTTGTTATTGATGGTTTGATGCACTCTTTGGCAAGATCTAAATAGTTTATGTTCCAACGGACATCTGTTGCAAATTTTAAAGGATTGCCGTTGCAGGTTCACGTGAAATTATTTAAACCGGTGCCCTCGAAATTCACAAAATCAACGATTATCCGTTGTGATTTCTAACGGGCATCCGTTAAAAATTGCAACAGACGACCGTTGGAACGATTTCTAACAGAGCTTCCAACGGACACTGCCGACAGATGGTTTCCGTTGCCATCCGTTACAATTTGTGACGGACTGCCAACGGACTTTCTAACGGAGGGTATCCGTTACAAATCCGTTGCAAATTGTAACGGAATTGTAACGGAGTTTTGCCCGTTGTAATATCCCGTCATCCGTTGGTTTTGCTTTCCAACGGACGGATCCGTTGCCCCGTCCGTTGGAAAGCCCGTGTTTTTTTTAGTGCTATCCTCTGTATCTGTAACATTATAGTAATATAATCAATTAAAAATTTTATATAACAATAAAATTTAAATAATTAATTGATACCAATTCTTTCTTTCATTTCGGAAATGACTTCGATCCCAAGGCATAGCGATGCAGACCATCCTCGGGAACCTTCTCGCCGTATCGATATTTTTTGGCCTTCTCACTTTTGGGAAAAGGATCTGAGACGAGGTTGAGGATGTTTAAGGAATGTGCAGAACAACATGGAATTGAAATTAGGGTTTCTTTATCTATGGATGTTAGCACTCGTTGGAATTCAACTCATGGTATGCTTGATAGTGCTCTGAAGTATCAGAATGTTTTTGATAGTCTTGTATTGATTGATAACAATTATAAGTGGTGTCCAACGAATGAAGAATGGAATAGAGGGGAGAAAATACGAGATTTTTTAAAACCGTTTATGGACATTACTACTCTGATTTCGGGATCAACTTATCCAACTGCCAACATGTACTTTATGAAGATTTGAAAATTTGAAATGCTTCTGAGAAAATATAGGGAGAATGAAGATGAAGTCTTAAAGAAGATGGCTGAAAATATGCAAGCCAAATTTGATAAATATTGGGATAGTTATAGTACGATTCTCTCAATGGTAGTTGTTCTCGATCCGAGAATGAAAATGCAATTACTGAAATATTGCTACGACGCCCTTGATGAGAACACAAGTAAGATGAAAATTGATGAAGTTCGAAGTAAGATGTTTTAACTTTATGAGGATACAAAACCAAATTTGGAGTTCCTAAATCTTCGACATCCTCTCAAGACAACAACAAGAAAACGAACAAAAGCTATAGTTCGAGTTATTTTGATGTAAGTTGTTTCTTTTATATTTATCATTTAATATTTGGTTTCTTTATATAATTTTTTATTATTTGTATTTATAGGATATTGCTGACTTCGACGATAGAGTACCTTCTTCAGATGATGGATTAGGATAAGGTTTGGATAGATATCTAAGAGATCCTAAGATACATGTGCAACAAAATTCGAATTTGGATGTCTTGCATTTTTAGAAGTCCGAGCTTTATGGTAAAGAACTATCGTTAATGGTGTCCGATATTTTAAGCATTCCTATTACCACGGTTGCTTCCGAGTTTTCATTTAGTGCCGGTTCTCGGGTGCTCAATAAATATCGAAACCGCTTGTTGGCTTCTAATGTTCAGGCATTAATTTGTGCTCGGTCATGGTTATTTGGTTATTCAGAAGTTGGTAAGTATCTACTTGTTATTTGATTTTCATATTATTTATTAATTGTTTTGTTAAACAATTATGAGGTACTACTAACTTGACTGCTTCTAGCGTTGCCATGACAATATTTTAATAACTATTATAACAAAATATATTTATATATTCTATATTTTATTTAATTTTCGATAGATTTATTTTCTAATTAGTATTTTTATATTTAATAATGTTGTATTCAATTACGGTTTTTATATTTTATATATTTTATTTGATTTGTCGAAGAAAAAGATATAATATTAATTATTACAATTCTTTTAACTTAACCAGTCTACCT
This sequence comes from Gynandropsis gynandra, assembly GCA_036759665.1. Classification (NCBI taxonomy): domain Eukaryota; kingdom Viridiplantae; phylum Streptophyta; class Magnoliopsida; order Brassicales; family Cleomaceae; genus Gynandropsis; species Gynandropsis gynandra. Next base: position 37,719,504 of record CM071867.1, read on the forward strand.
CACGAGCCAACTCGTTTTAGACGAGCTAAAGACGAACTGAGCTGAGCTGAGATTTTCTAGCTCGTTTTGAAAACGAGCCGAGCTGAACCAACTCATTTTTTTGCGAGCTCATGGCGAACTGAGTCGAGCTGAGCCGAGTCAGCTCATTTTACACTCCTATTTTTTTTAATGAAATTGTATGTATTTTTGTGAATTTGTATGTAGTTTAGAATTTTTTTAAAGTAGTAATACATCATTGTTCCAGTTGTGACCAAGGTTCAATTGGAACAACATGCACAAGTCGTAATCATTATAATGAATTTTTTAAATGGAAAACCGTGTATTCTCCCACGAGAATGTGACTAATTCGATTTTTCTCTCGATTTTGGTCTTCATCTAATTCTCCCATCCACTTTTAGACCTAATCCTATTTCTCTCAACTATAAAAAAACATATGTTTAAAATCTCTTTATTGATTAATATTTTAAATTTATGTTAAATTCACTATTTCGGATCGAAACCCTAAAAATCTACTTGATTTTGATATGAATCGACCCGACTTTGATCTGAAATCGATCCCATTTTTACCCAATTTCGACTTGATTGTAACCAATTTTTATCCGATTAAATTTGAAATGTTTATTATTTGGGCAACAATATGTGAATTTACTACACCCATAAACTATTTGTGTTAATGTTTCAGATAATTGCCTCAAAATCAAATGATCGGATCAGTTTAATTGGTTTTGAATTATAATTAAATTCGGTTAGTTAATTGCATCAAAATCAAATCAAACTAAAGTTAATCGAATTTGTTTGATTGATTTTGAGTCAAAATTGGGTTTTGAGTTAGAGAATTATATATAAATGAGGTCAATTGAACAAATATAATTAACTTTATTTTTATCCAATTTTGATGCAAGTTTTTACCCAGTTTTGACTTGGTTTTAATCCAATTTGACCCGATATTGACTCGATTTTAACCCGATTATATTTTAAAAAATTTAAGTTTCAGACAATTAGATGTGAATTGTTACAGATATAACAATTTGTGTTAATGTTTCGGATAATTGCATCAAAATCAAATTAATCGGATCGGTTTAATTGATTACGAGTAAAAAATGGTTTTATTTTGTTAATTGCATCAAAATCGAGTTAATAGAATCGGTTTAATTGGTTTTGAGTCAAAACTTGGGTTTTTGTTAGTTAATTGCGTCTAACTCGAGTTAATTAAATCATCCAATTAACTCGATTTTGATCTGAGTTTGATGCAATAACTAAACCGAACACAATTTTGACTCGAAGTCAACTAAATTGATCTGATTAACTTGATTTTGATGCAATTATCCAAAAAATTAACACAATTTGTTTGTGCAGTAAATTTACATCTAATTACCTATTTTAAAATGTGATTGGGTCAAATCGAATTAAAACCAGTTTAAAATTAGGATAAAACCAAATAATATCGAGTAAAAATTTTGATCAAAATTGGGTTGGTTTTAGGTCGAAACCGAATCGGTTTGAATCAAAATTGAATGAGTTTTTAGGGTTTTGATCCGAAATAGTGAATTTAACTAAAAATTTAGCGGATAATTAACCGAATAAGCTTTTAGGTAGAAATGTTTTATAATTGAAAATAAATATAATTATGGCAAAAAAATTGAGGGAAATGAACGAAGATCGAAGATCGAAGTTAGAAGAGAAAATCAGAATGCTGTGAGATTAAAAAAATAGACGGATTCCCTTTTGTTTTAAAAACTCAAATTGATACAATTTTATGAAAATATGGGATGAAATACATTTTAAATTTGCTAAAGTAGCTATAAATTAAAAAAAAGTTCTTACTAAACCATAAATTTAGGATGTTCACACTAAATCAAATTAATAAAAATATTTGACCATATTTCATAAAATCGAAATTAAATCCAAAATTTCAAAAACAATTAAATTAAAATTCAAGAAAGCGCTAGACGCTAGATGGACGGACACCCAGCGCCTAGCACTTAGGTGGAGTCTAAACGGTGTCTAGACGGACTAGGTGGATATATATATATATTATTTAATATAATTATAATCTAGATATTTAATTTGAAATATTTATAAGTAAATAAAAAATACACGTATAAATAAATAATTTTAGTATTTATAAAAAATATTATAAATATTGAATTCAAATATAAAATTTACGATAACAAACAATATTATAAAAAACAAAATACAAAAAACGGACGTCGAGTGAGGACGATGTTAGACTAAGGTAATGGCAAAGGCAAGGGTGAATGCGAGGGATGAAATCGATGGTGGAGACGAAACAAAGACGAAAATGATAAATAAAGACAATGATAATAGATGAAAGTGATGACAACATACGAGGGAGACGATGACGGATAAGAAAACGAGGATGAAGGCAAAGACAATGATTAGAGACGAAGGCGAGGACGAGAGACTCAGGGGAAATCAATAGACGAGAGACGTTGCAATCGATACAAGTAGACAAATGCAATGATGAAAGCAAAAGCGGTAAAAGATAAACGCGTGGATGGATATCGTTGTTAATTTTTTTTAAAAACCAAAATAACACCGTTTTGAGTTTAGTTTTAGAAAAACTGCCTAAAAGATTAGTCGGACGGTCAGGAGACGGCCAATCCCTATGAATTTTTTAGAACATTGATTAAAATACATATGATATTTAATTATTTTTATTTAAATATTTGAATATTTAAAAGATATAATTCAATAATAATAATTTTAAAATTATATATCAATTGAAATAATTAAATTATTTAATTAATTGAATTATGTAAAATGTTTTAAAAATGAATTAAATATTGTAAAAGAAATAGAACAATATTAAGAGAAGAGAGCAGGAGAGAGGAGGAGATAATTCTTATTTGAAGAATGATTCTCAAGTGTACATTTACAAATGAAGTTGCCTCTAATTTATAGGCTTACAAGGATAGATGAAGAGACAAAACAATGTAGATAAATAGATAGAATTGTCATAATCACATAGGATTAATGATGGACAAAATACGAAGAGTTTAGAATCTCAAAAGACATTCAGATAATAATTATTTCATAATACTCCCCCTTGAATGTCTATTGAGTAATTGGAATATGCTTTATTAAAAAATTTACTAGGTAAAACCCGTAGAGAAAAACCCTAGTAAAGAATACATATCCTTAATGATATGGAATAGATATGTTGCCTCGTTAAAAACCTTTATTAAGAAAACCTAATAGGAAAAACTTAGTAAAAGGGAAAAAGAGTGCAACACATATCTTTTCTCCCCCTGATAAGATCATTATTTTATATCTTTCAAACGACGCATTCCAATTAAAGAAACCATCTTCTCAAATGATCTCGAAGGTAATGCCTTAGTGAATAAATCAGCTGGATTCTCACTAGACTTTATTTGTTGAACATCTATTTCACCATTTTGTTGAAGATCATGAGTAAAGAAAAATTTAGGTGAAATATGTTTTGTTTTGTCACCCTTAATGTAACCATCCTTTAATTGAGCTATGCATGCAGTATTATCCTCAAACAATATTGTAGGGATATTTTTATCAATTGGGAGACCACATGACTCCCTAATATATTGAGATAATGATCTCAACCAAACGCATTCACGACTTGCCTCATGAATAGCTAATAACTCTGCATGATTTGTTGAAGTGGCTACCAATGTTTGTTTTATAGAACGCCATGAAATTGCGGTTCCCCCACAAGTAAATACATACCCAGATTGAGATCGGGCTTTATGAGGATCTGACAAATATCCAGCATCTGCATAACCAACTAAATTTGGTTTTGATAAGTTATTATAATATAAGCCCATATCTGTGGTCCCTCGAAGATATCTAAAGATATGTTTTATACCATTCCAGTGTCTTCGAGTTGGCGAGGAACTATATCTTGCCAATAAACTTATTGCAAAAGATATATCAGGACGTGTATTATTAGCAAGATACATTAGTGCTCCAATAGCACTAAGATATGGTACTTCAGGACCAAGTAATTCTTCATTTTCCTCACGTGGTCTAAAGACATCTTTATTAATGTCTAATGACCTTACTACCATAGGAGTACTTAAAGGGTGCGCTTTATCCATGTAAAACCTTTTAAGTACTTTTTCTATATAAGATGATTGATGCAAAAATATTCCATCTTCCAGATGCTCAATTTGAAGACCTAAACAAAATTTTGTTTTTCCAAGGTCTTTCATCTCAAACTCTTTCTTTAAGCATTGCATAGCTTGTGATAACTCTTCAGGAGTTCCAATCACATTTAAATCATCAACATAAACCGCAATTATAACAAACTTTGATTTTGATCCTTTTATGAATACACATGGGCATATAGGATCATTATTATATCCTTCTTTTATCAAATATTCACTAAGACGATTATACCACATCCGTCCAGATTGTTTTAGCCCATACAACGCTTTGTTTAATTTAACAGAGTATATTTCTCGAGAATTATTACATGCTTCTGGCATTTTAAATCCATCAGGGATTTTCATATATATACCATGGTCTAACGAGCCATACAAATAAGCCGTGACCACATCCATGAGGCGCATTTCAAGTCTTTCGGTCATTGCCAGACTTATCAAGTATCGAAGCGTTATTGCATCCACCACAGGCGAATATGTTTGTTCATAATCAACACCAGGAATTTGGGTAAAACCTTGAGCAACAAGTCTTGCTTTATATCTAATGATCTCATTTTGTTCATTTTTCTTTCGTAGAAATACCCATTTATTTCCAATTGGTTTGATTCCTTCTGGTGTTTGGACAATTGGTCCAAAAACTCCTCTCCTTTTAATAGAGTCTAATTCAGACTTGATTGCCTCTTTCCACATTGGCCAATCATTTCTATTTCTACATTCCTCTATAGAGGTAGGTTCATGATCCTCGTTTTCATTTATTATATCGCGCGCTATATTTTCAACAAAAATATTGTCGACAATTATTTCTTTTCGGTTCCATCTTCTTCCTGTATTGATATAGTTAATTGAGATCTCTTCATTTTCATTGGTTTCAGGTACCTGATTACTTTCATCATTAACCATATCAATGATCTCTTCTGGAGATACGTCATCATTTTGACCATCAAGATTAGTTGCTCCTTTTCTTTTTCGAGGAAGTTTATCTTTGGAACCAAGTGGTCTACCACGCTTCATGCGCACCTTAGACTCACTAGCAATTATAGGTTGTCCTTCTGGGACATGTATTTTAATTGGAGCATTCACAGCTGGAATATGAGATTTTGTGACTTTTTTTGGGTCAGCGAATGCGTCTGGCAATTGATTCGCAATACCTTGTAAATGGATTATCCTTTGAACTTCTAAATCACTTTCTTTTGTTCGAGGATCTAAATTTGTAAGTGATGATACATTCCATGATATCTCTTTCTCCAAATGTTTGTTACTTTCCCCTAATGTTGGGAATAATGATTCATCAAAATGACAATCTGCAAATCTTGCAGTGAAAATATCTCCAGTCATTGGTTCAATATATTTTATTATTGACGGAGATTCATACCCAACATATATTCCCATTCTCCTTTGAGGTCCCATTTTTGTTCGTTGTGGTGGATTAATTGGGACATATACCGCACATCCGAAAATCCTCAAATGAGAAATATTTGGTTCCTGACCATAAACCAATTGCAAAGGGGAATTATCATGATAACTAGTTGGCCGAATGCGTATAAGTTGTGCTGCATGTAAAACAGCATGACCCCAAGCCCAAATGGGAAGATTGGATTTCATAAGTATTGGTCTTGCAATCCATTGAATTCGTTTTATAAATGATTCTGCTAGACCATTTTGAGTATGAACATATGCTACAGGATGTTCTACTCGTATACCAATCGACATACAATAAGTCACAAAAGACTGAGACATGAATTCACCGGCATTATCAAGACGAATTGTTTTAATCGGATGATCAGGAAAATGTGCCCGTAATCGTATTATTTGTGCAAGTAATCTCGCAAAAGCCAAATTACGAGATGATAATAAGCACACGTGTGACCATCTTGTTGAAGCATCAATTAATACCATGAAATATCGAAATGATCCACACGGTGGATGAATCGGGCCACATATATCACCGTGAATTCTTTCTAGAAATGATAATGATTCATTTCTTATTTTTGCTGAAGAGGGTCTTGTTATTAGTTTTCCCTTTGAGCAATCAACACAAGAAAATTCATTGGATTGAAAAATCTTCTGGTTTTTCAATGAATGACCACATGAATTTTCAATAATTTTTCGCATCATCGTTGAACCGGGATGGCCTAACCGGTCGTGCCAAACTTTGAAATGATTTACAACATCAGTAAACTTCGGGTTTACTGTATTATATGCTTCAATCATCTCAATAGATGTGTAATATAAACCAGATGATAAAGCATGTAACTTTTCTAACACACACCTTTTACCCATTATAGTTGAGGTAATACAAAGATACTCAATGCCTTTTTCATTCATAGTTTCAATGTGATATCCATTAATACGAATATCCTTGAAACTTAACAAATTTCTTGAAGACTTTGGAGAGTACAAGGCATTGTAAATGATAAACTTTGTGCCATTTGGCATCGCAAAAATTGCTCTTCCGGAGCCCTCAACAATTTTTGCACATCCTGATATGGTATTGACATATGCTTTATCATTTCTTAAGTTTGAAAAATATTTCTTTTCTTTTAGAATGGTATGTGTAGTAGCACTGTCTGCGAGACATAAATCTTTATCTTGGATCTTCAATTGATTCATATTCCAAAATCTATATAATAAAAAAATATGAATAAATAGACATAAAATAAAAAATAAAAAGAAACATATATTATTGCATAAACTTTATTCAAATAAAGAGAACTAAAATAAAACCAACATTACTTAGAAAAGAAACATAATTCATAATATTGAAATAAATAAAAAAATTAAACTTCTTGATCAATTCTGAGCACTTCCATCTTCAGGATGGATAAGGAAATCGGCAACATCAAGGGACATCAGATCATCAATGCCTTCCACAAACTTGTTGGAGTCATCGTCAACGAATTTAGCTTCAACGAAATTAGCTTCAACATCATTTTCTCCTTTCTTCAATGACTCTTGGTAGAGATTCACAAAATGTCTAGGAGTACGACAAGTACGCGACCAATGTCCATGCATCCCACATCGGTGACAAATACTTTCTTTCTTATTCTTGCCTCCTTCGTTATTTCCTCGGAATTCCTTTTTAGTATTGTAATTGCTTGGTCCACCGCGGAAAAAACCTCTACCTCCTCTATATCCACGTCCACGACCTCGGTCAAGCCCGCGCCCACGGCCACGGCCACGGCCACGACCACGATATGATTCGAAATTTTATGTGGTGATTCGAACATGAACACGAATATTAAATTTGTTTATGTGGTGATTCGAATGAAATATCATGGCTTTTGCCTTATCTTGGTTCGAAGATTTATTCGGAACACCAATGGTCTCTTTGAGACCTTTTGCATCCAAATGTATTTCCGCATCTAACACCCATGACAAATAGTTTTTTCATATTGAAGGGACACTTAGTGGTTTATATAAGCCAATGGTTCTCTGAAAAAGGGCGAGGTAAATATTTTTACAAAAAGAAATTGCTCAGCATAGTCTTTGCAATGGACAAATGGAATCATTATTTCATGTAAAAAAGTTAAAATAAAAACCAACAAAAAAATTTAAAACTATTATAAAAGAAATAGAACAATATTAAGAGAAGAGAGCAGGAGAGAGGAGGAGATAATTCTTATTTGAAGAATGATTCTCAAGTGTACATTTACAAATGAAGTTGCCTCTAATTTATAGGCTTACAAGGATAGATGAAGAGACAAAACAATATAGATAAATAGATAGAATTGTCATAATCACATAGGATTAATGATGGACAAAATACGAAGAGTTTAGAATCTCAAAAGACATTCAGATAATAATTATTTCATAATATTAAATATTAATGAAAACAGATTTTTTTAATTTTCAAAACGTTTGAAAAAAAAACTTTTGTATTCAACTAAATTACAAAAAAAAACTTAAAAATTATATTTAGAGTTATATCAAAATTACAAAAAGGAAATTATAACATAAAATTTGATCAAATTCACATTATTTTTTGCCCCCTTTTGTTTTATGTTTTAAAAATTTTCCCAGCGAAGAAAAAGGTTGTCTTTCTCCTTCCTCGTCTCCTCTCATTCATATAAACCCCAGCGCTAAACCCTAACGCTTGTCTGGTTTTCAACTGCTATGAAGAAAATAGTGGTCAGATATCTTCTGTCTCTTCCATATCCACATTTCCCGACCAAGTTATCTCCTTGGTGTTCTCTTTTTGATAGAATCTCGGCTAGATTTCTCTCCACTTCCTCGTCGGATGAGTTGAATGGATTAACAGGCCAAGATTATCATTTTTCTCCGATTAAATCGCAGGAAGAGGTAGATTTTAGTAAAGAGTTCTCATTTTTGCGCGATTCTTTGGTGGATTCTGACCATAGTAATGTTCAAATAGTGCCCAAAGTTGAAGTAAGTCAATGCTCGGTTGACGCGATCTCCATCGCGAACGCTATTTCTAGTTGCGAGGATGTATTTGGAAGCGAAACTCAGAAATTTCTTAGGCAATATAGGGAGAAGCTGAGCGAAAGCTTGGTGATTGAGGTACTGCATTTGATTAAACAGTCGTGTGGCATCATCAGTTTCTTCATTTGGGCAGGTAGACAGATAGGTTATAAGCATACTGTGCCCGTGTATAATGCCTTGGTAGACGCTATTGTGCGTGATGATGAGGAAAAAGTTCCAGACGAGCTTCTGCGGCAGATCAGGGACGATGACAGGGAAGTGCTTGGGGAATTGTTAAATATATTGATTCAGAAACATTGCAAAAATGGGTCATTTAATGCTGCTCTGGAGGAGTTAGGGAGGCTGAAGGATTGTGGGTATAGACCCTCAAGATCTACTTATAACTGTTTGATTCAGGCATTTCTTAAAGCTGACCGTTTGGAATCTGCCACTTTGGTTCATCGGGAGATGTCTCTTGCGAATCTTAGGATGGACGGGTTTACGCTCAGGTGCTTTGCTTATTCGCTATGTAAAGAGGGAAAGTGGAGGGAAGCTCTGACATTGATAGAAACAGAAAACTTTGTGCCTGATACAGTATTTTATACAAAAATGATATCTGGTCTGTGTGAAGCTTCACTTTTTGAAGAGGCTATGGAATTCCTGAATAGGATGCGAGCAAGTTCATGTGTTCCTAATGTTATAACGTACTCGACTTTGTTGTGTGGATGCTTGAACAAAAGACAACTTGGTAGGTGTAAGAGAATTCTGAATATGATGATAATGGAAGGTTGTTATCCAAGTCCTAAGATCTTCAATTCTCTTGTGCATGCTTATTGCAGATCAGGGGATTATTCGTATGCATACAAATTACTAAATAAAATGGTCAAATGTGGGTACAAGCCAGGATATGTTGTTTACAACATATTGATTGGACATATTTGTGGTACCCAAGATTTACTTAGTTGTGATCTCTTGGAGTTGGCTGAGAAAGCTTATAGTGAAATGCTTGCTGGGGGGGTTGTGCTGAATAAAATTAATGTCAGTAACTTTGCCCGGTGTCTTTGTGATGCTGGAAAGTCTGAAAGAGCATTTACTGTTATCCGTGAAATGATGGGTAAGGGTTTCATACCAGATACCAGTACCTATTCTAAAGTCATTGCTTATCTGTGTAATGCTAGAAAAGTGGAAATGGCTTTCCTATTGTTTGAAGAAATGAAAAGGGATGGCCTTGTTGCTGACGTTTACACATATACTATTTTGGTTGACGGCTTTTCCAAAGCTGGCCTCATTGAACAGGCTCGTAAGTGGTTTGATGAAATGAAAAAGGTTGGTTGTCCTCCTAACTTGGTTACATATACTACTCTCATCCATTCTTATCTTAAGGCGAATAAGGCTACCGATGCAAACGAGCTATTTGAAATGATGTTATCTGAAGGATTTGTCCCCAATATTGTTACATATACTGCTTTAATCGATGGTCACTGTAAGGCAGGACAAATTGAGAAAGCTTGCCAGATTCTTGAAAAACTGCGTGGTAGCGGAGATGTTCTTAATGTAGATATGTATTTCAAGCAGAATGGCAGCGAGAAACCAAATGTAGTAACATACGGTGCTTTGGTAGATGGCTTGTGCAAAACTCAAAGGGTCAACAAAGCTCGGGAGTTGTTAGATTCTATGTCCATGGAAGGTTGTGAACCGAATCTTATAGTATATGATGCTCTTATAGATGGGTTATGTAAGGTTGGGAAGCTGGATGAAGCCCAAGAATTGTTTACCAAGATGTCTGAGCATGGATACACTGCTAGTGTATATACTTACAGCTCTCTAATTGGTCGTTTATTCGAAGAAAAACGATTAGATTTAGTCTTAAAAGTATTGTCCAAGATGCTTGAGAACTCTTGTGCGCCTAATGTGGTTATCTACACTCAGATGATTGATGGATTATGCAAGGTTGGTAAAACTGAAGAGGCGTATAAGCTTATGCATATGATGGAAGATAAAGGTTGTCTGGCAAATGTTGTGACATACACGGCAATGATAGATGGATTTGGCAAGATGGGTAAAATAGATATATGCCTTGAGCTCTTAGAACAAATGGGTTCGAAAGGTGTTGCTCCAAATTTTGTGACTTACAGGGTATTGATAGATCATTGCTGTAGAAATGGTCTATTGGATGTGGCCCACAGTCTTCTAAATGAAATGAAACAAACGCATTGGCCTGTGCACATAGCCAGTTATCGCAAAGTTATTGAAGGGTTCAATAAAGAGTTCATATCATCACTTGGACTCCTAGATGAGATAGCCAAGGATAACACTGCACCTGTTATTTCTGTTTATAGGGTTTTGATTGATAATTTTGCTAAAGCTAAACGGTTGGATATAGCTCTTACTCTACATGAAGAGGCTGCATCTTTTTCACCCACTTTGGCCGGCTATCGTAGCACATATAATTCTTTGATTGAAGGCCTTTGTCTTGCTAATAAAATGGACAAAGCATTTCAGTTGTTCTCAGAAATGACTAAGAAAGGTGTTATTCCAGAGTTACAAACACTGAGTAACCTTATTAAAGGACTTTTCCAGGACAAAAAGGTCAATGAAGCGCTTCTGCTTCTCGATTCCATTTCACAGATGGTTTGTTCTCTGTCTCTTGCTGATTTTGGAATGAAAAATGGTAGTAGGAAATGATTTACATAACTTATTTTGCATGTAACTGTGTTTTTTTCTCATCATTCATGAGTTTGAGCCAGATAGTATCTAAGCATGATGATGTATAGTTTTATAGAAAATATTTCTTGTCAATACGTTGTCAGTGGTCATGTATTATTTAGCACTATGTTTCTGGTGTTTTCAGTTTCAACTCGTCTTTACTATGCAGGGTGTCCACTGGATAGAAGCAAAGAAGACGTGATGGAGCTTAGGCTTATCGGTTATTCTGTCAGTACTTGTCCAGTCAACTTGATGCTGCATCAATGGCTGCACCCTTTTGGCTGATAAGCATCCCTGATCATACCTGAAACTGCTAATCCCTGGGAAAAGCCATGTAGGATGTATCGGAAAGATCGCTAGGAGCATGATAATACCAAGTGCTCTGGTAAGCCAATTCTTAAGATTGAAAGAGGTTTTTCTGGGAAATGTGAATAAACTTTAATTGTATTTTTCTTTATCATCCCCTTGTATTCTCTGTTGGTCTAGCAGCTTTTTTTGGGCATACCCTAAATTAGGAAAAAAAAAGATAAAATATTATGCATAGTGAAATGGATTCAGACTGATCTCCTACTCCTAACCAGTGTAACAGGCTTTACTGCATAGCATGGAAGTATTAGAGTACTTCCTAAACATGGCACCATTGGAAACTAAGAAGCCCTAAGAAAGCTAAAAAATCAATGGGATGCAGTTATGTTGCGGCTCAGCATCGCATCAAAAGCCATAACTTGCGTGGATCAAAGGGATCATCCGTTACTGCAGGAGAGCAATATAATGTGGTACATGATAGATTGTTTGATGCAATGTGATCAGGTACATAGCAAAACTTAGATGCTTCTGTGATATCTGCTCGTAAAATTTCTAACCGGAAGCTATCTCATCCGTAGCCGCCTATTCGCCCAGATGGCTCGTGTTCGCGGACAACTAATGTAGACATTAACGAGCCTGGTCCATAGAGTAATCCGGAGAAGTAGTCAAAAGGTTTGTTTGATTCTGACTTCATGGACTTTGGTAATGTTTGGTAGGAGTATCTGGAGATCTGCATGGATTTGGATTTTGCTTAAAGAGCGGTCAACACTAAAGGTTGTGCCTTTGTTTAGGTTCTGAAGCACAGTTGCCTACGTTTGGGTCATTGGAGCAAGAATATATAACACAACATACTCCTTTGGAGATAGATTTGTTTTCTTTTTGTTCTGTCCTAATTTTTTGAATAATACTAGATTAAAAAGAAGTAATTCTACATTTTTTACTTGATAATATACTTGTAAACAAATTTTTTTCAAATACAAATAATATGTTAAAATAGAAAAAATATGTAATTTGTATGCGACTTTGTTTTCAGTTTGCGAATTAGTTCGTCTAAATTCTGATTTGTTTTTTTGTTGAACTGAAAAATATTAGGAAAAACAGCCTATTCCCCCCTTGATTTTCATGCTTTAGTTCTATTTCCCCCTCGATTTTGACCCTCATCTTATTCCCCCCTCGATTTTCAGTTTCAGCCTATTTCCCCCTTGATTATCATTTTTAGTCCTATTCCCCCCTCGATTTTGATCTCATCCTATTTCCCCCTCAATTATCACAAATCTGCCTAAAACCCCCTCCGATTTTGACCCAATTTTGACCACATTTTTATTTTAATTTTGATCCAATTTTGACCCAATTTTGATTTTAATTTTGACCTAATTTTGATTTTAATTTTAATTTTGATTTTAATTTTAATTTTGGTTTTAATTTTGATTTTAATTTTAATTTTAATAATAATAAATTATTATCTCAATTTTGACTTGATTTAATCCTAATTAATCCAAATTAAGTATAAATTGAAAATCCGATTTAATCCGAATTAAGTTAAATTGAGTCAAAACTATGTCAAAATTGATTTTAATTTTGACCAAATTTTAATTTTAGTTTTGATTCAAATATAACTCAATTTTGACTTGATTTAATCCTAATTAATTCGAATTAAGTATAAATTGAAAATCCGATTTAATCCGAATTAAGTTAAATTGAGTCCAAAATTGAGTCAAAACTATGTCAAAATTGATTTTAATTTTGACCAAATTTTAATTTTAGTTTTGATTCAAATATAACTCAATTTTGACTTGATTTAATCCTAATTAATTCGAATTAAGTATAAATTGAAAATCCGATTTAATCCGAATTAAGTTAAATTGAGTCCAAAATTGAGTCAAAACTATGTTAAAATTGATTTTAATTTTGACCAAATTTTAATTTTAGTTTTGATTCAAATATAACTCAATTTTGACCTAGTTTTGACTCAATTTTGACTCGATTTAATCCCAATTTAATCTTAATTTTGACAAAATTGGATTCGATTTTCGGTTTAGGGTTTAGGATTTTGCCAATTAGTTATTAGTCATGAGATATTAATTTCATGCCACATGTTGGCATCTTAAATATTGGTTCCATCACCTCGAAGTGTTGTATAAGATTTTATTGGATATTTTTACTTAATTTATAATAATAAAATAATTATAGACTTACCGTTGTTATACCGTTTATCATAATTTAAATGGTCGAATTCCAATTTAATTAATCAAATTTTGATATTAAAATCAATATAAAAAATATATGTGTAAAAATATTTATTAATATTATTTACTGATAGATCAAAATAAATGATATAATTGAAAATTAAATAATTAGTCGATTATAATTATTGATTCAAATATATAATTATTGATTCGATTTTAGGATGTCTTGGGGATAATATTAAATAAAAAAACTTATGCTTTGATGGTTAACGGTAGGATTTATATGTTACGAATAACTTGATTTATTAAAATTAAAATTAAAATCAAAATTAAAACCAAAATTAAATTTAAAATAAAATTAAAATCAAAATTAAAATTAAAATCAAAATCAAAATTAAAATCAAAATTAAAATCAAAATTAAAATCAAAATTAAAATCAAAATTAAAATCAAAATTAAAATCAAAATTAAAATCAAAATTAAAATCAAAATTAAAATCAAAATTAAAATCAAAATTGGGTCAAAATTAAAATCAAAATTGGGTCAAAATTGAAATCAAAATTTGGTCAAAATTGGATCAAAATCAGATGGGGTTTTAGGCAGATTTTTTATAATTGAGGGGGGAATAGGATGAGGTCAAAATCGAGGGGGAATAGGACTACACCATGATAATCGATCGAGGGGGAGGCTGAAACTGAAAATCGAGGGAGGAATAGGATGAGGGTTAAAATCGAGGGGGGAATAGAACTAAAGCATGAAAATCAAGGGGGGAATAGGCTGTTTTTCCAAAATATTAATTAAACTCGTTCAAATACAATTCGAATTAAACTTGACATGTGAATGGTCGACTATTTTACACTATTAGTATATATTGTAATTATTTGTGTTCATTTCATACTTTTGACAATCCCTAAGTTAAGGTAGATTGCTTTGGAGGCTCTTATGGTTAATTTATTCGAAAGCACTATTTTTTTACATTCATAATTTAAGCAAACCCATAGACATAGTAAAATAAATTATGTATGGAAACTTTATGTGTAAATTATTCAATAACCTTTTAACTAGATAATTCTAAAAAAATTAATACTTTTCCACATTGCTTGGAAATTTATCTTAAAAACTAAATTTAGAAATAGTTTGAAACTAAAAAAAAAGATTAGTTAAATTAAATCATTAAATATGAAAGGAACAACATGACATTATTACTTCAAAGGAAATTAAAGAAAAAGAAACCGAAAGAAGAAGAAGAAAAACAAAAAGCCAAGGGAGAAAAAGTTGGGCTTCGTTTTGGCCGTTTTCTTTTATTTTGTTTATTCTTCCGCGCAATGCCAATCTGTCTCTTCTCTTTTTCACCTTCTCTCCGTCTCCATCAAGCAATCTCACTCTTTCTCTCTCTCCTCTCATCAGCTGAACCAGAAACCTACGCAAGAAACCCTAGAGAGATTAAGGGAGCAAGAGAGAGAGAGAGCTAATCGCTCCCAGCTTAAACGCGTTTAGAGATTGAGGTAGGTGATAAGGCAGGTAAAAGAATCCTCCTTAGTTTTTATGTCCCTCGATTCCGATTTCGCAATTCTGCTACTGCTTTCTCTCGATTTTTGGTTTTTGGGTTTCTTGGGGGGTTTCTCGATTCATTCACGTATTTTTCTTACCTTCGTAGATTTCATGTATTGTATCTGATTCTATTTCTGGGCAATTTGTTTCATTTACTCCGTTTGAGGAGTTTCAGTTGGGGTATATATCAGCTTCCAAAGGGTTGTCGTTTTCTTTGGGCGCTTTCTCTTCTGGGCCGTTCTAGATTCGTAATTGCTCGTCTGTTGGATGGTATTTTAAAAAAAACAAAATTGATTCACGGTTTCGCTTTCATTGACGGTGATTCTTGCCGACCCTGTTTGGCGGCATGGCTTCTGTCCATTATATTTCTTTACCTAGTTATATGGCATATATATGATTTGGTGGTGATAAACTAATGTCTCCATAGAAAGGAATTACCCGATGATATTTCGAGAAATTTAACTCTGCTAAATTTCTTGGAGATGTCAACTTTCTGGAGTTATCTGCAAAAATGTTACTTAGATTTACTACATGGTGCTAGGATCTCTAGCCTTTTTATTTTGTCTACTGATCACCAAAAATATTCCTTTTTGTCGAAGTTTTAGCACTAATTTAGAATTTTGGCCAATTCGATCCAATATTCCTTTTGCCTGATTTTCGTTGGAGTTTGAGGTAGTGCGGTGAAGCCTAAGCTTTTATAATATTGGGTCTGAAAACGTTAACAGGGGGAGTGAAGTTATTTCCTAATACAAAGCTTGTATTTGAACTATGCCACTGAAATTTTTTTGATGGAATAGTTTCTGTGTCAGAGAAACTTGGTTAAAGGTCAAAATTTATATAAGAACAGAGGTACTTGAGAAAGCTTAATCTTTTGAACCATTTGTGGCTCCTGTCCCTAACCTTAGAGTACTACTATTGTAATTATAGTGTCTCGAGCTGGTAAAAGGTAACTTTTTTATATTTCATGTCTGGTCATGTTCACCCATACGGTGACTTTAAATGATTACAGGAACTAAAAGCTGCAGATCTATACGTGAAGAAGAGAACAAGGATGCGGAAGTGGCTCTGTTGTTCATGTCAAATAGAAGATTCAAATCCATCAAATGAAGAGGAACACCTGAAAAGTCCTAGACACCAATCTGATGGTATGTGCCAAAGAGTTTTCGCTTAACTCTCCTTACTTGTTTATGGGGTTCGAATTATTGATGTATACAATCTCACTTTCAAGACTAGCCCTATTTCCTACTGTTTTTGTAATTGGATATTGATCTGTGCTGTTTAGATGCATCTTAGAATTGTTAACTGGAAAAAGTTTTATTATATACCGAACTATTCAATAATAGAGAGAGAAAGGCCAAATTGAGTGAATAGATTTTTGCTCGAGTGTTAACTTAGTAGAGACACCATCAACCAATCTTTGTCTAATGCATACATCACTGGCCACCTCAGGGTAAAAAGTGTCTTCATTTGAAAGATTTTCCATTGGCATGAAACATTTAGTGACAATCTTTGTTGTTTCTAAAGGAGACTGGATTGTTGTTTTTATTATAATGCCTGTTTATATTTTTAATCAAAGGATATCAGAAGAATCAAAAACCATCAGCTGTTGCAAAACCTGAAGTGCAAAAGGAAGCTCCTCCCATTGAGGTTCCTGCGTTGTCTTTGGACGAACTGAAGGAAAAGACTGATAACTTTGGATCAAAGGCTTTAATTGGTGAAGGATCTTATGGAAGAGTGTATTATGCAACCCTAAATGATGGGAAGGCTGTTGCTCTGAAGAAACTTGATGTGGCCCCGGAAGCTGAAACAGATGTTGAGTTTTTGAGTCAGGTTATAAAATTTTTCCAAACCTCTAACCATTTCCTTTTGGTTGTGTTTAAGTATTACCCGTTATGATTAGTTATTTTAGGAAATGGTATTATCTTTTACATCCTTTTTTCAGATTGCTGTGTTAACATTTGTCTTCCCCTTAGGTTTCCATGGTTTCAAGACTGAAGCATGAAAATCTTATTCAGCTGCTGGGCTATTGTGTTGATGGAAACCTCCGTGTTCTTGCATATGAGTTTGCAACGATGGGATCTCTGCATGACATCTTACATGGTTAGACGAGCTCCTATATTATGGAATCTCCACTTAACTTTTTGATATGTCCTTAGATGGCAAAAACTGTTGGTGGTGAACAAGAAATAGGCATATATATACTGACTGCAATTGCTATTATAGGTAGGAAGGGAGTTCAAGGGGCACAGCCGGGGCCAACACTTGACTGGATTACGAGGGTGAGAATAGCCGTTGAGGCAGCTAGGGGTTTGGAGTACTTGCATGAGAAGGCTCAGCCTCCTGTAATACATAGAGATATCAGATCTAGCAATGTGCTTCTTTTTGAAGATTTTAAAGCGAAGATCGCTGATTTTAATCTCTCGAATCAAGCTCCTGACAATGCTGCCCGTCTTCACTCTACTAGGGTCTTGGGGACCTTTGGTTATCATGCTCCAGAGTAATATTTCTAAGCGCGTCTTAGGTTTCAGTTATATATAATATCATTCCTTTCTGGATTTCATCTGCTATTATATCACATGGTATTCCATGGTGTAAACTATGTGTGGCAGCACACTGTTGTTTCTGCGGTCTCCACGACTGTGTGGCATATGTTTTTCGAATAATTTATATTGTTTAGACAAATAAGATATGAATTAGGTCAACTAGAATATGACTCCGGCTGTATGCAGGTATGCGATGACCGGACAGTTGACTCAGAAGAGTGATGTGTACAGCTTTGGCGTTGTACTTCTAGAGCTTCTGACAGGGAGGAAACCTGTAGATCATACCATGCCACGAGGTCAACAAAGTCTCGTAACCTGGGTGGGTTTATCGTTTTCATGATTGACCTCTGTCCAAATCTGGATCGTGTATCTTTGTTACAGTACCCTATGCTTGCCTTTTTTTGTTCAGGCTACACCAAGATTGAGCGAAGATAAAGTCAAACAATGTGTTGATCCAAAGTTAAAAGGAGAATATCCTCCTAAAGCAGTCGCTAAGGTACTTCTCCACGCCTTTATAAAATGTGAATATCTGCAGTGTTGAGCAAGAACTTTTAACTCTGGTGCATTCCACAAAACTCTACCTATTGATCTCTGCTTCACAGTTATAAATTTATGCTGATTTATCCCTTGATTAGTACATGTCAATGGAAAACCAAATTGTTTGTAGCTTGAGCCGGCTTTTCTGTACGTCCTAGGAGATTAACAACGCTGGTTAAGTTGTTCAAAAGATGCCATGAGAAGTATTCTTAAAGCCCTTTTGATTATATCAAAATAACATCTTATATGTGACTGTTGTGGTAAAATAAATGTATGTAGCTAGCGGCCGTGGCAGCATTGTGCGTGCAATATGAATCCGAATTCAGACCAAATATGAGCATAGTGGTGAAGGCCCTACAGCCACTTCTCAAACCTCCGGCCCCAGCACCAGAATCTTGAAGAGTGTGTTATGAATCTCTCTGATTTGCTCCATTTTTAATGTTTATCATCGTCTTATTCTTTTTTCTTCATGTTTGCAAAGAGTGTGATTACGTCATCAGGGCGTCAAATATAATGAGAACAGAGCCGAAAGTGAGGCAATTTGTGTGTGGGGTTTGGGAGTTATGGTTATGGATTTGAATTTGTTTACATTTTGGTTGGTTTTGGGGGAAGATAGTGATTTGATTGTTGTCATTCATTGGTGTCTATTTGTGGAAAGCAACAGTTGTTACTTTTTTTTTCCTTTGTTAAATAAAAGAATGTCTCGTGAATTCTTTATTTCATATACTTTTTTTTTTGGGGTATGAAATAAGCCTAAATCGTTTTAGTTTAAAAAAACAAGAAACAATATAAGGAGGGATTGATAAGATAACGTCGGTCCATTATTTTGTATAAAAGAAGTTACTAAAAAATGTGACGAGATGATGACTCCCACATCTTCTTCCTACCTTCAAAACTCTCTTAATAATAATAAGTATCCTACGTATATTCGAACAACAAAGGTTTAAGACAGACGTGTTTCATGTTTGTATTTGTCCATGAAAACTTTGCCAAAATGACACACACACTATATCTATATCTATATATATATATATACACAACATAGGTTATCACACAAGGTTTTTGTATCCATTTTCCTGATATTTTCCACCTTCTTATAAATAATAATAATATATAATATATAATTTGAACCTTGCTATATTTTATTATTGTGAATGAATGAAATGCACCATTCAGAATGTCTTACATCAACTAATAAATGAATGATATAAAATATATCTCCCATCCCAAATTTATTTATTTTCATCTTGGTTTAAAAGATTATAACACCCCATGAATTTCCGTTCTTCCACCTCACATTTAAATTTTCATATTTTGAAAAGTGCATTCAATTTGGGCATGGTCTAAAAAGAGACGTAAAATGTTATAAATCACCCATGAATTTTCTCTGAATATATGAGAGAAAACGTAACATTTTAAAAGGAACTATAATCCTTAGTAAAAACATGATGTGATGATTTGAAACTTGGACATACAAATTAAGAATTCAAATAAATGATCTCCTAAAAATTATTATTCATACAATTAAAACTCCCTCTTTTCCAATTTTTATGGTGAGAATTTTGAAAAAGAAAATTAGGGTTTTGCTGTAGCCAAAGTTTATCATATACTCTCTTCAAAATCACCTCCACTAAAACATTAGAGATTTCAGATTCCGAATAGCTGATGCCATATGTATATCTTAGTGTTAAAAGATTTCGAGTATCTATGAGGTAATGATGTATACATATACATATATAAGTTTATACACACACGATGGTATGTGTTTATATACAAGAGGGTACGAGAAGAGCGCATGCCAAACCAAGTTGAGAGTGTGCATGCACTGTTCCTTCCACGTGGACAACGTGCACGACGGCCAAATTCCATGAGCTTGGCTCACGTGTGGGCCCTCACATTTCCACGTCATACCAATATTGTGGACATCATCATGGCCATGTCATCTCCCTCCCTCTCCCTCCCTCATCTTCTCTTTCTAGCTTTAAGCAAAAGGGAAAGACACAGAAGAAAAAACGACCATTTATGTATTTAATTATTATACTCTTAAGTTTTGTCTCTTGGTTTGGTTTTAGGGTTTTATTGTAATTAATCCGCCAATGTTTGTGCGACATGCACATTTGTAGTAGTAGTAGTATATATGTCTGTTTGAAAGAGAGATTAGAATATATGATGTATTCGATACAACACTATATGGTAAAATTACATATTCTATAATGAAAAATAGAAAGATATATATGTACGTTGAGATATCATATAAATAAACTTAAAAATCTCTAATGTTCATCAATCATAACCACTAAAAATAAATACGAATATTATCTTTTTATAGATGTTGTCAATTCCTTTTTATCACTGATGGGAGAATCGAGAGAGAGAGATGAGAGAGAGACAAAAAAGAAAAAGAAAAGCTAGTGGTATAAATTCGAAGGCTTCACGAGCTATATCTAACCACGACCAAAACACCTTATTAAACATCAAACTTCATTGTTCTTCAGAAAGATACAGAAACCCTAACAATGGCTGTGATAAGTGGCAACAAGTCAGAAGACTACAATTTCTTCAAAGCAGCTCAAGTTCACCAATTTGCTTACTCAACAACATCAATCCATGAAAACGAAGGAGATGATGACGACGATGACAGTGACGTAGCTCCTGCAGCTTGAGATGTGTATTCATTGCGTAAGTTACCCAGATATATATATATCTATATATATATATATATAGAATACTCGTGCTTCTAATTCCATAACCATATATATGTAGAGAGAGAGGGGAGAGAGAGAGAGATTTATGTACTTGAGCCTAAACTTATTCAATGACGCACGCAGACTACAAACATATATAAAAAAGGGTATGGAGAGTTATAACCTAGCTCTAGATATATATGCAGGTGTTCCAGTGTATGTTTAGATGCTTTACTTATATATATGCATATATATATATGGGATTACATGTATAAGTCGTAGTATATAGTTGATTATATCAGTATACACATGTTTCCCTTCCTCCATTTGTTTACCTTTAATTTGTCAGATTTTCTCTTTTCTATACAGAAATCGAATTGTGCCCACACACAAATAAAATATTTTGTTTTGATACATACAAATACCTAAGTGAGGTTAACTTACAAAGATAATAAATTATTAAGTTTGGGCATTCAAATAGATAATTTTGTAATATAAGAATATTACATTGGTTAGGGAGTTGCACAATCGTGAAAGAAGGTTCGTGGTTTAGTAGTGGTTAACCTCCCAAGGTTCGAGAGTGGAATACTTACATATCTTGGAGATACACATGCCTCAAACTCGCAAAAGTTCAACGCTCTTGAGCTATTTCTCAATAGACTCATTGAAACCTTAGCAGATCTTCGAGATGAGTCAGATTCCGACTATTATAATCGACTCAAGGAACGACGTAACTCGCCAAATCGAAACAACAACATCCATATCAACCATTGTTTTGCACGCAAATCCCGAAGCTGGAGTTCCTTCATTATATCGGTGAAGGCCCCATCACAAAAGTCAAACGACAGAGTATCATTGTGTGCCCTATGCATTCTATCATTTGGATGACGATTCATTCGTAAACACTAACAAATACTTATAAGGGGAAGGAGACAATCGTATCATGGGACATCTTTAAGGAAAAGCGTGGACGAGATTTGGTCTGACTGAGTGCAGAGATTTCGATGAAGCCCTTTCGATATTCAACAAAGAAGTAGTTTGCATGAATATCTGAGGAAATTTAAATGTCTCTATAACAAATTCCATGGTTGGACTCAAAAGGAATTGATTGTCACATACATCGGAGGCTTGTAAGTTTCCATTGCCGATGGAATTAGAATGTTTCGACAAAAAAACCCTTTAAAGAAACTATAATGTTAACCAAAACGAGGGATGATTTGTTACAAAGGTGGAATTCAAGCTAACTCCACAACACAATACAATGAATGTTCGAAACTCTCCAAAAAGAGAACGGGGAAGACTTCGAAGAAGTTAAATTGAGATGAAACTAAAACAAAGCATAACCTTGGCGTCCGCATTAGCTATGATGAGTGCTACACTCCAGGTAATAGATATCGCCAACCACAACTCCTTCTAATGAAAAAAATGAACGATTGAGAAGAATCAATGACATTACACGATTCACGTTCCATCAACAAACCTTGCGGACAAAGTTTTTATCATGGGGAGTATTAGTGAGTTTCTGCCTTTGATTAGATGACATGAAGAGTTGAAAGTTCTAGATTAATTAGTTATGTTAATTAAATAATAGCAAGAATTAGTAATTTTATAGGATAGCTTAGTAATGACGTTTTTTCCTTTGTTTGTAATGAATCTGTTCTTTTTTTCTATTTAAAACTTAAAATAAATATTTGTAGAAACAATTGATTTGGACAATCGTAAACCTATATTGAAATATTTATGTAAGCATCAATCAGATTGTTAGTTAATAGACTACTAGAATAGTGATAATGCATCTGTAAGGCCATTAAAATTTGTGGTTTCATGTCTAGTTTACGAATCGAATTATTTTGGTTAAAAATTACAACATATATTATAAAAATTTAAATATTTACAAAGTTTCGTACATGATAAAACTTGTAATATAAATTAGTAAAATGAATCAAATCTCCCAAATATATAAATCACAAATGACAGAAGAGTTCGCGAAATCAAGATGTAAAGACTAGACTCAAGGGAAAGACATCATAGAACAACATAATCCAAAATAATATAATTTCATATGCGTCGATGTGTATATATAAGATGTTCTCTCTCCTAAGAGTGCCCTAAAGCGAGTTGAGCTATTTGTTATTGGGCTGAAAATTTCATTTTGGTAGGCCCATATATTTTCAAATCCAAAACTTCTACATTGGACCAAAAAGGCGTTCGAGGGCCGCAGAAAAATCGCGATTTGGGAACGCTATAACCATACATAATATTATTATTAATATGTACAGCGATTTTTGGAACGCCACTTTTAAATTTTTCGGCCTCGATAACACGATGACGTGTACATCTGTGAGACCACTTCTCCCATCTCTCGCTTTCTTCGCGAGAGAAACGCACGGGCATGGCTACGCACCTGAGCTCCCCTTGCTATTACTTCTTCCCCGAAGCATCCAGGAGAAGAAGTTGTAGATGTTCTGTTCAGACGCTGACTGGAGCAGTAGCCTTCGGTGATTACTCGGAAACGGCGCCGGTGGTGGAAGAGAAAGTGAAGTTGGGTGGTTCCGATTTGAAGGTTTCGAAAATTGGGATCGGAGCTTGGTCATGGGGTGATACCAGTTACTGGAATAACTCCCAGTGGGACGGTTAGTGAAAATTCATTCCTCCTTTCATTTTCTTTTTGATCTTGTTAGGTATTCTATGGTGTTGTTCTGGACATTCGAATGGATTTACATGGAATTATTTGATTGATTTACATGGAACATTCACATTGTTTTGAATTTGATTTAGTTTTTAAACGTTCTTTACATTCTCATCTCTCATGCCTGAACAAACATAAGGTCACAGATTGTAGCTGTTTCACTTCGCCAGCTCTTTGAAAAATGACTTCATGAAAATTCTCTCTTTTTGATAACAGACAGGAAATTGAAGAATGCCAAAGCCGCTTTTGATACCAGCCTTGGCAATGGTTTAACTTTCATCGACACTGCTGAAATTTATGGTTCAAGGGCGAGAAGAATAAGCTTTTTTAGTTTTCACAAGTGTAACGTTTTATGACCAACCGAAAGTCTTCAAAATTGTTATCTCCTTTTGCAGCTTGATTTGGGTGATATCAACTCAGAAACTCTAGTAGGAAGGTAAATTATATGATATGCCTAAAAAATCAGCATACAATCATTCCCATAGCTATTCCACTGACTATCATTGATGATCTTTTGACAGGTTCATCAAAGAGAGAAAACAGAGGGATCCAGAAGCTGAGGTTGAAGTAGCTACAAAGTTTGCAGCGTTACCTTGGAGATTGGGTCGTCAGAGCGTCATCAGTGCTCTAAAAGGTTCCCTCTGTCGGCTTGGGCTTTCATCTGTAGATCTTTATCAACTCCACTGGTGTGTACTAAGCCCTTACACTTGTTACCATACTATTCTAAGGCAACATCTTACCATGTTCTTCGGTTTAATATCAGGCCTGGAATATGGGGAAATGAAGGTTTTTTCTCATCAGTAACATCCAGCTGCTTCGAACAAGAGTTATCATTCTGGCTGGATATTGTACCAAACCATGTGACAAGTTGAATTCTGTTATAGGGTATCTCGATGGTCTCGGGGATGCTGTTGAACAGGGACTTGTGAAGGCTGTTGGTGTTTCTAACTACAACGGTATTATCTCCGTTTGTTTTTCTTGTCTACATGTGATCGGTTGTTCGTAGAAAAAATCAAGAAACAATCAACAAAGTTATTTCACAATAGGAAAAAGCAATTTGAGCCGAATATGCAAGTTTAGCACTGTTTAATTAAACCTTTTGAGTTTATTATACACATTGTCACCACTGTTGTTGGTCTTGCTCCACCAGAGAAACGGCTCCGTCATGCTTATGAGAAACTTAAGAAGAGAGGAATTCCTATAGCATCAAATCAGGTCAATTACAGCCTAATATACAGAATACCTGAGCAGAACGGCGTGAAGGCAGCCTGTGATGAGTTAGGAGTCACTCTAATTGCATACTGTCCCATTGCTCAGGGTAATTGCTTTCGTCATTTTTACTTAATGTTCTCTTCCCTCTATTCCTTTAAAGATTGCACAAATTTTCTTTATGGTACTCATGTACAACAACCTCACACACCTACAAGGGAGCTGCCGTAATTTTGTCCTCGGTCTGCAGGTGTTCTAACGGGTAAATACACCCCAGAAAATCCACTCACAGGTCCACGAGGCCAACTTTATTCTCCAGCATTTTTAACCAGGGTAATAGCTTATATGCATAACGTTCAACATATGCACACACTTATCTTATATATAGATACAAGAAGTTTAAGCAAATCTTGAACTTCGTATAACTACTTTTGCAACATAGACAATTATAAGTACATGGATACATAAAACTAGAACTATGAATTTCTGTTGGTTGCAGCTCCAGCCCCTATTGAGCAGAATCAAACAAATAGGCGAGAACTATGGCAAAACTCACACACAGGTTATTTTTCTTGAACTTCTGGCTTCCTCTTTAGTTTTTATGTTCAAGCATACACCGTTCTCTAAAGAATAGAAAAAAAGGAACTGTCCATGGTTTCTCTTTCAGGTTTTGTCGAATGGGCTTAG
This sequence comes from Gynandropsis gynandra, assembly GCA_036759665.1. Classification (NCBI taxonomy): domain Eukaryota; kingdom Viridiplantae; phylum Streptophyta; class Magnoliopsida; order Brassicales; family Cleomaceae; genus Gynandropsis; species Gynandropsis gynandra. The sequence continues at coordinate 37,745,180 of CM071867.1, forward strand.
GTTAACTCAACCCAAAACCCAAAAGCTAGCCAAATTATGAGTTTAATAATTTATTACGAATGTGGAACAACACAATGTAATAGGATTCTGTCTGAAACAAAAACTTTAGAATCTTGTTTCAGCCCTCCGAGTCATTCACCCTATGCATGTTCACCATACTCAACATTGATGCATAACTACATCATTTCATCAGTTATTTAATTTTAAAATGCATACCAGGCTTGTATTGCTTCTGCAGAAGGAAAAAAGAAGAAGCATCCTGGTAACAAGAAAAGAAGGTCCTAGCTAGGATCTGAGTCATGTTCAATTGTGATAAACCGGACATGAAACACACAGAAGTGTGCATGGAATGATGTGCAGGTAGCACTGAACTGGTTGGTAGCTCAAGGGAACGTGGTGCCCATTCCAGGGGCGAAGAACGCTGAACAAGCCAAGGAATTTGCAGGAGCAATCGGATGGAGTCTGAACGAGGAGGAAGTGAGAGAACTGAGGTCTATGGCCTCTGAGATAAGCCCTGCCGTTGGTTTCCCTGTTGAGTATCTCTGAACCTATCCTTTAGGTGTATCTAATTTCTCTCACACATATAGATTGTCATCGTCAGTGCATAAGTATTCCCAAGATATGTAGGGAACATGCAGTACTACAAGACCATACAATACTATACATGTAATTGTAATTTCCATGGTTGAATACGAATTGAACTTATAGTTATTTCCCAATGACTCTACCTAAATGCATTGAAGTTTAGGAAACTAGTCAGAACTTTCATGCATGTAAAATAAAAAATATCCAAGTTCATGAACAAAACATTCTTGATAGAAAAATATTCACACTTTAATGATGGATTAGTGAGAATGACGTTGATCATCTTATATTAACTAAAAGGCGTGCATTGAAAAAAAAAATTTCTCGGGGCTGACGTGGCGCGTCGAGGGCCGTTCAGATTGCCGCCGGGTCAAGTGAACGGCTGATTTCTTTCGGGTTATCCGGTTCCAGATTCGCCCGACCCAGTTGCTCGGTCCGTAGGATCTCGCCACCTGTTACTGCTGGCATCCTATGTGATTGTAGCCGTCTGATTGCCAGCGGATTTGAAAATTTGAACGGGTGGATTTTGCCACCGACAGGCTTGTGATCTCAGCTGTCCAAGGTTTTTAGGATTTTTCGAGCATTTCCTCTTTTGTGTTTTTCCACGGGATTTGGTTCTTTTCCCTTCTGTTTTGATTTATCATTCCTCTCGAGGGTTTCCGCCGAGGTTTGCGTCGTATTTCTGGATTTCGTCGTGTGGTTTTGTGATTTTTTTGGCTTGGATACGTTCTGCATCTCGATTTCTTCATGTTTTCCGCTTTATTTTGTGATTTGTTTTGGATTTCTGCGCATTTTTGTCTGGTTGTGGTTTTCGGGTTTCTTTTTGGCCATTGGCTGTTTGTTCAGTTCGTGCGTGTCTGGTCGTCAGCCTGGATGGTGCTTCGTTCCATTTGCTTGGGTCGTTAGATCTCACCGCTTGTTACTGTCGTCCTGCATTTCGGTTTGTCCACGTTTTTCCGCTTTATTTTGTTATGTGCTTCGGATTTCCTCACATGTCATCTGGTTGTGGTTTATGGGGTTTTTTTGTTGTTGATTGTGTGTTCCGCTCATGCGTGGTCATCGACCTGAATGGTGCTCCGGTCCATTTGCTTGAGTCGTTAGATTCCGGCGCCTGTTACCGCTGTCCTTCTGTGTTGTTGTGAGTGTTCGGTTGCCATGGGTTGTGAACCGTTTAGATATGTGGATTTTTCCACCCGTGTGTTCCATGCAATCTCGACGGCTTGATTATTATTAGGGTTTTACGGTTTTTTGTTTGTGATATATTGGTGATTTATGTTTTTTTCGGTTCAGCGTTTGCTCATTTGTGATTTCTTCCGGTTGCATTATTTCTTAGATTTGCAGCCAATTGCTCGATGATGTTGTTTGCGGATTTTTCATGCCATTTTAGGGTTTGTAGTTTTTTCTGTGTATTAGATATGGATCCATGGATGGTTGTGTAGATCTGTGTTGTTTTCGATTTTTGCTTGATAAATATGATGCTATGGGTTCGTGTTTTTCTTATCTATGTACATTTTATTTGCATGTATCAATTTGTTTTTAGATTTCGTTTTTTTTCGGATTTGTTTTGCTATTCTAGGGTTTGTAGTTCTTGGTGTATTATAGATATCGTGTTTAAAGATTTGTTGTTATTTGTTACTTCTCATTAAATTTGGTTTCGTTGTTTTGTTCTTTAGATTTATGAACGGTTATATAAATATGTGTTGTTCTAAGCTTGGTATATGTTATTTTTTTGCGTAGAATTGATTGTTAATTCGGTTCATCTTGATGTTTATGTGGGCTTTTGTACATATTTTATTTGGGCTTTGTAGTTGTTATAATGGCCTAGAACACTATTCAATCTATTCTATTCATGGTCATCTTAGGGTTGTTAACTTGCTTGCAAACTGAAATGGAAAAACAAGGATTTGATGTTGTTGTGGTTAGATTTTGTGGGTTGATTTAGGTGAAATGATGAAATGAAATCTGTGCAAAGTTTAGGATTTCTGAAAATTTCTCACTGATCATTCATTAGGGTTTTGATTTACATTTAAATGCTTACAACATTATACCAAAATATTATGTAAATCTACCCATAAAGTCCTCATTTTTGTCTCTTCTTAAAACATTAAAATTGCATTTTGTTTTCAGGTAAATCACCTAAGAACGTCATGGGTTTCAGCACAGTCTTCAATTTCCTGCTTCAGCCCGCGCCAGCTCTGGCCCGCACCAGCTCCAGCCCGTGCACTCTGCTCAGCCCGCTCGTGCTCCTCAGATGCTCCAGCCTGTGCTCAGCCCGCTTGTGCTCCACATCTAACTGAAGTGTTTGACTTAAACACTTCAGTTCGATGTCATTTTGTTTCCTCTTTTCCAACAGCTCAAACCCTAGAAAAACTCCTTCCTCTTCTACGCTGATGCCTCCGTCGTCTTCTCCGGTTGCATCGACGTCTGTGTCACGCCGGGGAGAGCCACTGCCTTCAACCTCCCTCTTGGCTCTCTTCGGTGTGACGCCGATAAGCTCCCGCAGTTTCTCGAACCTATCGGTGCCCAGGGGCTTCGTGAGAATGTTCGCCCACTGCTCCTCGCCAAGTACGTGCTTCAATCTTATGATTCCATCTCGCCCTGCTTCGCGAACAACATGATACTTGATGAGTATATGTTTCGTTCGCTTATGGTCAATTGGGTTGCGGCCGATCGCTATTGCCGATGTATTATCGCATAGAATTTGAACTCCCTCTGGGATAGAGAACCCTACCTCCTCAAACAACCTCCTCAACCACACTGCGTGGTTTGTAGTTGCACATAGGGCAGTGTACTCCGCTTCAGTCGTGAACTCAGCGATTGTACATTGTTTCTGTGTTCCCCAACTAAAGATGGTCGTTCCGATTGTAAAACAATATCCCGTAGTACTCCTTGCATCCTCGCTACTTCCAGCTAGGTCGGAGTCTGAAAAACCAATTAGTTAAGGATCCTGAACCCTCTTGAACAGCAACCCGTAGTCCACCGTACCTCCAACGTATCTTAGTACATGTTTAGCTTCTTGTAAGCTCTTTTCCGTAGGGTTTGAATTGCTTCTTGACAAATAAGAAGCACCAAATGCTAGGTCGGGCCTCGTGGCTACTAGATACAGAAGTCCTCCTACCATGCTTCTGTATTTAGTAGTCTCGGACAGAACTCTTATGTCTTCAACGTTCTTTCCATGAGGCGTGAGAGGAGTTCTCACCCTCTTAGACCATTCCATTCCAAACTTTTTTAACAGATGTTGCGCATACTTGGCTTGTCCAAGAAAAATTCCCCCTTGAACATAGTCAATCTTGAAACCCAGAAAGTACTTCAACTTCCCCAAGTCGCTCATCTCAAATGTCTCACATAATCTGCCCTTAAAAAACTTAATCATCTCCTTACTGCTTCCCGTGATGATAATATCATCAACATATAGATAAATTACAACGATTTCACCTTCTGTGATCAGCAAGTACATTGATACATCGCAGTCATTCCTTTTACATCCTTCCCCGATGAAGAATGAATCAATCTTGTTGTACCAGGCTCGTGGTGCTTGTTTGAGCCCGTACAGCGCCTTCTTAAGTCTTAACACTTTATCCTCAGCTCCCTCTGTCACATAACCCGGGGGCTGCTCAACATACACCTCTTCCGTGATCTCCCCATTCCAGAATGCGGATTTCACGTCCATCTAATATAAATTCCACCTCTTTTGTGCTGCAATTGCAATTAGGAACCTTATCGTGTCATGTCTAGAGACCAGGGAAAAAGTCTCCCCGTAGTCCATCCCATATGTTTACGTGAACCCTCTTGCAACCAGCCTCGTTTTTAGTTTTAAAACTTCCCTTTTCTCATCCGATTTAACCTTATACAACCACTTCACGCTTATAATCTTTTTATCCTTCGGAGGATCAGCAAGTTCCCAGGTTTCATTCTTGCTAATCATCTCCATTTCAACGTCCATTGCGTCTCTCCATCCTTTCTCATTTACAGCTTCCTCAAACGAAGTAGGTTCTAAAATCGTTAAATAACAACCTTCAAAAGTATTATAAGATTCATCACCTTGAATTTCCGTGTTCTCGTAGAGGTCACTTTGGCGTCTGTGCCTTTGAACTTCCCTTGAGGAGCTGCTGCTACTCTCTCTCAGCATTTGACTACTTTCCCCGCTTCTTCCTTGGGTGTCACTTAAGTTAAACGGGACAGGTGAGAACGGTGGAGGGTGTTGTCTCCCACTGTCTCTGTAACAGATGACTGTTGCAGTTCTTGACTGTTTGTCATTTTTTAGGGTTGTAGTTGAGAGGCATATACTGTTCTTTTCTTTCAGCCTGAGTCTCCTAATTCCAGCCCTTCTCTTCCTCAAACACGACATCTCGAGCCACTTCGACCTTTTTCGTCGCCAATTTGTAAACTCGGTACCCCTTGCTCATACTATTATACCCCACAAACACTCCCTTCTCCGACTTATCATCCAACTTCCGCCTTTGCTGTGCTGGTATGAGTATATGGCACAAGCACCCAAACACTTTTAAGTGACCCACCGACGGTTTGTGTCCACTGCAAACCTCGAGTCGGGTTTTATTTTCAAGTGCCCGAGTTGGAAGCCTGTTCTGAATATAGCAGGCTGTAAACTAGGGGTGGCCAATCCGGGTTACCCGGATCGGACCGACCCAGATCGACCCAAAAAACCCGGATCGTTTACAAAATGGGTTACCCTAAAAACCCATATGGGTTCAGATTTTAATTTTAGTTCGGGTCGGTCCGCCGGTCCGCTTCGGGTTCGGGTTAAACCCGAGGAACTCGAGAAACCCGAATTAAATTTTAGGGTAACATTTTAGGTTATTTTCTAAGAACCACACGGCTAATATTTTAGGTTTTTAGAATTCATTTTATTTTGATATTTGCGAAGTTAATTTTTATGACTTATATTATCTAATTTAGATATGTATTTTTTTAATTTTTTTGTATGTTAACTTGTTTTTTTAGAGAACCCGAAAAATCCTTACAAAATCCAAAAAACCCAAATAACCCGAACCCAAATAACCCGAATTACCCGAATAACCCGAACTCAAATAACCCGAATAACCCAAATAACCCGAATAACCCGAATTCAAATAACCCAAACCCAAATAACCCGAATAACCCAAATAACCCAAATAACCCGAACCCAAATGATAACACGTAATTCGTTGTAGTTTTTATATCATTCTTAGGTTTAGTTTTGAGTAGATTACTTAGATTTCATTCATTTATCGAGTCACGTTAATTGTTTACAATTTACATCAATTATTTAACATCATGCCAGTTGATGGTGCTTTGTTGATTAAAATCGGTGAGTCCTCTTTTAGAGTTTTTCTTTCCAACGATGGTTTTGTTCCATGCTTGTCAAAAGAATGTTAAATTAATATTTTTTCAATTCTATGTATCAATTAAATGTAGAAATGAATCTATAATAAAATAATTAATTCAACCAAAACAATATAAAATTATTTATTTGAATTCTCCATGTTTTAGTCGGTAGATCTTGAATTTTTCTCCAATGACAAATCCACCAAAATCACCTTAATATTCTCTTTAGTGATTTAAGATATTGGTTTTTTTTAATGTTTTGTTGTGATTTTCTCACCATAACAAAAACAAAAAGATTTGTATATAAAAATAAAAAAGATATGAGTTTAAAGATATGTCTTTTGGACATGTCCTTCAACGTTTTGATAATTACAATAAAATTTTAATTTGTAATTAATCACAAAATATCATTAGATTTTATTATTGCGGATTGGGACGGAGGGATTCTCACTCGATAATTGTCTCCATAATGCAACACTAATCATCTTTGTGTATACCTCAATAACAATTATCCAACACTTATATTTATATGAATCAACGTTAGAATAAAATTCTAACATTCTCCCACTTGATTCATATATGACAAGTATATAAAATCGTTGAGCTCACTTAAATGATCATATATACGAGTCACAACTTTATAACGATTCAGGGACATTAGAGGACACACTGAGAGAGATCGAGAAGGACGGAACGAGGGATCCGAAGCATGGAGGATCTATTGAAGACATCGGT
>CM071867.1:37756605-37781370 GCA_036759665.1 Gynandropsis gynandra
TCGTTACATTGTTGTGCGACTCTCGATACCTATGGTGTTTAGTCTTTGAATCATTCCTATCATTAGTTTAGTTTTGTTTGCATTTGCATTCCATCCACTATTTGATTTCACACGTCTTATTCATTAGTCTAATAGCTTTAGAGTTGCATCAATTCCTTGTGTTCGACCCTAGTTGCTACACGATCCGTATTCTTGCGGAAGCGTTAGTCTAGGTAATTTATTACTTGAGAAAACGCACATCACCAAATAACCCGAATATCCCGAATAACCCGTATAACACATGTATACCCGAATTTAATTTGGATTATTTCGGGTTCACTGCTTCAGAACCCGAATAACCCGAACCCGAATCGAAACCCGAAGAACCCAGACCGAAAAACATTCAGGTTCAATTCGGGTTCAATTTTCGTAAACCCGAAGAACCCGAACCCGGATCGAAACCCGAGGAACCCGGATCAAAACCCGGATTGGCCACCCCTACTGTAAACACCCCTTCTGCCCAAAAATTATTCGGCATACCTTTCTCCTTCAGCATGCTTCTCGCCATCTCTAACAGCGTCCTATTCCTCCTCTCAACATCTCCATTTTGTTGAGGGGAATAGGCCACTGTTAGCTGCCTATGTATTCCGTTTTCGTTAAGAAAATCCGTAAACAACTTTGAATTAAATTCTAGCCTTCGATCATACCTCAATTTCTTGATTTTCTTCTTCGTTTGAGTCTCGACCAACGACTTGAACTTCTTAAATACAACAAATGTATCGGATTTCATCCTTAAGAAATATACCTACACCATGTGGGAGAAATCGTCTGTGAACGTCAATAGGTACATGCTTCCATCCAATGAGAAAGTTTGCATCGGTCCACATAAATCTGTGTGAACCAGATCTAAAATCCCCTTGGATTTCGCCTCCGAAATCTCGGGAAATTCCTTTCTACATTGCTTCCCCTTCATACACGCTTCGCACACTTGCTTAACTACCTTAAACTTAGGCAGCCCTTTCACCATCTCTTGGCTTTGCATGATCTGTAAATTATGCAAACCAGAGTGGCCAAACCTCCTGTGCCACAAATGTGACAGCTCGTCTTCTTTAGCAACTAAGGCTCCTTCATTCGCCAATTTCCATCTTAAAGGATAAGCCTTATTCACCATGTGAACTTCAGCTACTTGCCCTCTGTTTTTATCCTTTATTACACACTTATCCTCCATGAATACAACGTTGTATCTATTCTGTGTCATTTGTGGCACACTCAACTCAATAAATGCTTGCTTAAGTCCGGAACTAAGAAAACATCTCGTATTGTCCTTCGACCCTTCTTCGTCAATACCTCAATGTTTCCTTTTCCAGGCGTAGTTAATGTAGCACCGTTGCTTACTCGTATAGGCACGTTGAAATTTCGGTCCAACGTAGTGACAAATCCCTCTTCCTTGGTCTTGTGGTTGGTTGCGCCACTGTCAATCAACCAAACGTTGCTGTCTTGCGACTCACTCATCACATGGGCAGCTGTGAAGAGTGAGTTATCCTCATTGTCTTGCCTTATCATATGTGTATGATTTTGAGTGTTCTTCTTCGCCTTACAGTCTCTCGAAAAATGTCCTGACTTCCCACTTCTTTATTAGTCTAGACGCTTTACTTCCCTCCGCCTTTTCTCCACGATTTCTGAAATAGCATTGCGCCTCCACATGATTATCATTTTTACAGATGCTGCAGAATTTCTTCCCCTTCTGCTTGTAATCTGCATTACCAGAAAACTTCTTTGCATAATCTGGTTTTTGTCCCGACTACATGCCATGATGTTTGGCATTAAACGCTCATTCCAGACCTGTCCCATTTCAGTCATCAAGTCTGAACTCTTGTGATTGCGCTGCAATCACAAGTTCTCCCACCGTAAGAGTTTCTAGGTCCTTCATCTGCTCTATAACTCCCACGTATGGGTCAAAACGCATCTACAGTGAACATAATACTTTTGAGACCAGCTCATCCTCTTCAATCCTTGCCCCATAGGCTCTTATCTCATTACCCAATTATGTAATTTTGTTGGCATAATCTTTAATGCTCTCCTTCTCCGCTTGCCTCAAATTATAGAATGAGGCTCTAAGTCGTGGTAACTTGATACGTGCAGATTCAGATTTGGGATCTCCTTGGAACCTCTCTTTTAAGAGATCCCAAGCTGTCTTAGATGTCTCACATGTAGAGAAGTGGGCGCTGAAAATCTCCTCTGACACTCTGTGATAAATCACTCGAGTGCCCGCTGATCCTTAGCCTCCAACTCCTTCCATTCTGCTGTAACTTTCTTCTTCTGCTCGTCCGTGGTCATTTCCCCCAAATAGGACAACTTAGGCAACCCCTCAGTAACCACTTTCCATAACCCTTTAGATCTTAGGGTAGGCTTAATCTTAATCACCCACTTTCCATAACCCTTTGCCCTCAAACACAGGTAAGGGAGGGGAGTTCTGTGACCTCTCCATCTAGGTCTGTTTTCTGGTTGATTTAGGGTGTATAAACTATTAGCGAAGTTGTTGTTATTGTCTGTTTGTTCTTGTGCTCCTTTGTGTGTGTGATGCTGAAACAATATTGCTGTTGTGCTGGGTTTTTGTTGTTGTTGTGCTGGTGTTGTTGTTATTGCTTAGTGTAGTGCCATTTGTGTTGTCTTAACGATCATACCTGATCTTAACCGCTCTGATACAATTTGTAGTTGTTATAATGGCCAAGAACACTATTCAATCTATTCTATTCATGGCCATCTTAAGGTTGTTAACTTGCTTGTGCAAATTGAAATGGAAAAACAAGGATTTGATGTTTTTGTGGTCAGATTTTGTGGGTTGATTATTTAGGTGAAATGATGAAATGAAAATCTTTGCAAAGTTTAGGGTTTCTGAAAATTTCTCATTGATCATTCATTAGGGTTTTGATTTACATTTAAATGCTTACAGCATTATACCAAAATATTATGTAAATCTACCCATAAAGTCCCCATTTTTGTATCTTCTTAAAACCTTTAAATTGCATTTTCTTTCCAGATAAATCACCTAAAAACGTCATGGGCTTCAGAATAATTTTCAGCCCTGTCTTGAATTTCCTGCTTTAGCCCGTGCCAAGTTCAGCTCGCGCCAGCTCCAGCCCGTGCAATCTGCTCAGCTCGCTCGTGCTCCTCAGGTGCTCCAGCCCGCGTCCCCGCGCCAGTCCAGCCCGTGCAATCTGCTCAGCTCGCTCGTGCTCCTCAGGTGCTCCAGCCCGCGTCTTCAGCCCGCTCGTGCTCCACATCTAACTGAAGTGTGTGACTTAAACACTTCAGTTCGATGTCATTTTGTTTCCTCTTCTCCAACAGCTCAAACCCTAGAAAAACTCCTTCCTCTTCTCCGTTGATGCCTCCGTCGTCTTCTCCAGTTGCAGCGTCATTGTGTCACGCCGGGGAGAGCCACTGCCTTCAGGCTTTAAGTTATTTCGGCCCATTAGACTTTTATACATGTCTAGTTTGGGCTTTATGGTATGACGACCTATTGGATCCTACCCAAGTGTTAGTTTGCATGTGTACGATGTATAGGGTATGCTTGATGTTTATGTGGGCTTTAATATGTATTTTATTTAGGCTTTAAGCTATTTCAGCCTATTGGACTTTTACACATGTTTTGTTTGGGCTTTAAGGTATTACGACCTATTGGATCCTATCCGGGTCTTGGTTTGCATGTGTACGATATACAACGTATTCTTGATGTTTATGTGAGCTTTAATACGTCTTTTATTTGGGCTTTAAGCTTTTTTGGCCTGTTGGACTTTTATACATTTTTCTTTGGGTTTCAAGCTAATACGACCTATTGGATTCTTCTCGGGTCTTGGTTTGCATGTATACAGTGTATAGGATAAGTACATAAATGTTGGTGTAGATGGTGTCTTCTGAGGCAACTGACGTGGACATTAAGCTCCACAACTTTTTTTCTGCCAGTAGACTAGACAAGTGATGTGTTCCTTTTTCTTTTATTTACCCGTTTACGTGTCTCTGTTCCAGAATTATTTACGTTGATTCAGTACGCCTACTATTTACCTAGATCTAGGTAAAACATACGTGTCACAACTGTTAAACACATGTGCTTCTTATATTGTCTATTACATCTTACCTAGATCTAGGTAAGACATAGCTTTATTCCCTACTTATATATCTGCGCAGTAAAAAATGTTCCGTTGTTTAAAGTATCCGCAAATAATTCAGTTAGCCGAAATCATATTAGAAGTCATGTACTTTCCTTTGATCGAGATACGTCCTACACATGAAATATCTTTCAGGATCCGAGTTTGGGTTGTCTGTGTATGGAATTTTGATGTGGTTCCACTTCCCAGATCAACCTCTAATTGGGAAATATTGTTATGCGACGAATGGGTAAGCTTTGCATTTGTTTCTTTTTTTTTGGTATCTCTCCTTTGCTATATTAAATAACGCTGATGTTTTTCTCATATTTTGTAGGGTAATCGGATCCAATGTTCCGTGAGTCGAACTTTTGGTGCCAGCATCAGCGTTTCCTCGTGGAAGGATCGTGTTGTATAATAACAAATTTCAATGTCAGTCGAAGGTATGATGAATACAGAGCATCGACTCTTCCATTTAAATTAATATTTATATCGACTACAGTTGTTAGGTCCTGTGGCGATTTAGCGAATTCAGAAAGCTATTTCAATTTCGCTTCATACCCAGATATAGTCTCAGTTGTCTTGGAAGAATTCGTTCTTATCGGTAAGTTACAGTATAGGTTTTTTTAGATTCTATTAAAGGTGTTTCTAAATTCGTGAATGTAATACTGCTTTCATTGAAATTTTGTGCGTACGTAGCTTACCTTATGATCCGTTGTTTCTTTCCTCACGCAGATGTTATTGGCGAGGTTATTGCTGCGGGCGAACTCATGGATGTCACCTATGCAGAACGTACGGGCAGGCGACTGACGCTTCAGCTCTGTGATACCAAGTATTCTGCATTGTTTTCTCACTTCTTATTTAAGCAACCATATTACGTTATGATTTATTCTTTCAGAAGTATATCTTTTAAATTCTAGTTTAATGAATTCAGATATTTATAACAGTATGCTATATTTTAGATTCTGACATTAAAATATTTTAAGATGCAATTCTGATATCATTGAATGTACAATGTGGGAATTGTTTGCCTACCAAACATACGATTGTATCCATGTCCACCAGACTGGTTCGTTGGTTATTATTTGCCAGATGTTCAAAATATAGACTTGGGGTGGTAATAAATTTTACAGTAATTATTTCTTTGCTAACATTTCTTTATTTTCCGCAGTGAGGTTTAATGAGTTTGTTTGGAGCTTATGATTGTTTTCTTTGCCAGGCTTTGCGCTGCACTTCTCTCCGTCGATGTTGCTATATATGTGTTACTGATACAATTGTATTATGTTATCATCTGAATACTTATTTCTAAATGTATAGTTACGAATATGTTGTTTTTTTGGGGTTGGTTTTATTTGTAACCACTGATCTACGTTTATATGTTATTATTTATTTGTGTTAGTACAGTTTACTAAACATTTTGTTTTGGCATTTTAATAAGATTTGTTGTTCATTTTTCTATTGGATATTTCTAAATTGTTAAGTGTGTATATATTATTATTGGACTCTTTCTGTATCTATAGACTGAACTCTCTTTTTGTTTACAGACCAACGAACAATTCGTAATGCGCAGTTTTTCAGTAAACTCTTTTCAGACCAAAATTTCCCACCTATCGTTCAATATAAATCACAGTATGATTAATTTTATTTTATTATCCTCATGTATTAATTTATTATATATATTTTTCGATTTACTTTACGCTATATATTTCGCGACATTATTAGTTACGTCTAATGTTTTTTCCCGTTCGCTTATTTTATTTTTGAAAACAACCTTCCTGGTGGTTCAAAAGATGTTCCAAAAAAAATATCAGTTTGCTTGCCCCGCGCCCGCAACCTAGCGAATCAATTGATTTTTGGAATGCATTTTCAGTTAAAACAATTGCAGATCTTGGAAAGGGTAGTGATGTATGTGTTATGTTTATTTTGATTATGTCTGTTGAATATTGTACTGTTACGTTTTTTATATTAATTTCCTATTTGTGCAGACTTTAATTTGCATAGTTCCAATTTTAATCACAGAAGTTCTTAACAGAGATGGCTGATATTATTTAGGATGCAACACCTATTCCCGAAAGTTAATACCATTGCAGACGACATATCTGCATTGCTATCGTTAGACGTTTTTTATTGCGACTCCTGCAAAATAACTACAGATAGTCCATTTCCAAAGTAGGTTACTTTTCTTTTATATGGGAAACATCATATCGTTCACATAAAATTATTAATATTAAGTATTTCAGGTTTCGTGTTTACGTTAAAGTTATTGATGATACTGACGAAGTTATTTTTCTTATATTTGACAAAGAAACAGTCCAACTGCTTCGTAAATCAGCATTCGATGTATGGAAGGAAGACTTTGAGGTATATTACATTGACATGATTTTTTTTATATTTATTCAACACTAATAACTTCGTTGTTTGTTCTATCTATTTTAATGCTTTCTATGTTTACATGATTAAACAGATCGCTCCAAATGAAATCCCATCAAGTTTAAAAATTCTGGAGAACCGCAACTGCCTTTTCAAGATCACCGTTTATCCAATGCAACAAGGTCAGCGATCTTCTACTTCGCGCGACATGGGTAGAAGTGCTTTGCCTATCTATCGCGTGAGCAGATTGACTGATAATGAAGACATACTTTGTTCGATCTCTATGAGGGTACAATGCACCGCTATACTAAATCGATTATTATTCTTATAGAAAATCTCTTTAATAATTTCTGACTAATCATGATATTGAATTTTCCAGAATCCATCTTTTGTGCTTTTCGCACAGGTTTGTCTCTACTCATTTATTTAACAATCTAAGCACAAAAGTTATTCTTACATGCAATTTTCTATATCATTTACAAAATTTGAAGTTCTCCTCTATGTGGCAAGTTTTCTCAGTTTTCTCTTGAGCATAGTTCTATTGGATCTATGCCAAGCTCTCCTTCTACTAGCCATTCCTACGGCAAACGACATGTTGATGAAACAACCAGTCACATATCTCTACAATCAAGTACATCTAAGGTAAAATCAGCGAGCTCGGATGTGCGACGCACCGACCTTTCGGAATGAACGCATTTCTTTAAATCACCATTTCCAGTTTGACTTCTCCTGTCCAAAGCATTTTCCGGTTTTGTTATTATGCCTAGATTTATTTCGAAGTGTATTTCACGATAGGTTTATCGCTTATAATAAAGTAGATTGTTGCAAAATGGTTTTATTAAATATGTTGCTCATATATTTATTCTCGTTCCTGTCTTATAAAAAAAATATTCAAAACCTAATATTACTTTGTTTTTTATAAAATAATTCTTTGTTTTACACATACACACACATATATATATGAATACATCTCCAAACAGCTACTAATATCATTTTATTGTAATAAAATGCATTTGCAACATATTGTACATTTGATATCGGATATAATTTTTGCATTCCATTTTTTATTGTAAATTATTTTGATGTTTCTACAAATTATTTCAGCGTCCGTGTACAACAAAGACAAGGGATCTTAAATCTCTACCTTCAATAAACATCTTAATTCTACCGTAATAAATGACAGATTACCAATGTCTGACAATCATTCTATTGGTACGTATTTTCGTTTATTATATCGTAACTACTATTTCATTATGTGTGACATATATATATATATATTCAATAATAATGCATAAAAGATTAATATAAATGCTCACTTATTACGTTCAGGTTTAACAACATATACAGATCTTGGCGACCAAAGTTTCGTATGTGAATATTGTAATGCCAAATTATGGTATTCTGAACGTTTAAATAAAAGCCGAAAAACCAGTAATCCGAAATTCAGTTTATGTTCTAAAGGAAAAATATCGTTACCAAAATTACTAAATCCTCCTCCGTATTTGAGATCACTCCTTTGTCGAAATCATACACACCATGAACATTTTAAAAGACATATTCGAGCATATAATATGATCTTCGCATTTACATCAATGGATGGTCATATTGATACTTCAATTAATATTGGTGAAAAACCCTATTCTTCAAAATAAATGGACAAAATTATCATAGAATCGGCAATTTGTTACCAGCTCACGGAACCATCACGAAATTATACATTCACGACACAGAAAATAAGAGTAACAACAAAATACATGCAATCAGGTATATTAGCAGTGCATTATTACAACTATGCTTTCTCTGCGTCACTGCATTATTAATACAACAAATCTAATTTGATAACAGTCATTCACATGGAAAATCTCCAGAAGACAATCTGCGCAAAGACATTGTCAAAAACATACAACAAATGCTTGGCCAACACAATCCCTATGTAAAGATATTCAGGATGGCACGTGATTGATTTGCTATTTCAGATCAATTGGATATGAAATTGCGATATATTACAGAATGTGACCATAAAAATAGAGTATATAATTTACCCGAGTTAGGTGAGGTTGTTGCATTGATAAAGGTTGATTTCGACGAAAACTTAAACTGCAGAAATGTTATTCTTAAAAAAACATAGCAACGAATATATGAGAATAAGTGAGCTACATCCATCTTATCTTCCACTATAATATCCACTATTATTTCCGTATGGCGAAGACGGTTATCATCTTGGTTTAAACCTACAATAGACGGCTACTTTGTCGAGAAAGCCACGCTCTCAAATTAGTATAAGAGAATTTATGGCATACCATTTACAGGATAGAGATAGTGAATCTTCTAACATATTACATTCAAACAGACTTTTTCAACAATTTATCGTTGATGGTTTTTGCATGGTTGAATCAGAAAGGATCTCTTATATAAAAGACCACTAAAATACATAGCGTTGTGAGGCTTACAGAAATATAGAAACTTGTGTTCAATTAGGAAATATCTTGGCATCTGAAATTAGGAAAAAAGTTATATTACCTTCAACATTCACAGGTGGCTCACGATATATGAAACAAAACTACTTAAATGCAATGGTTTTATGCAAGAACTTGGTTTCCCTAATCTATTATTAACATTTACATGTAATCTTAAATGGTCTGAATTACAACGAATTTTATGTCATCGCGACGATGCTTCTGAGAACAGACCTGATCTTTTAACGAGATTGTTTAAAATCAAACTAGAGGATTTATTGACAGATCTAAAACAAAATAAAAGACTTGGCGAAATTAATGCATGTAATTTATATAGATTATAGTACAAAGATTTATAGTTCTTAATAATTTGTAATTATTTTTCGTTTGCAGTTATCTACACCATCGAATCCCAAAAAAAGAGGATTGTCTCATGCGCATATATTACTATTTCTTAAGAGACAATAAAAAATGCCAACATCAATTGATATTGACTCTATCATATCTACTAAGACCCCTTATTGTTTTGCAAATTCTGTTTTACACACAGTGGTACAAGAAACAATGATACATGGATCATGCAGCCTCGCTAACAAATATTCACCATGTATGGAGAAAGACAAATGCACTAAAAAATTTCCTAAAAATTTTACTGATTCCACATACATTAACAATGAAGGATATCTGATTTATAAAAAGGCAGATAATGGAAGGTTTATTGTAAAAGATGGAATTAAATTAGACAATCGATACATTGTACCATACAATCTTTATCTCCATTTAAAATATAGAGCTCACCTTAATTTGGAATGATGTAATCAAATGAGAGCAATAAAATATTTATTTAAGTACATAAACAAAGGATCTGATAAAATCGCTACGATAATAACAACGCCTGAAGAAATGCAACAAAGAAATTTTTTTGATGAAATAAAAAACTATTATAGTTGTCGTTATATCTCAGGATGTGAAGCTTGCTGGATAATTTTTAAATTTGACATTCATTATAGAAGTAAATCCGTAGAAACGTCAAAATTCCACTTGCATGGTGAACAACATATAGTATTCGAAGAAGAATATGAGCTACCCGAAATAACATCAGATGAATTCATTCAACGAACAATGTTTACATAATGATTTAAATGTAATGTGTTATATCCCGAAGCTCAGCAATTGACATATTGTAATTTCCCAACCAAATTTATATGGAATAAAAAACACCGCATTTGGACAATATGTAAACGGGGCTTTGCATATGACGGATTACACTACATCAACCCAAATGTTGGAGAACTATATTATTTACGAATGTTATTAAGTGTACCAAATTCGTTCGAAGAAATTCGTACAACCAATGGTAGTTTACATAAAAGATTCAAAGATACGTGTTGAGCGTTAGGACTTTTAGATGACGATGAAGAATACATAAATACAATAAAAGAAGCAAGCAACTGGGCATCTCCAACATATTTACGAATATTATTTGTTATTTTATTAACAACAGAATGTGCTTAATCTCCAAAACATATATGGTTTACGACATGGCAACTATTAGGTGATGGTATACTATACAGACGCTGACGTGTGCTGAAATTACCAGGTATGAATGCTCATTGACAAATTATTACAATATATCTAGAAAAATTTTAAACCTCTTAACCCTCTCTGTTTTGGCCAATACATCTCATCATGACTGAGGAAGATATTCAAAACACAACACTTGGTGAAATTGAACTACTATTACAAAAAAACAATTGGTCTCTAAAATAATATCCTTCCATGTCGTATCCCAAAAATGCTGAAAACCCTTCGTTGCTAAATAGATTGATATATGAAGAATTATCTTATGATCAAAACAAAATGAAAACTGAATTTCTCATTCTTAAATCGAAACTCACATCTGAACAACGGTTAGCTTATAACGAAATTATGAATGCAGTAGACCAAAATAGAGGACAAATATTTTTTTATATGGACACGGAGGAACTGGAAAAACTTTTTTTGTGGAAAACATTATCAGCAACAATAAGATCTTGTAAACAAATTGTTCTAAAAGTTTCTTCAAGTGGTATTGCATCACTTTTGTTACAAAGAGGTTGTACAACATATTCGCGATTTGCAATACCGCTAGATATTAACGAAGATTCAATCTGTAATATTAAATTAGGAACAAACTTATCAGATCTTATAAAACAAACACGACTTATAATATGGGATGAGGCTTCAATGGTTCATAAGCACTGTTTTGAGGCTCATGAAAGTATCAAAGATATTATGGGTTCAATAAATCTTTTTTTAGAAAACAAACCCTTCGGAGGCAAAACAATTGTATTTGGAGATTATTTTCGTCAAATTCTACCGGTTATTGCCAAAGGAAATAGACATGAAACCGTTCAAACATGTAAACTCCTCATATCTATGGAACTTCTGTCGTGTATTAAAATTAACTAAAAACATGCGATTGCAAATAAATATTGATTCCGCCAAACGTAGATGAATTGCAAGCTTTTTCTTATTGGGTATTACAATTAGGAAATGGAACTCTATCTGAACCTAACAACGACGAATGTTTGATTGATGTGTCTAAAGATTTATTAATTACACAAACATCAAATCCAATTGAAAGTATTGCAAATCATATATATCCAAATATTGAAACTGAATATCAAAACTCTTTCTATTTTCAAGATCGAGCAATATTATATCCCACAAACAGGATTATTAATGAAATAAATGATACACTTCTACAAATGATTCTTGGGTGTTCAAAAGAATATCTAAATTCTGATTCATTATGCGATAATAATTCGAATAATATCGAAGCATGTGAATTATATAATACAAAATTTTTGAACAGTTTGAAATATCCAAGGATTCCAAACTATTGTTTAGCACCTAAAGAAGGAGAGTCAATCATACTTTTGCGAAACATTGATCAAATGCTTAGAATATGTAATGGAATACGACTCCAAATAACGCAACTAGGTAACAATATTATAGAAGGTAAAATAATTACAAGAACTCATGCATGCAGTAAAGTAATTATACCTCGACTCCCATTAATCCTAACTAATACAACTTTACCATTTCATTTCAAACGAAAGCAATTTCCTATTATGTTATGCTTCGCAATGACAATTAATAAAAGCCAAAGACAAAACATTAATCAAGTCGGTATATATTTACCAAAACCAGTATTCAGTCATAGACAATTATATGTCGCAGTTTCGAGAGCTAAGACCAAAGAAAGGCTAAAGTTTCTTATTTTAGACGACAATGGCAGATGCATAACAAAACCAACAAATGTTGTATATAAAAAAAAATTAATAACCTTAAATAAAAATTTATGTTTATATCTAAATCTTTTCCCTCCTGTCCAACTCTCAATAAATCTCTATATATACCATTGTCTATATGATAAAATCAAACATCATATATTCATATGTTCTAAATTGCACAGACCTTTCTGTTTTCAGTTATCGAATTCGGTTTTTTGCTGGTGTCTACAGAGTACACAAGTAGGAAGAATGGTACCTCTTGAAATCAAATCCGAAAAGGAACACCTTCCTTCATAATAGGTTCTCAAAAGGGTATTTTTACAAAGAGAAGAAAAATAAAAGAGATCTCCCTCTCGACTTTTCAAGCAACACTGAAGGAACTTACAGTGTTCTCGACGAATTTCCTGGCTCCCTTGAACCACCTCTTGTCTCCTGCTTGAGCTTTGCAGATGTACAGCTTCCCACCGTTCACAGTGGCCGTGATCAGCTGGTGTTTCCCACCTTCGTCCCCATCCGCTGTTCTCGTCAATACTGACAAGTAGTAGTATTGTTTCCCTCCCACATCCATGTCTCTATAAATTGCTCCTATCTTTCTAATCTCTTTGCTTTGATCTTTTGTTACTTGTAAGATTTGAGCAAGCATGGACATAATTTCGGCATTAGCTTCTTGTTTCGGACGTGGGGGTGCATATGATAGATAATTCTGAATTTGAGGTTGCATCCATGGCTGAAAATTCCCAAATTCAGATTGTCTATTCAGCATACCATCGGTGTTTCCCAAAACATCTTGTTCCCATAATTGTTCCGATGGGCCAAACGTAGATGAATTGCAAGCTTTTTCTTATTGGGTATTACAATTAGGAAATGGAACTCTATCTGAACCTAACAACGACGAATGTTTGATTGATGTGTCTAAAGATTTATTAATTACACAAACATCAAATCCAATTGAAAGTATTGCAAATCATATATATCCAAATATTGAAACTGAATATCAAAACTCTTTCTATTTTCAAGATCGAGCAATATTATATCCCACAAACAGGATTATTAATGAAATAAATGATACACTTCTACAAATGATTCTTGGGTGTTCAAAAGAATATCTAAATTCTGATTCATTATGCGATAATAATTCGAATAATATCGAAGCATGTGAATTATATAATACAAAATTTTTGAACAGTTTGAAATATCCAAGGATTCCAAACTATTGTTTAGCACCTAAAGAAGGAGAGTCAATCATACTTTTGCGAAACATTGATCAAATGCTTAGAATATGTAATGGAATACGACTCCAAATAACGCAACTAGGTAACAATATTATAGAAGGTAAAATAATTACAAGAACTCATGCATGCAGTAAAGTAATTATACCTCGACTCCCATTAATCCTAACTAATACAACTTTACCATTTCATTTCAAACGAAAGCAATTTCCTATTATGTTATGCTTCGCAATGACAATTAATAAAAGCCAAAGACAAAACATTAATCAAGTCGGTATATATTTACCAAAACCAGTATTCAGTCATAGACAATTATATGTCGCAGTTTCGAGAGCTAAGACCAAAGAAAGGCTAAAGTTTCTTATTTTAGACGACAATGGCAGATGCATAACAAAACCAACAAATGTTGTATATAAAAAAAAATTAATAACCTTAAATAAAAATTTATGTTTATATCTAAATCTTTTCCCTCCTGTCCAACTCTCAATAAATCTCTATATATACCATTGTCTATATGATAAAATCAAACATCATATATTCATATGTTCTAAATTGCACAGACCTTTCTGTTTTCAGTTATCGAATTCGGTTTTTTGCTGGTGTCTACAGAGTACACAAGTAGGAAGAATGGTACCTCTTGAAATCAAATCCGAAAAGGAACACCTTCCTTCATAATAGGTTCTCAAAAGGGTATTTTTACAAAGAGAAGAAAAATAAAAGAGATCTCCCTCTCGACTTTTCAAGCAACACTGAAGGAACTTACAGTGTTCTCGACGAATTTCCTGGCTCCCTTGAACCACCTCTTGTCTCCTGCTTGAGCTTTGCAGATGTACAGCTTCCCACCGTTCACAGTGGCCGTGATCAGCTGGTGTTTCCCACCTTCGTCCCCATCCGCTGTTCTCGTCAATACTGACAAGTAGTAGTATTGTTTCCCTCCCACATCCTGAGACGATGCGTCTAAGATGTTTGCAGTTGCCACCGCATTGCCATCAAAACCACCCTGCACAAACATCAAAACCATCCATCTACCGTTACACATTGACCATGAACTTGGTATCAACTTCCAACATTCACTACTCTGTTCTGTTCAAGATTATGTCCTGAAGCTTTGAAAGCTCTTTTCATAGTTAAGGATTTTGTTTTCCTAAGTTGTTACCGTCAGAATGATAGATATAATAACCACATTGATCTAGGAACATAGGACATACATAACCACATTGTCTTCTCTTACTGCCATTAAATCATGCATCTTTTTGACTCATGTCTCGATCAGTGGGATCATACCAAGAGACTTAACCCTAGCAAATGTTTGTGTAATATGATGGCGTCGACTCGTTATAGGCCATGACTAGGGGAATTACCTCGGAGTCAGTTTGGCCGAAGAAAGCTTGTTTTCCGAGGAGATAGTTGACCTGAGAGACGGGAAGTGGATCAATGTGACAAGCAGAAGGAGAAAGTGATGAGATAATAATAGAAAGAACATGTGAAGAGTGAAGGAACCTGAGAGAGGAACTCTTCAGGAGAACCATAGTCGGTGATGGACTTCTTGTCGGTAGGAGTGATCATGACTGTGACATTGCTTGTGGCGTCGAAGTTGTCTTCGTACCTTAGGACTTGGCCTGGATACTCAACCTCTTTGCTTGGGTTCCACTTTGCTGGGATTTCAACTTTGAACCCTTCTCCATTGTAAGCCACGAAGTCGGTGGTCTTTTGCTTTCCAAACACGTTTGCTGCCAAAAAAAACCCAAGCTCAATCCATTGATCTCTTCTTCTGTAATATCAAGTGAGAAAGCTCACTAACAGTTGAATTAGAAGTACATATATTTTGTTGAATGTACAAAATACGAACACATATGTACGCAGATGAATCATGATCATGGCTTGTAGGGGAAAGAAAGAGATTACCAGATTCACCGTAGGCGGCGTCAGCGGGGGAGACCTTGGAGCCAACAGCGGCAGCGCCGACTAGAAGAGTGAGAGCAAGACGGCGTGAGACGGCGGAGTTATCGTCTTCCGATGACTGCTGAGCCCTACATACGATCTGGACAGCCCTGGAGGATGCCACGTAGCGCTGAGACGACGACGAGGATGATCGTGCGGCGGAGGACGCCAGAGCACTGTGGTGTAGGAAGCACGCGCTGTATGCCATTCTCTCTCTCTCTCTCTCTGCACCAAAAATCGAAGTGTGTAGAGAATGTGTAAGTGTTAAAAGTGAAGAGTTGAAGTGAAGAATGAAGTTCATTGGTTGAGTTTGGATAGTGGAGGAAATCTAACTTCTGATGTCGGGATAAGGCTGTATAGGTGTTCCACTTGCCACGTGGCACTAATCCGTTGTCCGAATTCCACGTCAGTACATCATTGCAATATATCATTTTACCATTTGCAAGTGCATTTTTTGACAAATGAAGTCAAGTTGCAAGATCCATCCATGTTACAAAGTTGAGTAACTTCAAAGAATACGAAGCAAATAAAAGGCACATGAAATGAAACCATTTCTAACCGATTTCATGATTTAGAAAAAAGAAGAATCCAATTTTAGAAACGAACCCACTGAATGAAATAAAGGATTCAAGCCTTTTGCTCCGCCATAGATCGGTGCCCATTTGATGTTATTACAACCCCACCGACTCTTTTGGTGTCGCCTTTGGCTTGTGGATTCATCGTATGAACCAACTTTCACTTGTTACCTATTCTGTATCATTCCTCAGTTTCAATTGCTCATCTTGTTGTTGTTGTCGCTCAATAGCAACCGAGGCAGTCTCGGTATGAAGATTGTTTTGCTCAGGCAGTCCGGTGTCTTCAATCGTGGCTGTGGCGGCAGCTTCTACCATTGAAGTTAGTAAATTGACTGACTCTGGGGGAAAGGAGAGACCTCTTGAGCCATCACAGGAAAGAATACAGGCTATTGCATACATAGAAGCTCCAAGACGGGGTGGCAAATCTTCCTGTGGCCGTCTTACCTACAAAATGCAAAATGTAAGGTACAGAACTAACAGATCTGGATTAACCTGCAAAACACAGTAAATGATAACCAACCTTGCGCAAAATGCATGCTAATAGACGCTGTCTCAAGATATAGATTTGAGCAGCTTCAAGGGCTGTTGTTTTGTAATACAACCACCGGTCCACGACCACGGTTACTAGATTATCAGGCGAAGACATGATTTTCTCTCCATGCTTACTGCCTGCTTCATCGATGTCCATCCCGTCTTCATCCCTATTATCTCCCCCAACCCCTTCTACTTCTCCATAGTTTGCATCGCCGATGTTTTCTGCAGGAGCTACAGCTATCTCTGTGGAAAACAGCAACAAAGGGAGAGGGCATACAACTGTGGAGTTCCTTATGTGCATACCGCCATCCCCACGGGTGATCTCATCATAAACAAGCAAAGCACAATCGTCATACATTTTAGGCAATGTTTTGAAAGCGTTGGAACGAGAATGCAGATGGGCTTTGGCTCCATTAGCAGTCTCTACGATGGGTCTTCTACCATTTGCAGGTGGCAACAATCTTCCCACCATAGGGTACAAACCTACCACTAGAACAGCACGGAGTATCCCAGGATCATGCGAATTAAGGCTACACCTTGAGACATCTTGAGGAATAATCCGATGTCTTATAAGTTCCGACTGAAGTTGCTCACGCATTCCATCCAACATCCTCATGGCATTCATGGAAACAAAATGCTCAGAGCAGAACTTTGCTTTTTGATGCATCTTTTTTGCCTTTTTCCACCCCTCGTAAGCGGCAATGACTGCTAAGTGATCGCTTTCACCTCCATAAAGTGATGCGAATTTGATTTTCGCAGCCTCAGCTTTCTGCCTTTCACTTGGCAACATGGGCAGCGTAAAGGGTTCCTTGTTGTCACAAGCACATGCCAGAGTAAGTGCTGGATCCAGACAGTTCACTAGTACGGCAAAGAAAAGCATCTTGCATATCACAGGATGAATTGGGATTTGACCAATTGTCTCCCCAAATTCTGTCAGCTCTTCCTGGAGTGTCAAGGCCCCAATATCTTGAAGGACGATTAACGCATTTCTAACGCTTTCAGAAACAGGCGGATCCATCAATTTCTGAAGGAAATCACGTATCTTGCAATTTGGATCAAGCATCTTAACCTGAACATATTAATTGAGGAAAATTAGCAAAGAATTCCATATTCACAGAAGTTTCAAGGCAAGCACAAAATGAGAGCACAGCTAGAGAGAATTTTCATTCACATTACAAAGAGTTGAAACGAAAAAGCACCTGTAAGCAGACTTCTTCAAGTGGCATCCTCTTAATCTCAGGAATGCTGTATTCCGGCAAAGAAGATGCCCGAAGCCTAGAATAGAGATGATAACACATGCCAGGTTGGCAACGCCCTGCTCGACCCTCTCGCTGTTTCGCATTTGCTTTTGAGATCCATGAAGATTGGAGTGTTGAAACATTAATATAAGGGTCATAACTCTTTTCTTTCATCCGGCCACTATCTACAACATAAACCACATCATCAATGGTAATTGCTGATTCAGCAATATTTGTAGCAAGAACAATCTTGCGACAACCTCGAGGAGGGCATTCAAAAACTTTCCTCTGTTCCTCTGCTGGAATCATTGAATGAAGGCATATAATGGTAAACTTATTCCTGCCTGTAAAGAAAGGGTTACGGAGTAGTTTCTCTCTCGTTTTGTTTATATCATCCCACCCAGGTAGAAAAACAAGAATGGCTCCATCTTCTGAATCATCACATATTTTTCTTAGTAACTGCTCTATAAGACCCACATCAACCTGCTCTGAGTTCACAGTTGCCAAATACTTCTCAAGCAACTGCTCTCCTTGCTCTGACGGGGACTTCTGCGCATATTCTCTGATTATTTGAGCAACTTCAAGTTGGTTTTCCCTTTCAGCCAGTTGCAATGCTGTCATACCATCTTTAGACTTTAGACTCCAATCTGCACCAAATGAAAGGAGCATGCAGACATCACTGACCCTGCCCTTTCCAGCGAAGACCATTAGTGGAGTTAGCCACGTTGATGAGTGCTGGTAATTGTAAATCTTGCAAGTTCCTTCGGAGGAAACTAGATCTAGCAGAGCATCAAATTCATCATTCGTCCAACCCAAATTTATTGCTTCATCCAAAGCAATTTTTTCTTCATCTGTTACATCACTTTCGTGTGGTATACTCAAGCTGGCTGAGTCAAGATGATTAGTCTCCCTCGATTTCAGAATAGAGAGAACATCCTCTAGATAAAAAGTTTTCACCTGCACAAACAGCAGTGATGTCATATTGAAACTAAAATGCTAATATGCATAATTTCACAAAAAGGCAGAAAGACTAACCGGATAAGTGAATCCAGGAACACGAATAACAGGGCAACCTCCAAAATATTCAGAAAATCTCTCAGCATCAAGGGTAGCACTCATTAAAATCTGTTGGTCCACAAATAAATAAACAAAAAGATGTCAGTTAAAAAGATCTATTTGATGTGCCACTGTATCCAGAAATCTCAGGTTCTTAGGCCAAAAACAATGTCATGTTAGAGTTCACTTCTTCCTACCCCAGACAACCTACTACACTCTTGTGCACAGTAACTTTCTTATACAATATAAAAAAATTGTCTTCCAAACGGGATCCAGAAAAGCAATAACAAACACGGTACTTTCTGAAAGTTACTCTAAAAAGGACGACGAGGCTTTTATTTATGGGTTTCCATAACTTGTGCTCAGCCTTTTCTTTAATCATCTGAAAGCGGAGCAGGACGACACACCAGCGAGAAGACAAGTAACTGCAGTCCCTTTCTTTCCCTTGAAGTGGTGTATTAACAGGGTTCAGTTAATGTCCTCTAGTCTACCCTCCCAAATAAACTGACAAGTTAATGTCCAGTTCAACAAAAGCTCAACCATTCCTCAGGCCACCCTTACTACAGTGAAAAACAAAGTACAACAATT
Organism: Gynandropsis gynandra; assembly: GCA_036759665.1. Lineage (NCBI taxonomy): Eukaryota > Viridiplantae > Streptophyta > Magnoliopsida > Brassicales > Cleomaceae > Gynandropsis > Gynandropsis gynandra. Next base: position 37,775,992 of record CM071867.1, read on the forward strand.
TACTCACCAGTCGGAGATGAGGATTTGATGGAAGCATGTCCCTGCGAATTTACAAAAACCATCACAAAATTACTCCATGTTCCCAACCAAATATAATAGTTCTTTCACTTGGAGGTCGTCTTCTCTCATGGCGAGTGGCTTCACATTAGAATTCAAGTACAATAAAATGCAACACGTGGACCACTGAGGTAGTTGGTATCTAAATTTAGAGCTGCTCTTATTATTATTGTTATTGCTGATATGGATGTGATTTTTGGAATAATTTCACAAGCTGAAAAACTCGGTTTCCAGGAGAACTAGAGTCTACCTCATGATTGTCAACATGAAATCTGAGTAGCAATCCCTTTCATGGATTTCATCCTACAAGGTAAAATTAGGATCACTAAATAAGGTAAAAAACCATTAAACAAGATTCACGATAGCTTATATTTTAAACCTAAGATGTCCAACAATAGCACAGATGAGAGTGAAGGTTAAAGTAATTGTTGATAATTTCGTATTGATATTGTATCGACTTTCTTCAGCCAATCAAACCTGTAGAATAGAGATGCATACATAAAACGAACAGAAAACAAATCCTGGATCCAAAAAGTAATGTCAAGTACCACAATGATGTGCGTGATGTTGGACACACAACTACCAGAGCCTTGGCCAACAAGCACCCTCAACAGAATGCCATTCGTGCAAAAGACAACTGATGAATGCCTTCCACCTTTGGTTTGCAGTCGAACCTAGAGTAGAACCAAAAAGTCAATGGTTAAAAGAACCAAATAAACTCACATGTGTGCTAAGTGTGTGACTGAGGCAAATGAATGAATTATGAGAGCCAGTACTAACAATCATGCTATTTTTTTCTGAAAATTTGTTGCATACATACATTATGTGCCCAAAAAAATAAAAATAAAAACATAGACACTAATTATATGCAGAGCCTAATTTGGTCATAATTTAAACACCAACGTCCTCATAGTTGTTCAAAGAGAACCAACTATGAGGATAACCAAAGTACACTGAAGTCCATAAAGTGGTCAAAGACTGGACGATTACCAAGCATACTGCTTGAAAAACGTAAAAGTTATTGATGCCACAAGAAATATTCTTTACGATGTCAAAACAACAGCACAAACATGACAAACTTGCATTCAAGCATTAATTTCCAGCTTCACCCACAATCCACAAATTCCACATAAGTCAGATATGCAATCAATACTAAGACGGCCAAATTGGGAGATACACTCTCAATTTGATTTGTCCATATGTTGTATCAAGACTTTGAGACTAAAAGACCGCCAAATATTTTACGCAGAACCACATAGCTTCCAAGCTTCCAATTCAAATTACGTTTGAAAGCCACTAGCAGTAACAAGCTGGAAATAAGTGCATTCAAGACTTTGTTTCAATTGTGAGCAAGACAACCTTCAACAAGTCGTTTTAGGACATGGTAAAGCAACAAAATTTATTGCACCTATCTCATACAAACAAATTCAGGAAAGCAAGGAAAATAAGCATTTCTAAGTAGATTTAACATCTCGGTTTTCTTCATATGGAAAGAAGCTTATATACAAAGAGATAACTTACCTTATAGCCAATGTCGTTTCCTATACTTTCACCTCTTTCGCAGGCTATTCTCTCAGAAACTTCATAGTACAAAAAGAAATGATTAACAACGTGTTAGCAGTTTATACCGTGAGACAACCATGCATATAAACTGAGACCACACTAGAACACTGAAGATATGTAGTTGAATCAAAATCTACAAACCGGATATCGCTGATATACGACGAGGTTGAGTGCAAATAATTTTGCAAGTTTCTCCCTTGCTCCACATGTGGTCTAAAAGGTATTGAGGTACCTAAAACAGTGAAAATAAATACATAACTGAGATATCAAGACACAGAACAGACAGATGCCAACATGAGATATCAAGACAGTAACAGATCAGATGTAAAATACCAGCATTGGCATTTCGAAGGAGAAGATGCAGGGTTGCCATTTCAATTTGGTTTGGGAATATGTATAATGACCGTTTGGTATTCAAGTTGGAAAAACTAATCGGGTTCGGTACTGTTATTAACATACTAACCATAGATAACCAATTGGTCGTAATGTTAATAATTTAGGATTAATATCAAATTTTGATAGCATGCTGTATATATATATATATATATTTATATACATATATATATGTATGTATAGTAAAAGATGTTGTAACTTGAAAGCATTCGAATCCTATCATTTGTTTACAATTTTATATGATAAAACGATAGATAAAATCGAAATATCAAGCCATTTAGAGTTCGCGTTTTACTCTGATCATAAGTTTTTATAGATATAACCAAACTAAGCCAAACCTATTTAAGTTTTGTTGTCGTTTATTAAAACCCGAAATGGACAGCTCTATGCAACATTTTACAAGACAGCTTAAATAAACGCCAATTAAACCTACTCTTGTAGGGATTTTTCCTTTATTTATTATGGTCAGGGGGTTAGCAGCCAGGCAGTGGCACTGGCAACTTTACTAAAGATTAATCACAACGAGTTAATGACAAAATGCTAATACGATATGCTCCACTCGAACCTCTATGCTAACAGTCATCCTAAAGACAGTGGAAACCTAAAATAAAACAGCCTATTCAAAAAATAATGAAGTTGGATCACAAATTCGCAACTTACAAGTTGAAAAAAAAAACACCTTAAACTACCTTATAGATCTAGGTAATAAACCATGAGCCAATGTCATGCTATGTGATGGAGGAGTGGCATGAAGTGCAAAAAAATAAGTCAGTGAAGTAGTAATATGATCACAAAAATGAACCAAAAAGGAACTAAAAAAGCAGATGCTTCTTGTCAACTACAAACAAGAAACAGAAATAGTCACCTGCGTAGTTTTTCCACAGCCAGTTTCCCCAGAAATGAGAACGATCTGCATTTTAGATTGAATAAACATAGGGACTCATTACCACACAGCAGAAGTCACACAATTTCCAAATACATAATCCGGGCACTAAATAGATAAAAACACAGCATATCATAGAATTTATATAACCTGATTGGATTCAACCGCGGATGTAATGGCATCACAGAAAGATGCGATTGGAAGCTTTAACTGTTTTAAGGCTATCTGCGACATGACCCAAAAAAGCTCTTTTACTCTCTCCCCGTTTTGTGTGATTTAGAACTTAACAAAGTATATACATAAAATATTACTAAACTCCATAAATCTTAAGGATCAGTTAACTGCTAACCTGACGTAACTTTGTATCCTTTTCCACTCTTTTAGCTAGAGATGCCACTTTACTTGCTATCTCTGCTCTGTTCATCTGAGGTTTGCAAAAGAATTCATCTTTCCATGACCGCTTTTTACCCGACTTTCTGCTATATTTGCCAAATGATGTCTCTTCAGCATCTTCATCACAAGGTGGGTGATACGTAAATAACTCCTGAAGAACGACTTTTGCCTCTGGTGAAAATGAAAAGTTAGGTTTGTCAGCAGCTTGTTTGTGAGCTGCCTTCTTATTTCTCGTCTTTGAAACTTTGCGTTTGTAAACGGAAATACACCTTTGATCCCCAACCCTATAAAATATCCAACAGCATCAGAAACATCCTTGTAGAGTTGCTTGCTCCCATTGACAAACACTATTGAATGTGTGTGCGTTTGTAACTCACCCGGAACTTTTTGAATGTAAACCCATTCGCTGGCACATCTGATGAATAACACCGCGTTCTTGATTCGAAAGATGAGACCCAAATGTATAAACTATACACAACATGCAAAACCCGTTACTCAACAAAAGAGAGTTCATATTCTTCAAGAAAACCAATGCTAAAGGGTTATCGGAATCATTCCTAAAAGAATAACTACTCAAATAAAATTGATCAGAAGCACAGAGGAAACAATGAAAATGGCGATGACACAAACAAATACTTGAAATCATTGAATAAAAAAAACAGCAACCGAAATGAAAAGCTTGAAATTCACCTTCATCGGGAGAGGCGCGAAAATCTTCGAGGAACTTGGAAGCCCAAATCCTGGTGGTTTCCCCGCGAGTAGGCTTCCCGGGTTCTCGTTTATTTTTTCCCATGAGAATAATTTCTAGGGCTTTTGTAACTACCTGCGACGACTACTGAAGGGAGAAATGAGAGAGAATGAGTAAGTGTACGGCTGCTTTGATTATCTCTGTGAGCGTCGCAGAGGGATTCTCTTGCCCTAAAGAAACAAAACTCTGCCTATAAACCGCCTTCCCGTCTTCTTCTTCTTCTTCTTCTTCTTCTTCTCATTTCTTACCGTTTTTCCCTTTTTTGTGTAATTAAAAGGAAAACAATTTCCTTCTCTTCTGTGGGAATATGCTTTCGGGTTGGGCCTCTCAGGCCCATTTTGTTTAAACACTATCAAGTTACCTTTTGGATTTTACTAAATCTATCTCCTATATTTTTTCAGATATATGATGTTTCAGATTTTTTATTGTTATTGTAACAATCATATTCCATAATCCTCCGTCAAAAAATTATATCAACGGTAAAATATCCAAGATCCGATGATATTTCGATATTGGCTCTGAACTCTTATAGCACAAAAACGATATTAATAATGCAATTAATGTCAATTCTGAACTTTCATTCGATTCCATTTATCCGATGGTCTTTCACCAACAATTTTACAAATGTTTGCATGAGATTTAGTCTGATCTCTTAGCATCTTCTTATCGCAGAAGGTCTTGACGTCCTCTATTATAATATATATTTAGTTTCCAAATAACTTGGAAAGAAATAAAATATGACGAGGTGATCATCTAATTGGATAGAATTTTGTATTTATCCATTCTAAAATTCTGCTATACCTTCAATACATAACTTTACATAATCGATCAAAATATATTTAGGTGTATTTTGAAGATACAAGTCATTTAAGGATAAGTGGTTTGTGAGACCCGTTCAAATAAGAAAGTCGGTGAATACACCGACCTATAACATATATATATATATATATATTCTCTTTCATAAATTCGCACAGGTTTCAACCTGGCGGAATATTAGATATACCCTCGTAGGGCTAAAACGCTTCAAAAATACCCTTCCCTAAAATTATTATTTAATCGGCAAAAAAACTGGATAAAAGACAAATTTACCCTTAATTTTTGAACGTGGGAAAAACCGCATTCTGGGAGAGTAAAAGCCAAACCCGAACCCGGGGAGAATAAAAGCCAAGAAAGAACAAGTGATTTCGAACTTGAGAGGGATCGATTCGAAGTTGGCAAGAAGGAAATTCGAAGTTGCCAAGAAGGAAATGGCTAGAATCAGCAGCGGTGGAGAAGAGAGCACGAGTCAATCTTCAATGGCGTCAATAAGTGTAAGTAGATCGATTTCTAGGGTTTTGGAGGA
>CM071867.1:37788958-37845655 GCA_036759665.1 Gynandropsis gynandra
TTGGACCCCTGCGATGACCTTTGATCCCTTTGACCCCTCGATGAGACTGTGACCCAGTGCGACCGTACGACTCTGTGACCCACTCTGTCACCTTTGACATTGCAATAGACACAAGAGAAACACGAAAAACTCACTATACACACCTGGTTTTTCTGCGGAACATGCTTAATTGCAAGCTTCTTTGTTGACAACAAAGGATTTCAACCTATTGGCAGCGAATCTGATGCCGATTGCAAGCTACTCTCGCCGAATCTGTTGTGGTGTAGGGGAACAGTAATTTTCGCGCGAGAATTAGAGATGCTCTAGAGGTGAGAGAAAAAATGTCGTCAAGGGTAACATGGGATTATCAATATTTTAAGGGTAGATTTGAAGTTGAAACTTTTTTTTTCCAAGGGTATTTTTGAAGCACTTTAGCCCTACAGGGGCATTTTTGATAATCCCCCGTTTAAAAAGAAAGAGGGAGAGAGAGAAAAGAGAAGAAAAAAAGAAAAAGATAGAAGAAGAAGAAGAAGAAAAAAAGAGGAGGAAGAAAAAATTAGAGGAGGATCTTTAATTTTTATCGCGTTTTTCGTGGGTGGATTCTAATCGAGATTGTGGTGAATCTCAAATAATTTGTTGTGATTATTCCCTCAATTCAAAGATTTATATTATGGAAATTGATTAATTGAATGGATCTCTAATAAGGAAAAATTGATTGGTGTTGTTGTTAGCGATATTATCCAGAATCGTCAAATAAGGTGATGATTTTCTCCACCCTAATTTTGGATTTGTGGTTGATTTACGGAAGAGATTATACTTTTAAAACGAGGCATGAATACAATAGGATTTATAGAATCATAATGGGAAAAGTGAGACGATACAAGTGAATTGGATTAAACTCTAGTTTTATCGTAAAAGAATTGATGACAAGTATATGAGTTGTATAAGTGACTAGAGATGATCTAGAGAATTCGCGTGCGACCAAGTGTTGGGATCGGAGAACGTCGATATTTTGGTTTGGTGTTAAAGCTGAGTGAATATCTTGTTAGTGTGCTCGATCGAGTGATTTCACACTCGAACCTTCGGAAGAAGGCGTATGCGAGAGTGTCGGTGAGAGTTGTCACGTGAGGAGTATCGGGTCGATGACGTTAGTATTGTGACACTTGGATCTAGGCCGGCGTCATACCGTGCTGGGGTTGTGGTAACCTTGTGAGAAACGGAGCGTCGAGTTAGTCAGGTTAGTGGATCTGTCGGCGTCGTACCGTGTTGGGATTGTGGTAACCTTTCGAGCGTCAGAGCGTTGTATTGTACTGATGGCTGGGGTACATTGTGACCTTGTGAGATCTTCAGTGTGTTGGGGTCATTTGGACTTTGCGAGCGTATGCCCGAGCTAGAGTCGTGTGGACTATGTGTGTTATGATCCAGTGTGGTACTAGTCTTAGATTTTGGGTACTCAGTCGGGTTGGGTAGGGTTATCTTTATATCTTTAGTTTAGACTTTGTATAGATCATTATTTTATGATATTTAGTCTAGAGCGGGAGAATACGTGACACAGAGTACGTACACGTATTGATCTCACTAAGTGCATATTTCGTACTCACCCTATTATGGATTGTTGTGCATGGACAGGATATGGCAAGGAGAAAGAGCAACGAGGTTGAGCAGCAACATGAAAGCTCACAACAGACTGATGGGAGAGGCGTGCACGAGGTTTCGATGAGTTTTATTTTGCATTTCCTATTTATTTTATTCATTTATCGTGACTATGATATTTACGTATTTGTTTTGTTATTTGGTCCGGACCATTCTTATTTTGGAATAAATCATTTATTTTGTTTTATAAATGCGTTGAGCGATGACACGTGTAGCCACCTCTTGGAGGTGATGGTGGACACTCCCGGTCCCGAGGTAATTATGGGATGGGGGTGTTACACGGTTTTTGGTGAAGTTTTTTCATTTTCTCTCTGAATTTGAAAATGGAGTTGATTCGGGTTTTTGAACATTACCAACACAATTCCATTGCCCTAATGTTAAAAAAATGTACCACAATTGTGTTACCCACTGAATGAAATCATGACAGGATACCATGTCACCCCGAACAACTATAATCTAACGCAATTGTATCACCAATTCTAATGCATTTGTGTTACCTGCATCGATTTCAAAATTTCAAGCACAATTACGTTGACATTTTTAATGAGAGCATTAAATTCCAATTGTGCTATTTTTTAAAGCAACATTGTTAGCGTTGCATTACTATTAAACTTGTTATGCATATTTGATCTTTCAATATTATGTGTGTTGCAATTTATCTTCATTCCCACCAATTTAGTTACAAGTTACAAATTTGAATGATACTTGGAACCTTTATACAAAGGTTGTCTCGTTGCACCAAGTACCTCGTAAAACTTATTAGTTCAAAGTTTGGCACTTCTTTATTTATATTTTCATCATTTTAATAGTTTGATAACCGGAAAAAATCCTTTAATCATATCATTATATCCATAATAACGAGTATGATCATCAAAACTAGTTTAATTTGTAATCACTTTGTAAATTAGTATAAACATCATGGTTATACAATAATGTGTATATGAGATTTTATTGTGCTCATATCTTCTGCATGACAAAACCAAAATATATTAGTTTTCCATCAAATCTTTCTTCTATATGTGTTTTAACATAACATGTGCAATAAGCATTTTTTTCATTTCTTCATATACAACAAGGACATTATAACTTATCGGTTCTTCCGTAGCCTAATTGATTTGTAGCAAATATTTTAAAACTTGGTAACCTATTTTTGAATTTGACAGACATAGTTTGTTTCTGAGTTAAACCTCTCATACATTTACCTTCGGAGTGACCAAATATCTGAACCCTAGAAGACATTATATACAAGTGATTGGGAGAGCTTACATGATTTGTTTGTTTCGGATAAGAGTGAGTTGATATGAGATCCATTGCAACATATATATATATATATATATACTCGTAATTGTAGATGTAACTATGTTCCCCTAGCATTACTATCTCAAACTTACCAAAGCAATTGGGTTGATTATTATAACATTTGTGAACTATGATTCATATAAACTTTGTGTTAGTTTAGTAACACACGAGCATTACAAATCCATACACGTTACAGTTATTATTTGTTACGCAATTGTAACACATACACTACAAGAAAATCACAAATTAGGGACTGAAAAATCCGTCCCTAAATCTATTTAGAGACGGATTAGGGACGACCAGTGGTTGTCCCCAATCGCGCGTCTCCAAATGCTATCCGTCCCCAATTAGGGACGGAAAATTCAGTCCCCAATCCATTCCCAATTAGGGACGGAAAATTCAATCCCTAAAATTTGGGGACGGACTGCTACGGCCGTCCCTAAATTTAGGGACGGACCAATTGGCCGTCCCTAATTTTTTTAAATAAAAAAATAAAATTAAAAAAAAATTCGAGATGAACGCTTCTTCTTCTCCACCGCCGCCACCGGAAATCCATCGTTCGACTTCGATAAATCCGCCGACGAAACGTCATGGGCAACCGAGCGAGCTGTGAACAGCGTCAATGAGCGATCCGTTGGTTTCAACGTAGGTTGAAAAAACGCGACGGAATCCCTCGCCGATGCCGGAGATGATTTAGCGACGATAGTTTTGGCGGGATTAAGAGACAGAGAACTCGATAGGAGGCCGGAGAGAGTCGTCATCTTCGACAGCGATGTTTACGAGAGTGAGAGAGAGAGAGAGATTCTTTGTCCTTTTATTCTCAGATTTTCTTTTAATATATTTTTTACGGCGTTCATTTTTTATACTTTTTTATAAAAGTTGTTGGGCATAATAAAAGTTGTTCATTTTTTATACTTTGTTAAAAATATGTATGGGATAAATTTCGTCCCTAGGGATGGTAATAAATTCCATCCCAATTTAGGGACGACAATAAATTCCGTCCCCAATTTAAGGAAGGAAATTTCTGCCGTCCCTAAATTGGGGACGGAATTTGTTGCCGTCCCTAAATTGGAGATGGATGATCTGGCCGTCCTTAAATTTAGGGACGGCAATAAATTCCGTCCCCAATTTAGGGACGACAATAAATTTCGTCTCAGATTTAGGGACGACAATAAATTTCGTCCCCAATTTAGGGACAACAAAAATTTTCGTCCCCAATTTAGGGACGGATTATGGACGGTTCTTTGGTACCCAAAATTGGGGACGGATTCGGGATGAATTTCATTTTCTGTCCCTAATCTGTGTATAATCCGTCCCTAAATTTAGGGATGGAAATGTCAGTCCCCAAATTCCGTCCCTAATCTTGAATTTTCTAGTAGTGATATAGCATTAAAAGACTAACATATCTTTGTGTTACATTTGCATACCAATTAGTAACACTATCATAACACAAACACTACTGGAAAAATCAAGATTTGGGACGGAATTTGGGGACTGTGATTTTCATCCCTAAATTTAGGGACGGATTATACACGGATTAGGGATGGATAATGAAATCCATCTCGAATCCATCCGCAATTTTGCGTACCGAAGAACCGTCCCTAATTGGTCCGTAAATACAGACGAATTAGAGACAGATGAGTAGGGCGTCCCAGATATGGGACGGTAGAGCACGCGTGTCCACAAATTGGGGACGGCAGCCCCTTTTGTCCCCAAATTTAGGGACGACACACCTTCTGTCCCCAAATTTAGGGACGACGGAACATCTATCCCCAAATTTACGGACGGTGTCTCCTTCCGTCCCCAATTTTAGGGACGACACGGAGACCGTCCCTAATCAGGGACTTTAAAAAAACAATTTAGGGACAGATTCGGGACAAATCTTCGACAAACTATTTTCTTAGTTCGTAATTTGTCTCTAATTCGTCTATAAATAATCTATTTAACCCCTCAACCATTGATCCGTTTTTCATAAGCAACTCTCATATCTTTCATCGCATATCTTCTATATTGTTTGCGATTATAATGGCATCTTCATCAAGATCGAACATTTTCGTTTCTAGACAATGGATGTACAGAAGAATTGATCCAGAATCTCAAGGTACATCGAAGGAGTTTATAGAAGGCGTCACACAGTTTATAACAATGGCAACAAATCAATAAGTTTACAAAGAAACGAGTTTGTTGGTTTGTCCATGCGTCAAATGCAAGAATGAAAAATTTTTTAATGAGAGAACTGTTTGGAAGCATCTTTATTTAAGAGGTTTTACTCCGAATTATTTCATGTGGTTATGTCATGGAGAAAATTTTGCACCACGACCTAGTAATGTTGTGGAAAACTTTAGTAGGGGCATTATACATCAGGAAGTGTTTGAGTCTTCTCAAGATGTAGAAATGAACCCTTACGTGGAAATGGTGCAAAATATATTTCGTGACAGAAACAAAAATATTGAAGAAGATCCGAATGAAGAAGCAAAAAGTTTTTTTGAAATGCTAGAAAGTGCTAGGAATCCACTTTATGATGGTTGTAGAAGTGGTTTATCACAGTTATCTCTGTCTGCACGTTTGATGAATTTGAAGACTGAAAATAAGTTGTCTGAGAATTGCATGGATTCGGTATTGCAATTAGTAAGAGATTATTTGCCAGAAGATAATAATGTATTAGACTCCTATTATGAGACAAAGAAGATGATGCGATCTTTAGGTTTATTGCCATATCAAAAGATTGTTGTTTGTTAAGACAATTGCATGATTTTTGGGAGAGAGACATCGGATATGAGTAATGGTCGATTTTGTGGAAAAGATCGGTTTTATTTAACAAAGAATGGAAAATCGGTTCCATATCGTCATATGTGGTATTTACCAATTATAGACAGATTAAAAAGATTGTATCAATTTGTGTAGACCGCAAGCGACATGAGATGACATGCTGAGCATTCAAGTCGTGAAGGAGAGATGTGTCATCTCTCAAATGGTGAGGCGTGGAAACACTTTAACAAGGTGTATCCCGATTTTGCGGCTGAGAGTCGAAATTTCTATTTAGGCCTTTGTACCGATGGTTTTAACCCATTTGGGATGTCTAGGAGAAATTATTCGTTGTGCCCAGTTATAGTGACACCTTACAACTTACCACCGGATATGTGCATGAAAAGGGAATTTTTGTTCTTAACAATAATGATTCTCGGGCCTAATCATCCGAAAAGAAGTTTGGATATATTTCTTCAACCACTTATTGAAGAATTGAAAGAATTATAGAATGGAGTTCAAGCGTACGATGTCTCGAGGCGACAAAATTTTATGTTACGAGGTGCTCTCATGTGGACAATAAGTGATTTTCCAGCTTATAGTATGTTATCTGGATGGACAACGCATAGTCGATTGGCTTGTCCATATTGCATGGAGGAAACAAATGCTTTTCAGTTGAAACATGGAAGAAAGACGAGTTGGTTTGATTGTCATCGTTGTTTTCTTCATGTTGATGATGCATTACGGCGCAACAAGAGAAATTTCAAAAGGAATGTAGTTGTGCGGAAATCTCCTCCTCTAGTTTTGACCGGCGAAGAGATTTTGTATGAATGACTTCTTGCTTTGGGTATTCCAAGGAGTATAGATTGCGGAGGGAACAATCATCCGAGAACTGGTGGTTATGGAATTACTCATAACTGGTACAAGAAGAGCATATTTTGGGATTTGCCGTATTGGAAAAATATGAAACTTTGACATAATCTTGATGTCATGCACATAGAGAAGAAGTTTTTCGATAACATCATCAGTACAATACTAAATGTCACAGGGAAGACGAAAGACAATCTTAAATCACGCAAGGATCTAGAAGAGTATTGCTCACGAAAGGAGTTACATATAAGTGATGACGGTAAAGCGCCAGCCCCGATATTTAGATTGTCAAATGATAAGAAATATAAATTGTTGAAATGGTTGAAAGAAGATGTGAAATTTTCCGATGGCTATGCGTCTAACATTGGAAGGTGCGTGGACATTCAAGGAGGAAAATTATTTGAGATGAAAAGTCACGATTATCATGCATTCATGCAAAGACTACTTCCGACGATGAATTATGGTATATGTGTGAAAGGTGAAAGCTATTATGCATCGGTCGATGAACCAGATTTTTATAGGATTTTAAAGGAAATTTTGCAATTGGAATATCCAGGTATGGAAAACAAATTTAAAACAATGTTATCCTTACCACGTATGTCATTTTGGATTATATTTTGATATTTTTTGTAGGTTATATCGGTTTGAAAGTGATGTTATTTCGATGTTATTAGTTCGATCAAATAATCGGTCGCGAAATAAGAGTAAACAAACTAGGCGTTGTAGAAGTTAACTCCACACGAAGATATGCAAAATACGAGCCTTTTATTCTTGCATGTGGTTATGTCATGGAGAAAAATTTGCACCACGATCTAGTAATGTTGTGGAAAACTTTAGGGGCACTATACATCATGATGAATTTGAGTCTTCTCAAGATGTAGAAATGAACCCCTATGTGGAAATGGTGCAAAATGTATTCCGTGAAAGAAACGAAAATATTGAAGAAGATCCGAATGAAGAAGCAAAAAGTTTTTTTGAAATGCTAGAAAGTGCTAGGAATCCACTTTATGATGGTTGTAGGAGTGGTTTATCACAGTTATCTCTGTCTGCACGTTTGATGAATTTGAAGACTGAAAATAATTTGTCTGAGAATTGCATGGATTCGATATTGCAATTAGTAAGAGATTATTTGCCAGAAGATAATAATGTAGTAGACTCCTATTATGAGACAAAGAAGATGATGCGATCTTTGGGTTTATTGCCATATCAAAAGATTGATGTTTGTCAAGACAATTGCATGATTTTTTGGAGAGAGACATCGGAGATGAGTAATTGTCTATTTTGTGGAAAAGATCGGTTTTATTTAACAAAGAATGGAAAATCGGTTCCATATCGTCGTATGTGGTACTTACCAATTACAGACAGATTAAAAAGATTGTATCAATCTGTGGAGACCGCAAGCGACATGAGATGGCATGCTGAGCATTCAAGTCATGAAGGAGAGATGTGTCATCCCTCAGATGGTGAGACATGGAAACACTTTAACAAGGTATACCCTGATTTTGCGGCTGAGAGTCGAAATGTCTATTTAGGTCTTTGTACCGATGGTTTTAATCCATTTGGGATGTCTGGAAAGAATTATTCATTGTGGCCAGTTATAGTGACACCTTACAACTTACCACCGGATATGTGTATGAAACGAGAATTTTTGTTCTTGACAATAATGATTCCCGGGCCTAATCATTCGAAAAGAAGTTTGGATATATTTCTTCAACCACTTATTGAAGAATTAAAAGAATTATGGAATGGAGTTCAAGCGTATGATGTGTCGAGGCGACAAAATTTATGTTACGAGGTGCTCTCATGTGGACAATAAGTGATTTTCTAGCTTATAGTATGTTATCTGGATGGACAACGCATGGTCGATTGGCTTGTCCATATTGCATGGAGGAAACAGATGCTTTTCAGTTGAAACATGGAAGAAAGACGAGTTGGTTTGATTGTCATCGTTGTTTTCTTCATGTTGATGATGCATTACGGCGCAACAAGAGAAATTTCAAAAGGAATGTAGTTGTGCGGAAATCTCCTCCTCTAGTTTTGACCGGCGAAGAGATTTTGTATGAACGACTTCTTGTTTTGGGTATTCCAAGGAGTATAGATTGCGGAGGGAACAATCATCCGAGAACTGGTGGTTATGGAATTACTCATAACTGGTACAAGAAGAGCATATTTTGGGATTTGCCGTATTGGAAAAATATGAAACTTTGACATAATCTTGATGTCATGCACATAGAGAAGAAGTTTTTCGATAACATCATCAGTACAATACTAAATGTCACAGGGAAGACGAAAGACAATCTTAAATCACGCAAGGATCTAGAAGAGTATTGCTCACGAAAGGAGTTACATATAAGTGATGACGGTAAAGCGCCAGCCCCGATATTTAGATTGTCAAATGATAAGAAATATAAATTGTTGAAATGGTTGAAAGAAGATGTGAAATTTTCCGATGGCTATGCGTCTAACATTGGAAGGTGCGTGGACATTCAAGGAGGAAAATTATTTGAGATGAAAAGTCACGATTATCATGCATTCATGCAAAGACTACTTCCGACGATGAATTATGGTATATGTGTGAAAGGTGAAAGCTATTATGCATCGGTCGATGAACCAGATTTTTATAGGATTTTAAAGGAAATTTTGCAATTGGAATATCCAGGTATGGAAAACAAATTTAAAACAATGTTATCCTTACCACGTATGTCATTTTGGATTATATTTTGATATTTTTTGTAGGTTATATCGGTTTGAAAGTGATGTTATTTCGATGTTATTAGTTCGATCAAATAATCGGTCGCGAAATAAGAGTAAACAAACTAGGCGTTGTAGAAGTTAACTCCACACGAAGATATGCAAAATACGAGCCTTTTATTCTTGCATCACAAGCCAATCATGTTAGACGTTTACGGATATCCCGTCCTGATCCATCCCATCCCGTCTTGTCCCATCCTGGCACATCGTCCCGTACCGGCTCGGAATTGGGGACGGATGATCCCGTCTCCAATTTGGGGACGATCGCGGCTCATCCGTCTTCTTTAAATTTTCGACGGCACCTAGTTAGGCATTTTCCACGTCGCAGCTCTCTCTCGCCATAGCGACCCGCCGCAGCTCTCTCTCGCCAGAGCCGACTCGCCCCAGTAAATTTCTGATGGCAGCCTAATTAGGAATTTTCTACATCCCCCGCAGCTCTCTTTCACCCATAGCTGCCCCCGTCGCAGCTCTCTCTCGCCCATAGCCGCCCCCGCCGCAGCTCTCTCTCTCGGCCATAAGGAAGCATAGTGTCGAGGTGAGTGCTCGGTTCGAGTAAGATTTTACTCGAGTTTGATTGATTGAGTATGATTTGGAAGCATAGTTTGATCGATTGAGTAAGATTCTCACACATAGCCGCTCTTGCGTATGCACGATTATGTGCCTGACTATTATCACCTCCTGATTTAGTGCGTTTTGTTTGATTGTGGTTTGGAATCAATTGAATGAGTGCGTTTTTTATCTGATTTGTTTGAGTGTAGTTTGGAATCGATTGAATCGAGTGCGTTTTTTATCCGATTTGTTTGAGTGTGTCTTGTTGTGAAGAAAGCCACAAATTTCATGGAGGAAACGTTATTACAATGGAATCCATTTATGATAAACATAGAGACAAAATCGTAATAGATCATCAATCTTAGGCGACCGAGTCTATCCGATGAGCTTCTTCATGTTTTTGTTATCCTTTTCTTAAGATTTAAATGGCTTTAGGAATTCTCTTTTTGAATATAAGCTATGAAGTCGACAAAAAGGTTTTGTCAAAATAAATTGAGAATTAATTTGGTCCTCTATTTCTATGGACAAGATTTTGCAATTGGCATGACAAGGGTCGTGGGGCATGATATCCAAAAGGATTGAGTTATTAGGTCTGATTGATTTTATGTTTCCTTTGTGTTTATTTTTTACGGAATCGAGGGAAAATGCTTTCAATTCTATCCATCGAGAAAATTAGGGTTTACGAGGAATCTTTCGTTAACGTACATAATATTTTAATTTTATATTTCAGTATGTCGCGACGCGTTGGAAGAGGCGGTAAAACGAGAAACCGCCCTAAGTCTGAGGAAAGTGGCAACCTTTCATCTCATTCCCGACATTCCAATTCAGGGTTTGAAGAATATATGAATCCAAATTTCTTCCGAAACACTGAATCGACACAATCGGAGCAATATACTCCTTATTATCCGCAAATCCAACCACCATCCGATCCAGTAATGCATCACAAACCTGAGATGCACGATGAACCAACTGTAGAAGAAATTTTATCAATGGATGAAGAACGACGCAAGCTTCCTCGTTTAAACCCTATTCGTGGAAACGACAAACTATGGTACGTGTACTCAAATTCAAATGTCAATTATAAATAGTTAATTAAATGTTAATTTATCTTTCATTTTGGTTTCTAGGTTTGGATATGGTCAACTTAATCGTCACATATCAATGACGATAAAAGCTGATTATGATCGGTCGTGTTACAATTGGACACATATCGATCCAGAAATAAAGCAACAATGGTGGAAATCATTTGTGGTATGTTTTAAACAATTTTTAATTTTATCAAGTAATTAAAATTAAAATTTAAATATAATAAGCTTTTTATTATTTCAGCAAAAATTTTATTGGAATCCCGAAATTACCGGACTAGTAAAGTCTGAATTTGACAAACATGCGGGAGTTCGTCTCAAGTCTATCGTAAGTACATGTAAAAAAACGAGAGAAGAAAGGAAAACCCTTTGGATAGCGGAAGATGTTTGGGATCAGATGTGCACACATTGGGATGATCCAAAATTTAAGCAAAAAAGCGAGCGAGCAAGTAAATCCCGGCGTTCTGATAAAGAAGGATACGGGATGAGCGTACATACGGTAGGATCTCGTTATTTTGTGGAAATATCTGAAGATTTGGTAAGCTTTATTCTACTTTTATGCATTTATATAAAATTAACATTTCATTAAAGTTATATCTTTTTTATTTGTTTCAGGCAAAAGAGAAGGGATCCTAACCATCGTACCTAGAATTGTTGGAACGTATGCACTTTAAGAAGTCAGATGGTTCGTGGGTGGATCCCAAGGCAAAAAGTCTTCACGATGAAATTGAAAACATGGCAGCGGAACGAGTATCGCAAATTCCCCCGTGAGAAGACGAAACACAAACTACCCTTAGTCAGGAAGAGTACAACGAGTTGTATCTCGAGGTAAATTAATGACATTTCAATATGATATAATTTTACTATTTATAAATGTCAAATTCTGGATATTTATTTTACAGCAAGTTACGCCATACAAAGGTCGTATTTTCGGACTTGGAGGAATGCCTCACAACATTCAACTTCCTCCAAGGGTAAAGAAAAAGTATCAGAGTACGAGTTCCGACATACGTTATCAAAAGTGTTCGAGGCGCAACAAGCATCCGAAAGGCGCGTTGAACAAGCACTAAAGGAGACTGAACGATCAAGCAAGCGAGCTGAACGATCAGAAAGGCAAATGGAAAAGTTTCTGCGCATGATGAAATCGCAAATGCGTAACATCGATTGGGATGCATTTCAGAACAATGATTCTGATCACGACGATTTGAAAATACCTCCAACGGATTAGTATTAAAAATGTTAGTTATATGTATGTTTTTAATTATTGTTAAGTACTAATTTTTATAATTTAATCTAATCAAACTTTGTTTTAAATTTATTTTTTATTTTTTTAAAAATTTAGGGACGACCACCATCTGTCCCCAAATTTTAGGGACGACCCGCCATCCGTCCTTCAATTTTGGGGATGCCCCGTTGTCCGCCCCTAAATTTTGGGGATGCCCCGTTTTCCGTCCCCAAATTCCGAGTCCTCTTTTGGTCCTTTTTTAGGGATCGTTTGCGGATTGCAATTTCCATCCTTAAATGCGGACCGTTTACGGACTGAATTTTACGTCCTTAATTGCGGACAGATTGGGGACGGATAACATTTGGCGACGCGCGTTTGCGGACTACCACTGGTCATCCCTAATCCGTCCCTAAACAGGATTAGGGACGGATTCTTCAGTCCCTAAATCGTGATTTTCTTGTAGTGAAAACATTGCATTAGCATAGCGTTCCACCTACATCACAATGGCGTTTCAATTGTTGACGCAATTGTCTACACAACATTGGCGATAAAATTATGTTAGATTGTTTTCATATTTTGGTTAGAAATTTTCTACACAATTCCAATGCAAAATTGGCATTTCCCTAGCATTACAACGTCATATAAATTGCATTACAATTTGTAACTATGATGTAACGCGAATTTTGCGTAACAGTTGTGTTGGACTTGCATTGCAAAAGCTTACCAATGCACTTTTGCGTAGGAAGTTTTGTGTTTATATAGTGAAGACATGTTTGCTCGCATGATCACTAAAGAGTTTGAAATGGTTTCACCAGTGCATCATGACATGCTAAGTTCATCACATATGACTTTTCTGCAAGTGGAGGAGAGTGAGAGGAGCATGTATTTGATTGAGTCGAATTCGTTCAAATGAAGCAAAGGCACAATTTACCAAAACAATTTCTATATCTCAATGTGTCTGATGCACATTGGATGTTTGACCGAAGCACCAATACACTCGACATGAACGAAGCTTTTGTTTAAAAATGCACTTGAAAACATAGATCACTCGACACGAGCATTTGATCAAGTACCCGAACGTTCTTCCAAGACTTGATCAAGTAGAAGAGATGATCTTGCGAGTGCATTGTTTTAAATGAAATTTTGTCGAGAAACCCTTATGTCTCGCCCAACCTAGTGAACTATTGCTCGACCGAGAAATTTTCTATTTTTTAAGTAATTTCTCTTATTTCCTTCAGTTTTAAATTTACTTTCAGCCTTATAAGGAATCATTGGTATTAGAGAAAGTTATCGTTTTCCTTGTTATTTTAATAAGTATTGATATCTTGAATTTGATATCCGAGTGTTTATCGACTTATCAACACTCACCATGGTGTTTGAAGTTCTCTAGTCGATCACCATTAAATTCTTTTATCGAGTTATTAGATGGTTTATTCCTTTCAACGTATTGCTAACAATAGAATATCGATTTAAGATCATATTATAAAACTTTTATTATTATCTAGGATTTTTATTGGTATCATATTTCGACCTTATTAACTTGAAAAAAAATGTTTATTACAACACTTATGTAAAATTGAAAAGTGACTAACCTAGTTTTTTTTAGATAGGTGAGGAATTTGATGCGACCCTACAAAGATTACAAACATAATTTTTTTTGTGCGTGGATAAGCCGTTTAGTCAAAGAGTTCATTTGATTTCATTTATGAATTAGCAAATGTTGGTCCCATAAAAACGAAATTGTTTTTTCTTTCCTTAATGGCCATTCAACATATTGTAAAGATTTTTAGGACCATATATATGTAATTTAAATTTGATGTCATTATATTATTAGCTAAAATTAAAGTGATTTCTTATACTAACTTATTGTCAAAGAGTATAAGTGTATGAAAAAGTGTAGAAATCAATTTCTAATTTCTGATTTATTGATGGGTGAAATTAGAAATAAAAAAGAATGTATTTTCTATAAATATATGGGTTGTGGTCTCCAATGAATATATAAATAAAAAAAATTGTTTCATATTTTTAAATAAAAAAATTCTTTCTTTGTCGTAAATTGTTCGTTGGAAGAATCTATAATCCTATTAAAGCCTACTTGTGTAATTATATATGTGTATGTGTATATATATACATATGTAAAATGTATTAGGCTTAATTGAAGAAAAAAAGAGAAGAATGAGCCGCATGATCGAGAGAAGGAAGGAGAAAGAGAATAGAAGAAAGGAAGAAAAGACAAAAATTGAAGAAGGATTCACCAATTTTTCATCGTGTTATATCCGTGGCTCAGTTCTAATCTGGTAAATCTCTAAATATATTCTTATGATTATTTCCTCAATTTGAAGATTTATATTATGGATATTGATTAATTGAATGGTCTGTTGATGGTAATATCATCATAAATCGTCTAGTCATTGTGAAAAAATTAAGGTGATGATCTTTCTCCATCAAAATGTGGCTTGTTGTTGATTTATGGAGAAATTCTTACATTTAAAACGAGACATGATGACAGTAGAAATTTTAGAAAATTCATAAGGGGAAATTGAGACGTATAAGTGAAAAATGAATCCAGACCTAGAATCGTCATATGACGATTGATGGCATGTATATGAGTTGGTTTTTATTAAATTAAAATGGTTAGAGATGATTTGGAAAATTGACACTCGACCAAGTGACGAGTCAGAGAATGTGGATATTTTGGGTTTGGATCTAGAGTCGAGCGAACATCTTGTCTATTGTGCTCAATCGAGTGATTTCATATTCGAATCTTTAGAAGAAGGTGTGCGAGTGTGTCTCTTTGAGAGTTGTCATGTGAGAAATATCGATGACGTTAGTACTGCGACACTTGGATTAGGGGCCGACGTCATACTGTGTTGGGGTTGTGATAACCTTTCGAGTAACGAAACCTCATATTTAATTAGATTAGTGGATTTTCTAGTGTCATATCGTGTTGGGGTTATGGTAACCTTTCGAAGACGAAGCAATATATTTAGTCAAATTAGTAGATCTACCGGCATCATATTGTATTTAGGTTGTGATAACCTTTCGAGCGACGGAGCATCGTATTTAGTTAGATCACTGGATCTACCAGCGTTTTACCATGTTGGGGTTGTGTTAATCTTTCGAGTGATGGAATGATGTTTGTAGTGATGGCTAGGGTACGTTACACCTTGCGAGATCGTTAATGTAGTGGGGTCTTTTGGACTTTCCAAGCATACGTTCGAGCTAGAGTCTTGTGGACTCGGTGAGTTATGATCTCGCGTGGTACTAGTTTTAGACTTAGAATACTCAATCGGGTGGGGTATATTTGTCTATATGTCTTAGAGTGATGAGAAATGATTATTTTGTGTTATTTAGTTAAGAGTGGGAGAACACGTGGTATGAAGTACGTGCGCATATTGGTCTCACTGAGTGTGTATTTCGTACTTACCCTTTTGTTGTCTGTCATGGATGGACAAGTTATGGCGAAGAAAAAGACCAACGAGGTTGAATTGCAACATCAAAGCTCGCAATGGACTGATAGGAGAGGTGTGCAAGAGGTCTCGATAAGCCTTATTTTGCATCTCATATTTATCCTTTATTTATTGTGACTATGATTTTATGTATTTTATTTTGCTATATGGTCTAGACCACTTTTATTTCAAAATCAAACATTTATTTTATTTTTATAAATATGTTGAGTGATGATACGTGTGGCCACCTATTGGAGGTGATGGCGGACAGTTCTAGTCCCAAGGTTGTTCAGGGATGTGGGTGTTACAAATATCTATCAGAGCTTTGGTTGGTGTTTTAGTATTTATCATTTTCATGGAATTTGAAAGTGTATTGAAAAATGTTTAATAAAGCCATGAGAACGTAGCATACATATCTTGAAGTGTCTATTGGGTTTTGTGCTATGAAAAGTTAATAGTGCTTGGTCACTTTATAAGTGAAGGCTCTCGTTCCACTAGTCGTACGCAGTCTCAATCATCATGACCAAGATCATGAAACGGGATAGATAAAGATGTCTTGAGTGAGATGTTGAGAGATATATTTTAATAAAGTCGACAACATGACCTAGATGAGAGTTCGACAATGCACAAATGTCGCTGCAGGCACCGACACCACCACCAGTGTAGTCGTATGTTACAATGCAAGTATCGTTGCCACCAACAACTACAGTTTTCTCCAATGTTTAATCGGATACATGTGGAGACATCATAGTATTTCTATGTCATGGATCACATGGCTAAATGAGGTATCAAGCCATTTTGTGGTTGTGCGGTACCTTCTATGAAGGTCGAGGAGTGGATGTTCCGATTAAAGTAGAACTTTCGATCATCCAGATATCCGTTGGAGTTTAAGATGGATATTACATTCAAATATTTGGAAGGAAAAACAATGTTTTGGTTGTATGGAATCCAGAGGGAACGCCCAGAGTATATGTTTTCTTGATCTGAGTTCAAACAACTTTTTGAGTTGAAGTATGTTTCGGATACTGCTCGTGAAGAGATGGAGTTTGCATTTCTTCAGCTGATACAAGGTGATCGTATCGTTTTCAGGATTATGAGATTTATTTGGAGTTATCACGGTTTGAGGTAAAATCAGTAACTTCAAAAATTGTTAAGGTAAACGATTTTTTGAAAGGACTATGTCCAGAAATCATACACATTATTGAGATAATCAGACATGGATCATTACGTGAGCTAGTTTAGAATCCTCAGTTAGTAAAGAAAGGACTTATCGAGGAAGACATCTTGAAGTCTTCAGATGCCAAGGGGAAACAAGTCATCCAACATATTTGAGGGATATCAATTCACGGGAAAATAGTTTAAACTCGCCCTATCGCAACAGTTTCGAGGTACCCATGTCATCGTTGCGGACGTGGGCATATTGGGGCATGCTAGAAATTTGATAGGAAAGTAGGATGTTTCTGATGTGGTAGTTTGGAACACTAGATTCGTGAGTGTCCCCAGCAAGTGGAAAAGAACTATAAGACGAGGACAATGAGAGGGATGTTTCCATTGTGGTAGTTTGAATCATTTTCATAAGGATTGTTTGAGGCCACCACCCGCACCACCACCATTGGGTCGAAACATTGAAGCATAGGATCGTGCAACCACGAGTGTACTCCATTGGTGATTACCAGGATGAGTGTGAGAGTAAAAAAGCAGAGGCTCAACCTATTGCCGGTATATCATTTTTTTACTTCATTTTATTTGGTATATCTTTATATAAAATTAATTGTCTGTGTGGGACTGAAATCCCTGAGAGAATTGGGAAGTTAGGTTCTTTCAATCAGTTGTGTTATGTAGGATCAATAATCATGGAAGGCATACCTACTCATGTGTTATTTGAAACCGGGGCAACACATAGTTTTGTGAGTCCACCGATGGCTAATAAGTTGTTCAACCCGAGGATCCGATGAGTATTAGTCAATTTTGTACTCTGAGAGATCAGATTTTAGAATCCGGAAAGGTTATAAAAAAATGGTTACTCGTGATAGAGGAAGAGGAGCTAGCTGCAGAGCTTATCATTATTCTGATGGAATGCTACAATGTTATCGTTGGAATGGATTGGTTATCAAGACATCGAGATGTGATGGATTATCGTCGTGGTCAAGTCTGTTGTTAAAAGTGTAGCAATGATCTTATGTTTCAAGGAATCCGATCGGGTCAAGGAATTCACATCGTTTTAGCTTTGCGTATGGAACGATTTGTAGATTAAGGGTGTGAATTATATTTGCAACCATCTCGCTAGAAGAATGGGTCCACCTGTGCAAGTCGAGGAGATCCATGAAGTGCGAGATTTTGCAAATGTTTTCAGAGAACTTCAAGGCTTACCACCAACACGAGGAGATCCATTTGAGGTTGAGCTAGAACCAAAATTGCTCCGGTATCTATGCCTCCATATCGAATGGCACGACCAAAAATTGTAGAGGTAAGGAAATAATTGGATGAGAGTTTATTAAGAAAAAAGATGGAGTTTCATATTATGCATCGATTATAGGACTCTAATTAGAAGAGCTGTCATGAATTGTTACCCGCTTCCGAGGATGGATGAGTTGTGCGAACAATTAAGAGGTGCGACTTGGTTCACAAAGATAGATCAAACATCGGGATATCATTAGATTCCAATTGTAGAAGTAGACATGAAAAAAGATCGTATTTCGAACTTGGTATGGGCATTATGAATTTGCGTTGATGCCATTTCGTTTGACTAATACCCCCACTGCGTTTATAAAGCTAATGAACAATGTGTTTTGAGATTACTTGGGTCATTTTGTTGTTGTATTTATCAATGAAATTTTTTGTATACTCCACGAGCCCAAAGGAACACGAGGAACATATGCTTTTGGTGTTAGAACATTTTGGAGAACATCAATTGTTTGTAAAGTTGGAAAAGTGTTGTTATTAGAAGAGACGTGTGGGGTTTTTAGGACATATAATATCAGAGGAAGGAGTTTATGTCGACCTAGAGAAGGTGTCAGCGGTCGTAAGTTAGAAGCAACAAAAAGCACATCAAAGGTAAGGAGTTTTCTTAGGTTAAAAGGGTACTAACGACATTTCGTTATGAACTTTGCTAGTCTAGAGAAGTCAATGACAAGACCTACCAAAAAAGATATATGTTATGTTTGGAGCAAGATTATGAAAACTCATTTGAAAACTCAAGGAGAAGCTAACTGAATCACCAGTGTTAGCCTTACCACAACTGGGGATTCCATACATAGTGTTTACAGATGCATAAAAAACGGGGTTAGGATGTGTACTTATGCAATGAGATAACATGTTTGTTTATGCATAAAGGCAGTTGTGTAAGCATGAGGAAAATTATCTGATTCATAAATTGGAGATGACATTTGTGGTCTTTGCATTAATGATTCGGAGCGCATACCTTTATGGAAAGAAGGTAAAGATTTTTACAAATCACAAAAGTCCAGAGTAAAATATTCACGCAGCCAGAGTTCAATTTGCATCAGAGACGGCGGATGGAGTTTATCGCAGATTATGAGCTAGATATCGTATACCATCCGGGGAAAGCAAATGTTGATGGTGATGCGTTGAGCCATAAGAGATTTTAAGTTCCAAATATGCAAGAGTTTGGTGCTTTAATTAGTAATATAAGTGCTTTGAAACCGAGACAATGCAGACAATGCAAAGGAGACATTCAAGGGGTATTGGAGATCAATTCAGGACTTCGGTTCCGTTTGGTTTTTATGTTCTTTAAACTTTCTACTTCGATTATCGTGTTTGCTTTTGAACGCATGAGCGAGTAAACATTTTGTTCTAGGAGAAGGGATTAGCCCTTGGCTATCCCGGAACCACTTTGATTTATCTTTGAATGCAATTTCCCGTTTTCGTTTATCGATTCTTTATCTGAGTGCTTCATTGACTTGTGTTTGCGATGGCCACGTAGATGCATGTTTTAGGAACTTAGGAGAATGACCGAAAGGAGAATTATAATTCCGAATAATCAGGTTTAGAACAACGAGGTTAGGCCACGAAAGTAGGGTAGCAGCAGTTGACGTTAAAACGGATGATCACCGATCTTATGGGTTTAGCTTAAGGTGTCAGCCACGAAAGTAGGGGATAACTTGACTAGATCACGTGTCTATGCCTTGAGAGAGGGTAGATATCATATTAGGATCGTCCGTCTTAGATAACTTGATCGGGATTGCATGATTAGATAGGTTAATTGTTGGTTTCGGGAGTCTTGTGGTGAAATCGGATTCCTTGAACGTTTGTCTCATTGTTAAGAACTCGTTAGTTTATTTGTTTTTAGTATTTCATTCTCAAAACCCCATATTTCGTTTGTCAGCAAGTTTGATTCGTAGTTTGAGTTTAGGTTGTGTTGCGTAGTCCATGTGGGATCGACACCTAAAGTACTACACACGTGCCATGCACTTGCGGGTAGTTTAGGTTAATATTTGTTTAACTTTGAATCACATCAAGTTTTTGGCGCCATTGCCCGGGACTATTGTCAACACGTCTTAGATTCGAGCCTAGAGTCATTCTTGTTTTGTTTTTTTTTGTTTTCTTTTCTTTCGTTCTTTCTACCTAAATCATTTTTAGTTGTTCATCGGAGGGCTGTCAAATCAACGAGAGATGGATAATCAGAACAGCCATGGACATATGTAGCAACAGCAACTCGCACCGCGAGAACCACAGGCTCCTCCACCACATCGCTTCAAAGATTGCGTGGTGCCAAACATGAACAACGTGCAAACAGCCATACGGATGCCTGCTGCTGCGAGTGAACAGTTTGAGATTAAGCCTGCAATGATCAACATGCTTTATCAGAAGCAATTCATGGGTGGAAATCATGAGGATCCCCATCAGCACCTCAGAGACTTCCTTGAGCTTTCCCGTACGTTCAAAATACACGGATTCTTGAAGGACGCGATTCTATTACTCTCTTCCCTTTCTCAATTGGGGGACGAGCAAAACATGGCTACAATCGCTTCCCGTTGGTTCAATCACGACTTGGGACCAGCTCTGCACATTGTTCCTCTCACGATTCTTTCCTCCGAGCAAGACAATTCAAATGAAAGGGGAAATCACAACGTTTAGACGCAGAGATGGAGAAACGTTGTTTGAAGCATGTGGCAGATGTAATGATCTTCTATAGATGTGTCCACACCATGGTCTCGAGCAGTGGTATGTTATCCAAACTTTTTACAATGGAATTTCAGACGAACACCGAACGACATTGGATAACACTGCTAGAGGATCGTTTATGGATTTGAGTGTGGAGGAGGCATACGAGCTGATTGATAACCTTGCCATGAACCACACTATGTGGTCAACACCAAGAGCTATGCCTAATAGAACTCGAGGTTTATATGAACTGAATCAGGGCAGAGCAACGGGTAATGCAGCAAATGCTATGTACTGCATGAATTGCAGAGATACATAACACGTGGCTTATCAATGCACGCTGCAAGAGAACGTGGAATACATGAATTACGCCCCACAACAACAAACACGCAATTCGGGAATACCTACAACCCGAATCGGAGGAACCACTCGAATTTCTCATACCGAACGACTCAACCAATAAAGTATTCGGAATTTCAGCAAAGACAACAAATGTACCAGCAAGATAACCAACAATTTCAGCATGCTCAGCAAATTTGCAAGCACCTCAACCTCCTCAAACCCTTTCATCAAACCTTGAGGAGGTAATGCTCGAATTTATCAAGGAGCAAAGGTAGCAACAATCAACTCAAGCCAAATTCAATGCGTATGTGGGGACAGCGCTTAGCAAGCTCAAAACTGAGATGGAATCCTTGAGCACACATGTGAAGATGTTAGACAACTCCGTAGCACAACAAACTGTCTCATCCTCTCGGAATCCCGGACAACCTTCCAGTAAACCCAACTTAAACCCGAGAGAGTACGTGAACGCTATTCCCGTGTTCAGCACTGATATGATCGAGTGCTCGCCCTCCAAGGAGCAAGACCAAGTTGCTGGAACATCCATGAAAAGAGGCAAAAGTACGATTGCGATCATGGAAGGACTTGAACCAGATTAACACAAACCATATGTTGCTCCACCTGCGTACAAACCTCCTAACTATTTCCTCAACGGTTGGTGAGCAGCAAGAATGAAGAGAGAGCGGACAGATTTGTAGAGGGTCTCAAGAAGCTTGACATCAACATCCCATTCGTGGAAGCCCTCCAAAAATTGCCTAATCACACCAAACTCATCAAAGAGTTTCTTTCCAAAGAGAGGCATATCGAAGAGAACGAGACGGTAGCACTCACTGAGGAATGCAACGCTATCCTTCAAAACAAGCTGACACCAAAGTTGAAGGACCCCAGAAGCTTCTCCATTCCATGCATAATAGGTAATATTGACATTGACAATGCTTTGTGTGATTTAGGGGCAAGCGTTAGCATCATGCCACACTCGGTCTTCAAGCGGATGAACATCGGAGATCTCAAACCTACAAAGATGTGTCTACGCCTCGTGAATCACTCGATAAGATATCCGGTGGGAATTGTTGAAAACGTTCCCACCAAGGTATGTAATCTTTGCATTCCCGCTGATTTCGTTGTACTTGACATAAAGGAAGATGCTAGGATACTGCAGGTGCCATGATAGACGTACAACAAGGAAAGCTTTCTTTGCGTGTTGGAGATGAGACGATAGAGTTTAACTTGTCCAGCACTATGAACGGACCTTCCTTCAAGGAATCTTGCCTTAGAGTCAATTTGTTGGACGAGCTAGCGAAAGACACGCTTGATCATGTAAGTGTTTCTGATCCTCTTGTACGATATTTAACACGAGTTTGCGAAAATGTAGGATTTACGGACGAAGGAGCCAAGTTGTACACGAAATTCATGAGTGCGATTGCAACACTAGGAGATGCCCCATGTGAGGAGATATCACACGAAACGCACGCTGGTTTCGTAGTGGAGAAGAAACTCGAACTTGAGCTCGACCCTCCTCCATTTTCTTTTCGGTATGAGTATGTTGAAAGCGATAATATATATACTGCGGTTATGAATGCTAACTTGAGTGCAGATGAGATGAGGAAACAACCCCCTCGCGTAAAGAAGTGTAAGAAAGTCAGCTCCTTAATATGTACGCACAGAACTTATACGGAAGACAGCCACGAACCTTCCACCGAAACTCAAAGGAGGCTGCACCTGCACTTGCAAGAGGTAATGAAAAAAAATCATAAAACTTTTGATGCAGATATCATTTATCCAACCTCGGGCAGCGAACGAGTGAATCTCGTGCATGACGTGCCAATGAAAGAAGCAATAACTAAGGGATGTCACAACAAAAAGACCTTACCTCACGACTTCCAACTAGGTGACTTAGTTCTACTTTTCAATTCTCGTCCTAAGCTTTTCTCAAGAAATCTACGGTCTCGTTGGTCTGGTCCTTTTCAGGTACGAGAAGTCTTCACACATGGAGAAGTGGAACTATGGAGTGATTCGAGCGGAATGTTCAAAGCTAATGGGCAACGACTAAAGCTCTACCAAGCCGCTCAACCGATCGAAAGTGGAAACTCCATTTCCCTTTTTGAACCACCCATCGCGCACACATGAGGAATGGAGACGTCAAAGCTTAAAGACGTTAAATAAGCGCTTTCTGGGAGGCAATCCAGCTATTTGTTTTCTATTTTTCTTGGTTGTATAGTTTAGGACTCGGTTAAAAAAACAAAAAAAAAACATAAACAAAAAAACACAAAAAATACCACCACAAACGTGACTTCATTTCTCTTACCCTTCCTCGGAGCTTCACGTTGAGGATGCCGTTCAATTCAAGTCTGAGGGAGTAGCTCACGTTTTCACCTTCGTTTCATTTTCTTTTATTTCTCTTTGATTTCGTAGTTTTTAGTGTGTTTTTTGTTTTTGTGAGTTAGAATCGTCCCAAGCACTTGTCCGGTGCCATATTTTGAGATGAACCTTGAACCTAGTATACTTAAGAAGTTGGCCTTTTCCCTGAGATTTTGCATATTTGAGCTAGGTTTTTTCTAAGCGTTAAAGCTTATTAGTCGGCTGAAAAACAATAGGTCGTAATTCTTTGGAAATCCTAGTGTTGCTTGTGGGAGGTTTAGACGAGGTTGCTAGGCTAGTTTATCGTTTATTCTCTCTATCCAGATGGTCATACTTCGTATATACGATGCTTTAATTCTTTTGATGAGGATTATTAGATCGTATGAAATCGAGCTTGTTCTGCAGAATAAAGAGTGCACACTAACACTCTGCTGTCGATAGAAATAATACCTAAAAGCATGATCTAAAATCGATATGAATGCATTGACCTTGACACTTTTTCGATGGTTTGGGTCTAAGTGGTGGGTTGGCGATCATCTTTCTACGTCCTAAGGGCACGACACAATAAAAACGTCGCCTACTCCGCTGCACTCTTGAACAAGATGCATGAGTATACCGTCATCGGTAGTCTGGGTCTAAGTAGAGGCTGGATCCCTTCAAATCCGAAATCCTAGAAGCCTAGTATGTCTGCATAATATAAAGAAAGAGACATAAAAAGAAGAAAAAAGAATAGAAGAAGAAAAAAAAGAATAAAGAAAGAAAGAAGCTCGGAAAAGAAACAAGTATCCTCGATTGTTCTACGTTTAGCATTTGTCTAAAGTCTTGTTTGGTGGAGAGGGTTACGGTGGCTTGTTTAATTTGCATTTGATTTACTTTCTCGTAGGTAGCCTTGGTGAACCTAGGATGAAGACTGAAAATTTAATTAGGTCGAATTTGCTCTCGACTTGCTAATTGATCGGTTAGGTTCGCTTTAGCAGTGTTTCTAGGAGAAAGGGGAATTCTCGGTTTTTGTATACCCCAAGTGTTCTACGTTTACGTTTACTTAGGGATAAGCAAACATCCAAGTCTGGGGGATTTTGATCGTTTCGTTTTCATCGTATTTTTTGCACGATTTTAGAGATGTTTACGATATAGATGCGATGTTTACGTATGATTTTGAATCTGTATTACTCATTTTTGTGTTTTCGTGTTCTACAGGTTTTAATACGTAGTTCATTTTGGAGCCAAAGGACGTACACGGGACAATGTAATACTAATAACATCAAGGATCATAACAGAGCAAACAGGACGAGTATCGACAAGGACTAACACAACCCATGCGGGGCATTAACCTAACCCGCGCGGGCTACAACCTCCAGTAAACTCAGCACGGGTCGAGGAGGTCATCAGCACGCACGAGTCTTCATGACCAACATCAGCCCACGCGGGGCACTCCTCAGCCCGCGCGGGGCACTTGTTCCAGTAGAAACAACACAGCTCGGGTTATACATCAAGCCCAATCGGATTCAGCACCAGCAAGAGAGCCCGCACGGGGCACACACTCCAGCCCGCGCGGGTCACGTCTGTCACCTGCAGAAACAAGAAAAGGAAACTTGCGGGAAAGAGAAAAAGAAAATGGTTAGTTGCCTACACAAAAAGGAAACATTGTTAGAGAAGAGGAATGAGAGTTATATGGCTAGAAAATAGAATGGAAATGTGTCCACTTACTCAAGAATATAAATCAATGCAAAGAAGAATGGAAAACTCACAAAAACAGCAAGCTGCAACAAAGAGGAAAGAAGAGGAAAGGAAGTGAACGACCAAAGAGGAAAAAGAGGAGAAAAGGAAAGAAAGAAAAAAGGAAAGACAAGGAGGAGAGCTAGGGTCCGTTCACTTAAGTTTGGAGAGGAAAAACACAGTCGTAGAGAGAGTTGCAGAAATAGAGTAGAGAGGAGAGCTGTTCATGAGTGCTTGCGGAGGAGACATTCAAGGGGCATTGGAGATCAATTCAGGATTATCCGAAATTTGAAGCTAGTGGAGTCATCAACGAAGTCAAATTTAGATGATTGAGAGATTTATGTGATCGGTGTTTCGTTTATTTATATTATATTCTTTTGTGTGTATTTGTGCAATTTGAAGACTACTTATGGATTATATTTTGATAATTATCAACTCTTTTATAAGAATATTTTTATTAATTTTTGTTTAGAAAAATTGATTTGGATATGGATACGGATATCCGACGAATATCCGAATATTTGTGGATATTCGAATTTACGAATATCCGAATTTACGAATACAAATACGAATAGTAAAATCGAATATTCGACGAATACGAATACGAATAGTCGGATATATGCGGATATTCGTTAGTTGTCAACCCCTATCAATTAATGTATTATTGTGAACTAATTGAAAAACTCCTGACTAAATATATGAAAAAATAGTTTATGTTTTTGTGTCATTTGAAATAACTTCGAATTTTTATACAATTTTCCCTTATATATATGTAAGGATATAAATTTATGCACTTAAATCTTATATATAAAATTTGTATTTTTTTTCTCTTCTGGTGCTTCCACTTCAGAAGGGGGGGAAAAACACATTTACAATCTGAATACAAGAGAAGAAAAAAGAACCCTTTTGTCTTATGGTTTATACAATGAACAAACAGCTTTATTGATACATTTAACTAAATGGAAATCAATTCAAGCAATTCATTGTATCTGTTTCGTACCTTACTGCAATTGTTGGCCTAACCACAACATAAATTTGTTCGTCATGTATCGTCTTCTTCTTGTGCCGTCAGCTTTTCTTCTATCCTCTGTCTTCTTCTCCTCCCTGTTGGCCATGACTTCAACCCCATTCCTTTCCCCGCAAGGTTCAGAGCCTCTTCGGTCCCTCCATTCATGGGTTCGTGGATTTTGTCGGTTTTTCTTTTCTCGTGGGTTTTCTTCTTCTCGCCATCGAACAAGTCTTGCATAGGATGCATCATATTTCTCTACAACGGTGGCTTAATGTATCATGGATTCTGTGATTCGAAGGTACACACGGTGGAAGAAGCGACAAAGGGAGGCCCAATGTATCATTGAATTGTGATTCAGAGATGCACACGGTGGAAGAGGCAATGGAGGGAGGAAGAGAAAGGACAAAACAGAGGGAGGCCGCGAAAGGAGATGATAGAGTAAAGCAATAGATGCTTGGTTGTTTTCTTCTAATGGTTTATTGTTTTACTCGCCTCTCTTTCTTTTTCTCTATCTCTCTCTTTATTTGATCTTTGTGGTGAAGAGGAAACGACCACGAGAAACTGGTCGAAGAGGCAACAGAGGGAGAAAGAGAAAGGACACAACTGAGGGAGGCTTAGTGTGTCATGGATCTTTTATTCAAATGTGCACATGGTAGGAGCGGTGATGGAAGGAGGCATATAAATTAAGTGACGGAGGGAGGCCGCGGAAGGAGGCGACAGAGTAAGTCAGAGAATGGTTGGTTGTTTTCTTCCCATGAATTTTTTTCTTACTCGCTCTCTTTCTATCTCTCTTTGATCTCTGCCGTTGAAAAGGAAATGACCACGAGAAACAAGGAAGACTAATATTAAGACGAACCAGATAAAGGGAGGCAAAAAAAGGACACGACAGAGGAAGGCCGCGAAAAGAAGCGACAAAGTAAGGAAACAGATGGTTGGTTGTTTTCTTCCAATAGTTTTTTACTCGCTATCTCTCTCTCCCTCTTTGATCTTCGCCAGTGAAACGGAAACGACCACGAGAAATAAGGGAAGACTAATGGCAAGATGATTCGGCAATGAGGGAAATGATAAGACGAATCAGAGAAGAGGAATGATGAACACATTCGACAAAACGAACGCTGTAGACGAACCAGAGAAGAGAATTCGCCTAGAAGGAAACATCTAAAGGGAATAGACGAGACCAAGAGAAGTTACGGAAAAGAGAAGATAATGGAAGAGAAAATGATGAAGGGAGGACACTAGAAGAGAGGGAAAGACAGAGATATTATCTAGTAATGTTTCAGGAATGGATCATGTGGGGTTTCACCAAAACACAAAGGACGATTCTTAGAGTTACTTGTTTTGGTGAACAGACGAGTGTAGGATATGAGTTCTGAACGTACAAAGCCTCTAGAGTATCTACACCGAGATCTACATTTGCTTTCAAACCTTTGATGTGAATCTGATCACGAACAGAAAATTGGTTCTTTCTCCATTATTCGTCTCTGTTTGGGGGCTAGGGTTTTGTTTCAATGAAAAGTGATTTTTTATACTACTAAACCTTTTAGGTATTTACAAACCCATGACTATTTAATATTACATTTTGGCACTATACTTTCAATCTCCCACTTGCCTTAATGTGATATCTCAAATAGTCTAAGTACATGTATCTCCATACTAATACATGTCCATGAATCCGATGTAAAACCTTCAAAGATAAAATCATGTATGATAATATTCGTCGGTGCTAACAAACTAATATAATTGCATTCCGCACTGATTGTCTTACAATTATAAGCATAGACCGAAACACTACTAAGTGTGTGATTACATAGGTTCATCACTAAATCGGTAGCTAATTAGTTTTCACTAATTAACTAATCTAGGTTGGTGTCTAGCAATACTCCTCAACGACTCGATAGCGTGAAATAACATCCTTACTCATACGAGTAACAACTTTACTCATAACGAACCATGGTGAAGATGATGTTAATATTTTTTTTCATCTTTACAACTCCGGATAAATCCTTGGCATGGTTTTTATTGTCAAGCCTTAAGGATTATCAACTATGCTTCATGCCAATAATAAACGACTGGTGAATGAACCCAAGAAACTCTTTTCTTCATTCATTTATGTAACCCCAATCAAGGATTTGGTACAACAGCTGACAACATAGAGCTCGAACTCATATCAAGAGTTGACGGATCCATATTGATCAGTCATTAACTACGGAAACACCTAATTACTCCTAATATCTATCCAGCTAGTAGAGAAAAATACTAGGTGTCTAAAAAAAAGAATAATAGATAGAATACCAGTTACTATGTTGATCTCAGGCATAAGAAAAGATCTAACATTCTGATTCTCTTGAGAAATCTTATTGACAGATTATTTGTAATTTAACCATTAAAAAATCTCCCTTTAGGTTAGTTCAGTGCTCGTATCTCAATGTGTATCACCCACATATAGTAAAAGACATCTACTGAATTTTATCACCATAGAAACCATCACATACATGTTTTTCTTTCTAGATCACTAAAGTCTTGGTAGTGATCCAACAAACAAGAACAGCTTAGACTAAGTCTTACCAAAACTTAACTCTCTTTATTATGATCTCTATCAGAACATCAAATTTCTAGACTTAATCATGGACTCTATCATACACCTATGACAATCATCAAATGATAAAAAATATAATGTCATATAAATTAAAATGATGTCTAAAAATAATACATAATTCGCTACTAGTCTCTATAACAATGTCTAACATATGTTACAACTAGTTCCAGCTCGCCATGTCCCTTAATCTGATTCTCAGCTTATGTTTATCAAACTCATTTGACCCAAATGCCTTCGTGATCAGATCTACTGCGTTTTTCTTTCCATCTACTTTCTAGATTTGAACCCCCACGCTCAATGATTTCTCGAATAAGATGGTACTTACGTAGAACATGCTTTGATTTTTTATGAGACGTTGGTTCCTTTGCCTAGGCTATAGCCCAGGCGATATCACTCAATAAAGGAATAGGTTCCTTTATCGAAGGTACCACACCAAGTTCATTTATGAATTTTCTCATCTAAACCACTTCTTTAGCCTCCTCACATGCAGCCATGTATTCTGCTTCGGTGGCCGAATAGTCTATCGTAGCCTGCTTGGAACTTTTCCAACTTACTGCTCCTCTATGCAGGCAAAACACATAGCTTGAAATGCATTGACTGTCATCCTATTTATCAAGAAACTCGCATTAGTAAACCCTTCTAACTCCAAGCTAAAACTTTCATATATGAGGAATTGGTCCTTAATCCTTCTCAAGTACTTAGGGATGATCTTTACCAACTTCCAGTGTCTCTCACCAGAATCTGCTTGATATATCTACTCACCACACTTACCTGGTAGGTTACGTCAGGCTTAGTACATGTCATGGAATACATGATGGCTCTCACTACGCTAGCATATAGGATCTCAATCCTCCCTAGAGAGAGTAATTCTAGTACCTATCGGAAGATAGCCTTTCTTGTAATTTTTCAAGTTGTATCATCTTACGAATATTGTCAATGTACTAGGACTAGGACATGGATAGTCCAAGTAACCTTTTTAATGTATCCCTATAGATCTTTATTCCTAGTATATAGGCCGCTTCTCCTAGATTTTACATGAAGAATTGATCAGACAACCATGATTTTATCTTTAGTAAGGCTGGTATGTCATTCCCTATAGGAAATATGTCATCTACATATAGCACAAGGAACCCACTAACCTTGTTGTACACACAAGGTTCTTCTTCGCATCTAACAAAGTTGAACTCTTCAACTGCTTTGTTCAAGAGAATTTTCCAGCTCTGAGAAGCTTGTTTTTAAGTCCATAAATGGACCTTTGAAGCTTGCACACTATGTCATTTTGAGATGACAACGTGAAACCTCAGATTGAGTCAAATATAATTCTTCCTAGAGCATTCAGTTAAGGAAAGTTGTTTTCACGTCTATTTGTACCACGTTCTTTCGAAAATATAATTTTTATCTTTTCTAAAAGTATGTCCACGGAGAAAAAATCTTCTATGACAATCAAACTAATATGGTCTCTTCCCATGTACTAGTAGAAATGAATCTGTATCCTCTATACAATATGGACATGTCAATCTCCTATGCGTGCTACATCCAGATAACATTTCATAAGCAGGAAAGTCACTAATTGTTCACAACAAGACCGCTTTCAATGTGAAATTTTTCTTCGTACTCACATCATAAGCATGAATTTCATCGTTCCACAAACGTCTTAATTCATGAATTAAGGGTTGCAAAAAGATATCGAAACTTTTCTTCGGATGTTCTGGTCTTGGAATCAGCAACGTCAAAAACAATACTTCTCTTTTTAGACACATATCAGAAGACAAATATACAGAGACAAAATTATCGACCACAGAAAAATATTGACTTCTAGATTGTCCATATGGACTAAAACCATCGGTGCACAGGCAAAGATAAACATTTCTCATTTCATATGCAAACTTAGGAAATATTTCATTGAAATCTTTCCAAGCCTTACCATCCGATGGATGTTACATTATCCTTTCGCCCGTCGAGTGTTCTGCGTGCCATCTCATTGCAACAACGATTTTTTTCTATTCAAATACACCTACTCAACTTGTTTGCTACAGACATATAGACCATTTTTTTGTACGGTACATATTTATGTGAAGATGGTTTCTTTGGACACAATCTGCTTGAACCACAAAATTTACATTCCAACAAGTCTTTATCATTTCCCCAAAACAACATGCAATTGTTTCTACAAACATCAATCTTCTCATGTGGCATTCCCAAATCTTTTAAAACATTCTATGTTTTGTAATATGTCTCAGGAACTCGATTATTTTCCGATAAATATTCACGCATGGTTTTTTAAAATGAATTCATGCATTTTTAGCAACATTGTAGTTTGTTTTTATACTCATAAATCTTGAAGACAAAGATAAATGAGATTGACATTCATGACAATCTTCATATGTAGGTTGTTTCGTCGAATCCAATAGGTTGAAAAATCGATATGGCTCATTGTTCGACATCTCTTCATGCAGTTACTCAACAATTCTAGGAAAAACATCTGACACCATTTCCACATATGGATTGATCGTCGATACTTCATAATCAATTTTTTCATTTCTTTCTATTTCTTGTGCTTCTTGCATAATATTTCTAACGCCACAATTTTCATCTTGAAATAACCAAATTTGTAATTCTCTATGAAATTCACATTGTAAAGATGTTTGCAAAAAAATTATTGACTTCGATACTTCACGTTTTGCATCTTTTTTAGGGACATAACATTGTCTCGCGTTCTTAACACAAAGGTTGTATTGATGCAAAACTCATGAACTACTCCAATCCATGTAAGAATTCTTATGTAATTCCCTGGTTACGGGATCTTTTCTTCTATATATCCACTCTCTCGATCTATATATATGTATATTAAAGAAGACGATATTATTTGAAACTATATATGGTGTTGATGGCTTGATGGTAGAAGGATCGATTTCAATCAATAAATAGTGAATTTTCGAACAACAACCTCAAAATTCTAACTTTCATAATCGCAACGGATTTCTGGTGCTCATGTTAACAAATATCCGTTGGAAAAAATGACGATTTTCAACGGTGTTTCAACAGACCAATGCAACGCATGATATATGTTGCTCGCTCGTTGATAATTGTAATGGATTTCAACAGACATGTGGTTGTTGATCATTTTCGAACATCTGTTGCAATCAACGTTGATAATTGACTTTTTTGTAGCGTTTTCACATCTCATAGTCATAGTAGGCAGCTATCGCAAGCAGAATCCAAATAGATTTAAGTATTGCCACATGGGAGAACGTTTCTTCATAGTCAATCCCTTCACGATGACTATAACCCTTGTCCATTAGACGGACTTTATAGGTCTCTACATGCCCATCCTTTCCAATCTTCTTCTTGTAAACTCATTTACAACCAATTGGTCTAGAATTCTCAGAAAATCAACCAAAGTCTATACTTCGTTGATATTCATAGATTCCATCTTGGATTACATGACTTTCCACCATTTCTCAGAATCTGAACCTTGTATAGCTTCTTGGAAAGTCAACAGATCATCATCTCTATGACCAATCACGTCCTTTTGCACCATCGGATTCAATATTTTATGCGCACGTTGAGAACGAGTAGACCTTCTCAAAGAGGCTTGTGCAACAGGTCCTACATGAACCGGAATGTCTTGTTGAACTTTTTCTTGAACATGTTCTTGAACTAGTTCTTGAACTGGTTCTTGAACAGATGCTTTCACTTCAACATTTGAAGATGGATTCCTTTGGCTCAATAGTAGATTATCCAGCTAAGATTGCTCACTTGACATATGATGTTCTTGAGCTTACACTGGTTCATTGGGTTCTTGAATTTCATCAAGAACTATTTCTCCACCATAAATTCTTTCTTCAAAAAATTCCATTTTCCAGAAAGGTTGTAGCTCTAGCCACGAACACTTTATGCTTAAAAGGGTGGTAGAAATAATATCCCATAGGTTCTTTGGGATAACCGATGAATCTACACTTATCAGACCTAGCATCTAACTTGTCTAATTGCAGTATCTTTATGAATGCAGGTCGACCCCAAACTTTTATGTGTTTCAGGTTGGGTTTTTGTCCTTCCTATGTCTCATATGGTGTCTTAGAGACAACTTTATTGGGAACTTTGATCAAAAGATATTTTGTCGCTTCTAAACCATAACCTTATAAATTTATTGGAAGATCTGTGAAACCCATCATGGATTGGACCATATTTAATATTTCGATTGCTCCTTTTGAATACACCATTATGTTGGGGTGTCCCAAGAGAAGTCCATTGGGAGAAAATCCTATTTTGTCTTAGATATTCTCCACTCAGGTCAGGCCTCAACACCTTGATACTTTTTCCGGTTTCATAAGATACACAAACCCATATCTCAATATATCGTCAGGGGAAGTGATAAAATATGAATATCCATCCTTAGCTTGAACTTTCATAGGTCCACATACATCAGTATGTACGAGTCTTAGAAGTTTCGTAGCTCTCTCTGGTTCTAGTAAACAAAGATTTGGTCATATTCGAAATAAATTTCAAACATAATAAGAATCTTCTAACAATAAGGTCTTGCCCATAGACATACAAAGAGAAATCGATCTTACGGCTAGAGCAGCAACACTTGTGCCATTTCCAACCTTCAGACTGAATTCTCATATCTTGAACCTTCTACCGATCCTTAGTCCCTGCAACATATTGCAGATGTTAAAGCTGCTATCTATATCCAAGGTCCCATGGAAGTCTTACCTCATTTCTTGTCACCAAGCGACTTAAGGTATTCCTTGCAGTTCCTCTTCCAATGACCCTTCTTCTTGCAGAAGAAGCACTCAACATCTGACTGGTTGGTCGTGCTAGCACTGCCCTTAGCCTTGGTCACACCAGCCTTAACCGCACTTTGGTTAGTTCTGTGATTTTCTTGCCTTTTCTCTTCTCATAATAATATTGGCTCACCAACATCACAGTACTAGATCCTTTCACTTCCATGGATGTCTGCTTATGGTAATCCATCAGCATGTTATGCATCTCATGCAAATCAACATCCATCTTGTTCATGTTGAAGTTGACAATGAACCGTGAAAAGAGTCTAAGAGTGACTGTAGGATCAGATCATATTGTAACTTCTTTCTGAACGTGCACCCTAGCTTTTCAAGTTGTTCCATAAGACTTATCATCTTTAGAACATGGGACGACACTGAAGAGTTTACAGTCAGACTGGACTTGAACAAAGTCTTCAACAACTGATACCTTGTCGTACGACTTTGTGATCTATACATCTTCTTAAGATGTTCGATGATCTGTGGAGTAGTCATATCCTCACGCTGCCTTTGGAGTTCAACACTCATCGGTGCCAAGATGATGCACTTTATAAGAGTGCAATCATTATCATGCTTCAAAAACCATTGATGGCATATCAATCACATTGATCAGCTTCTCATCAGTCAAAATCAGTCGCAAATTATGTTGCCAATCCTCGAAATTATCTCCAACAAGCTTGTGGGTCTCGAGGATTGAGCACAAGGTCAAAGAATAGATATTCGAGAAATCTGTTAACAATTAAATAGGAAAACATAAACAGTAAAGAATGAACATCAGAATATCATAAAGACATGGAATTTTATCTATATGATATGCCTTCTAATGTTGCAATAACATCAGAAATCCAATTTCATACTAGCATTAACTTACAAATATATGCCTCAGCTCCTTGGTCGTCAAGACGTTTCTCAAACATATAAAGTAGGTTGATTATAAATTTTATCATCATAAAATTCACAATCTAAACATGTAGCTCTACATTACATAGTCACTTCGTTGTCAGGTCGTTCCAATTGATATAGTTAATTTCATCCCTCATCTTATGGTCGGATAACTATTAAGTTCATGTCCCCCAGATAGTCCAAGCATATACAAGAACTAAGTGATTCCTCCCACTAAATATCTCATGTTATAGACACATTAATCTAATTCTTGAACTACATGTCTTCTGGTTGTCACGTTGTTCCATGTAAACAAGAACCTATTCATACGTCTAATTTGAAGTAAAAGACAAATGATAAACAATTTATCATTAGAACTCAATTATTTGGGATTAGACAAAAACATCATTCGGTCTGATGGTCGAACCATACGGTAGTCTGATAAAACTGTCATGATATCAAACTTCAAAGCCATATTTTACGAAGATCCCCGGCATCTCTATTGACTCGATGGAGTCGTCTCACGGCTCAATTGAGCGATCATCCTTTGGGATGATCCATCGCGATGTTTGAGCTTCGGCTCAATCGAGCCAAACCGCCACTCAATCTAAGTCGAACACTCAAGCAAGAACCATAATCACGATTCTTTCGACGGATTTTGATCCTTTTTTCTAAAAAAATTGATCCTAAATCCTAAATACATACGATCAGACGCTTTGATACCACTATATGATTGCTAACGAGGTAGCAGAAGCGTTTCTATAACAACTCGAATATAGATCTAGTCATGTTTCACAAAAGGATCATGTGTGGTTTCACCAAAATATGAAGAACGATTCTTAGAGTTACCTGTTTTGGTGAATACGAATGGACTGGAAAAGAGACCACACGGTCCGGGCCCTGTTGCCGGGGTACATATTCCACAAAAACAAGGTTCGACTACGAGGATTGATAGGCCCAAGCTAAGCCCTCTAGTGATCAACTCATGGGATCCAACTATCCGCGCCGGGTCGTGCTAATTCCATACGAATCAGAATTGAGAAGGTTCTCGGGCAAAGATCCAAAGACCAAGACTCCAACGGGAATTGCTCCAAACTCCTACGGGATCACTCCCGGGAATCGATCTTTCTAGAGGTACTTTCTCCACCCCGAGTAACCTCTTTAACAACCTTTTTCCCACAACTGGATGAAATGAAATTGGTGTTGGGCCTAAGGGCTTTCTTTCTGACTTTACCTGCGTTGTAGTAGTTAAAGGTATGAAGTAACTCTACTGATTGTAGGATGTGAGCTCCGAGTGTACGAAGCCTCTAAATTATCCATACCGAGATCTACCTTTGCTTTCAAACCTTTGCTGTGAATCTGATCATGAATGGGGAATCAGTTCTTTCTTCATTTTTCGTCTTTGTTTGTGGGCCAGTGTTTTTTTTTAGGAAAAGTAAAGTTTTATAATACTAAAATTTTTAGGTATTTAAAAAATAACCCCATGACTATTTGATTTACATTTTGGCACTATACTTTCAGGTGTAAATCCCATTATTTAAGATCTTTCTAGGTTACATGATTTTATAGGAAACTAGTTCGATTTCATTCACAGTTAACATAGTCTAAGCCAATATAGATATTCCTCAAATCCTACTGCCCTTGCTTTTTCTTATCTTTCTGATGGACGAGTGAACTTACCTCCAGCTTCCGACTAAGGTCCTTCTCATTCTCAGGCTTACGGGGAAGAGGCTCTCAGAGTAGTTAGCGGCAAAAGAAGAGGATTACTTTGCCTCAGTAACATCCCACGGGTGAGGAGATGGGCTAAAGAATTGATTAAAAGGTCATTGGATGAAATGAAATTGGTGTTGGGCCTAAGGGCTTTCTTTCTGACTTTACCTGCGTTGTAGTAGTTAAAGGTATGAAGTAACTCTACTGATTGTAGGATGTGAGCTCCGAGTGTACGAAGCCTCTAAATTATCCATACCGAGATCTACCTTTGCTTTCAAACCTTTGCTGTGAATCTGATCATGAATGGGGAATCAGTTCTTTCTTCATTTTTCGTCTTTGTTTGTGGGCCAGTGTTTTTTTTAGGAAAAGTAAAGTTTTATAATACTAAAATTTTTAGGTATTTAAAAAATAACCCCATGACTATTTGATTTACATTTTGGCACTATACTTTCAGGTGTAAATCCCATTATTTAAGATCTTTCTAGGTTACATGATTTTATAGGAAACTAGTTCGATTTCATTCACAGTTAACATAGTCTAAGCCAATATAGATATTCCTCAAATCCTTGCAGAGCTATTCATAAAAAATGTTTTTTCCGAGAACGAGGAAAAGCCAAGTCAATGGGATTTTGATCACATTTAATTCACTTTATGAATTTTCATACGTTTCTTTTATCATTTTGCATCTTTTTATTTCTTTTTTACATCTTTTTGGACCATTTTAAGATCTTTTAGGTAATAAGGACTAAGAAGAACACTTAGGATAAACATGAAAACTTTAAGCACAAGAACGAGCATTCGAGACAAATCAGTGAAAATGCTCGTCCCGAGCCCTCTACGTGCTCAGTCGCGCATACTAAAGTCCATTCTTAAAATTTTCCAAAGAATTCACTCGGATAGAGTGGTCATTCACTGAATCATGCAAAACTTGAAAATGCATCCAATGGATTCGCTCAACCCGCGCGGATGGCTACTCGACCAAATATCCATGCATCGAGAGATATCCTTTTTGTTTTAGTGGATTCGCTAGACCCGAGAAAGAGATTACTTGACCAAGCGTTCGTCCGTCGGGGGGTGTCTTTTTGGTCTAGAGGATTCGCTCGACACAAGTGGTCCTTTACTCGATCAAGCAACCCATCTAAATAAATCAAAACATTTTCTATTTCCATGAGGCAAACACAGAACAACAAATCATTCGGTCCAGGCGATGGCCTACTCGGTCAAGTGATGTGTTGAATGTATTTAAAACATCAAATTTTTAATTGTTTAAAAATGAAGGATGTTTCTCTATTATAAGAGGAAATTTTTCTAAGAAAATGGGAGGAGAGAGGATGGATTTGGACAAGGAAAAGAACTCTAGAGAAACCAAAAGTGAGAAACATTTGAGGATAAGGATGGGAAAATTACCTGACGAACCCGTCTCGACCCGAAATTCATCCCAAATCCGCAAAAAAAAAAAAAAATTGAATCTGTGGGTTTGGGTAATGAAATTTCATTACTAGCGGATTTGGGTTCGGTTTCGGATTCTTGAATCTCTAAGACGGGTACCCGAGATATTAAAATACCTTTACATGTTATATTATTTATAAAATTTCCATTAAGGTTTCTATTGGTAGCTTGCATCCTCTCTTTCCAAGCAATCTCTTTCACAACAGTTTGAGACACCGAACCAGATCTTTCTCTTCTATTCTCCCTCCTTTCGACCATCCCTTTTTTGACGGTCGTCCATCTCTTTCTATTCATCTCTCTTTTTGGTCGTCTATCGCTCTTTGTTTGTCTCTCTCTCTATTCGTTTCTCCTTCTTCATTCATCTCTCTCTCATCGACAATTCGTGGTTTTCTGGTCATCCTCCATCATCTTGTCTCGCTGGTCATTCACCATATTAGAAGTTAGATCTGTATGAGTCAAAAGACAGAATAAGATATGGGAGCCGAACTCGCGAAATAAACGGTCATCCCTCTCTCGCCTTTTGCCTCTCTTGTTGGTCATCTATGAGTTGTCGGTGCATCTGTATATGTGGAGTATAATAGAGAGAAGGTTGCAAAGAAAGGAGATCCTGAATTTGTTTCGGGTTTTGGGTACCTGCTAGTACATGGTTCATCTTTTGGATATCCGAAATTCGGGTACTCATGATAGACGGGTTTGAGTTTAGGTAGAAAAATTATTATCCGCTCGAGTTTGGGTACTCTAAAATTTTTGGTTACCCGGTCCGTGCCCACCCCTATTATAGGATTGTGCCCAAGGAGTGAAGAAGCTATTTGAATCACACCAAGAGATAGAAGACGAGTAAAAGCGGATTGAAGACAAGATCATGACTCCAAAAAATCGAGATAGATCGAATGAACATTCATAACTCTTATCCTTTCTCATTTTTATTTGTATTAGTTCACGGTCTATAGGTTTGATTCCATAGTAAATTAAGTATTGTATGTATGTGATTCTTATGATCTTAATCCGGAATATTATTTTCTTAATTCTATGGTGTATTGCATGCTTTACTCTTTCAATTTACGATGGATCCCGTAAATTGATTATAAGTTGTTTAGTTCATATTGATTAGGCTAGATCTAGTGTAATAAAGAGGCATGAGAAATCATTTGGCAACTGATTAATCTGTCTAGGAGCGAGAACATTGTGTGATAATGCATTCAATATAGAGGTCATCGCGTAGGTCTAGATATTGGATAAGAGTCTCA
This sequence comes from Gynandropsis gynandra, assembly GCA_036759665.1. Lineage (NCBI taxonomy): Eukaryota > Viridiplantae > Streptophyta > Magnoliopsida > Brassicales > Cleomaceae > Gynandropsis > Gynandropsis gynandra. The sequence goes on from CM071867.1 coordinate 37,827,778, forward strand.
TTATGAGAGTAGGTAGAGTCATTAATTAGGTTCGATGTATAAGTTGTTAGGCGGAGACGTCGATAATTTGTACATTCGATAATGTTTGCACTATGAGAATATGTAGATCCAGATTTGCACTATGAAAGCAGGTATATCCACTTAAGATGATGAATCCTTGAACAAATAAGAACGATAATTTTGAAATCTTTAGCTAGTTTGCATATGTAAAAATAGTATTCGAGTCTAATATTACCATCTCAACTCGTATATAGATAGTAGTTTATATCAAACTAACTATTCATATACACGCATATTCTATATATTTTCTATATATTTTCATGACACTAGTTTTCATGAACAATTACATTGAAGTACACTCAGTCCATGTATTCGACATAGGTACACACGGTCTGTATCCTTGTGGAATGTCTAGTATAGGTTATAAAGTTAAATGATAAAATTTAGGTCATACCTAGATTACGTGCATCAAATTCGTAGAGTTTGTCTTACGTATAAATAATTTATAATGTCTAGAGGAAGAAGACGATGAATAAACTCAGGTGGAGAAATAAGGAGTGTTCGGGAAGAGAGAATTATATAATCAATTTTTTTTTGTTTTTAAATGAATGTTTTTTTCTAAATCGTTTTCGATGATGTGGTTGTCAATGTGATATCCACGTTATCGATGGTTAACGGGAAATCGAATGAAGTTCACGGCTTTAACCAATATATTTCTGTTTGGAAATCGATTTACGAGTTTGTGTATTGTTGTATAGTATGTGTATCATTTTGTGAAATTGAAAAATAAAAATGAATTTTTTTATAATAATACATATAAATTTTTTTAATGACTGGAAAACAATGTAATATAACATAATTATATTAATTATGTTATAAACCAGTTGTATAACAGAATTATACACCTTTTGAGTTTCATAACATTCGAAACATCGTACACCATTTAAATTTCTAAGTGAAAATTTTAAACTGGATCCACATTACTTTCACATTGCATTTTAATAAAATCAATTCGGAGAGTCTAAAAATAAAAGAACCTCCTAGAATAACAAAGTCAATAACGCATTTTTTTAAATGGCCGAGAAAAACCAATACATTTGAAATTTGAATGATGTAATAAGATTCAAGCGTTACTATAATTCCAAAAACGAAATAATACACTTACTAAGAAAATCGTCGTTTCCATTTATAACAATTCGAATATAATTACATTCCACATCGAGAGACGCGCGACGAATAGGATTATTCCACGTTTCGAAACAAAGGCGAGTACGAAGTTATCGCACGCGCAGGCGAGTGGATTAAATCGCATGAACAAGAACGCCTTTGGGATTATGTGGGAGCTATCTCGTCTCATTCCCTCGCATCCCCGCTTTGTTCAAATTTTCAAAAAACGACCTGCCATCTCTCTCTTATTTTCTCTTAGTTCTCGAGAAAATCACTTCCTCCTGATTGAATAGCCTTGTGGTTCTTCAGTCGCTGTTCACTTATCAAGAAATTCAATGATATGAGACACTTGTTGAAGCGGCGGATTATTTTCTTCTGCAGATCCGCGCTGCGATTTCTTGACGTATCTGTTTGTAGAGCCATGGGTTGTTTCTTCAACTGCTTCCGCGCCAGAGATGATCAGCCTACCAATAATCTCGCTTCTCAATCTTCTCGTGTCAAATCCACGGTAATTCTTCTGTTTCCCCATTTTTCGATAGTTTTAGGGCGAAGAAACGTTTTCTTTTTGTCGTTTATTGGTTTATAGACGTTGAATCAGCTGTTTGGAAGCTCATAGAGAGAATCAATGGTCTTTGGGGCGAGTTAAACTGATCGTCGTGTCCTGTTTGGCCGTTGAGCTTGATTCCGCCAACGATGCATGTTGACGCATAGGGAAATCCCAAGAATATCCTACTGCTAACATCTTTTTACATTTTATGCCTTATGCAGAGAGGTCAGCCTTCGCAGCATCCTTTATCAGCCTTATTTCTGTCTGAAGGTGAATCTCCTTTTTTACTTGTATTCTGTATTTTTCGAGAAGTATGACTCATTGAAGTTTGAGTTCTGCTCATGGCTGGGGATTACAGGTTTCTTTTGGTCTTGCTTTTTTTTTTCAGTGAAAGCGTCGTCATCTGACCCTGAGAAAGAAGGATTTGTCTTGGATTCTATACATATCGACAAAGGCCTCAAGGAAGAGGTATGTTAGTATTGGTAAACCATTACTACTGTCTATGTGAGTTTTGAACTTTGTTGGTTTTAGAATGATCAAGATTGTTATATGGATGCATTTTAAATTGCAATTTGTTCAACTTTTTCATTTGATGCAGCTTATGTCTTGGTACAATCATTTGCAAATATTTTTGCATTTTAAGTAATTAGTTTCTGAAGATTAGAAAAACCAGCCAGATATGGTTTAGCAAGAATACGCTTTTTCCCCATGTCTATAGATTTTTATTGTCGACCCCTTTGGTTTGATAGCGTTATTTTGTGGTTGTACTTGTCGAAATTACAGGCGCGTTTTCTTAAAGCTTGTGGAACAATACCAGAGACCCCAATTGAAATCCGGAAAGCGTCCAAAGTACAAGATACTCCTCAACATGAAAGAGATTCTGAATCTTTGCAATTTCATTCCTGGATTTCCAATAGCTCTGCTTTGAAGTTTAGCATGGATGAGAAGAAAACTGACGAGTCTCCAACTCCTCTCAAAGCTTGTGAAGAATTAAGACAGCATTCAGTTACTTCAGAGCAAACACCTAGCAGGTGGAATGCCTTACCTTGTTTTGTTTAATAAACACCTGGTCTATGTTTAGGTTGGGAACAGAAAAGCATCTTAGCATCTGTTCCCTATGCTGATAGAAGTGATGTTTATATTATCATACAGGGTTCTCACACCTTATTCTTTCTGTCGTTTCTGTTCATGCTAGTTGTGTGACCAATACCCCAAACAGTGGAAGAATCTCCTATGGTTCTTGTGATGCTGATGGAGAAGTGCTTGGAAACATTGGCTCAGAATTCAGGGGTGCGCCTGCAACTGGAAATTTATCCAGAAGGATCAAAACTGTGCGGTTTGAGTGCGACTTTGACCAATCATTCTCTTCTAGTTCTTCCCATGACAGCAGTTCAAGAAAGTCTGAGATTATAGCAAAAACTAAAGTTGCAGCGGCCTCACCTAATCCGACCCCGTTGAAGCTCTCTGATGAGATGCAAACTCCTGGGACCATCTTTCCCACAAATCTTGAATCAACTGGAAGGGGGAAGCCAAGAATAAGGTCGCAGTTTGTATATCCAGTCTCCAAACTCATTGAAAATGCCTCTTTATTTAATGTCCCTGAGGAGTCAGATGAGAGCCTAGAAAAGGCTAAAGAGCAGATCCACAATGAGCTGATAGAGGGTGGAACTGCCAGTGCAGAAATTTGTGGAGGAAAAGGGGAAGAAAGTTCATTTGAGAAAATTTCGTCTGCCAAGACTCCTGGAGTTGCTATGACTCCTGGTGACAGGCCTATCATTGGGATGGTTGCTGCTCACTGGAACGAGGAAGAGCTCTCAAAAATTTCGCCCAAGTGGTGGGATGGAAATGGGATTCCAAATTCAACAAACAAGTATAAGGAGGTAATCTTGTCCTCATCTATTCTTTGTAAACTCTTGACTTTACGCTCTTTGGCTTAAATCTTTTGCACTGGAACCTGCTTTCTTTGCAGGACCAAAAGGTTAGTTGGCACGCGACACCATTTGAAGAGAGACTGGAGAAAGCCCTTTCCGAAGAGAGTTTCATTTCTCAAAAGTATGCATTCCTCTCTTCCAAAATCATCAACGCTTGAATGGCCCGATTTGCGCATGCGTTACTGTTCTCATATGTTATACAAAAACTCTGTTCTGCAGGAAGACTTATAGTGGGAGGAGTGTTGGAACATTGGAAGAGGTTGAAGGGGACACAGCTATATCACAGCTGCATCATTCAGCAGCACAATCCAAGTCAGTTGTTTCCTTCTGAGAGTCTGAAATGGTGTTGTGCTTCGTACAGAGTAATAGTGCTGATTATACCTATCATGAGCTGCAATGATATGGATATATCTTTGCTTTATGGCATTTATAGAGTTTATATACTTAATGCTTATACAACAATTTTTTTAATGAGCGAATGAATGCATTGTCAAATATAAGTTTGAATCTCATTGAATTAAAAGTTCGTTCAAAATTTTAGGATTTTTTATTATCCTAGATAGTATAAGGTTATGATTTATATGTTAATCGACATCAAATAGCACAACATTCTCCTCATGGTTTGGTTTGATCGTGGAGAATAGACATTATAATTGATGGTAATACATTATTATCATGTCAAATATGAATTTAAGTTTAATATAATAAAGGTTAGTATAAAATTTAAAATTATATAAAATTATATATAGAAATGTACGGTTTTTGTTTTAGTCGACATGGAGTAATATAACATAACGTTTGTATTAGTATTACACTTTGTTTCATTACATGGCAAAACAACATATGATACACTCAGATTTCACGTGGTATGAATGGAACTATGTACATTGGTTGAGTGTTGGATGCTTTCAAATCCTTAAATGGAGCAAGGCAGAGGTTCCATCGAGTCCTTTTGCATTGTAAAAAGTTGCATACTCCTTGATTGTGGTTCCTCTGTATTTGGGAGGACTCTGTTCAGACAGAAGCTCTTTGATGGGTTCGTAGACTCGATCATTTGGAATCATGCCCGTGGTGAAGAAACACGCAACAGAAACTCGCGGCCCTGCTCTATTCGCCACTACTCTATGCTCCACGCTTTTGAATTTCCCATTCGTTATAAGCTGCATTACCCAAAACACCATAACACAGTTTTAAATCAAAGACAAGTACACCATTATATGGTAAATAACTATTACTTGCCTGCAGAAGATCTCCAATGTTAACCACGAGAGCCCCCGGAATTGGAGGGATATGAAGCCAGTATTCTCCATGGACAACTTGTAGCCCTCCAATGTGGTCTTGAAGAAGAAGTGTGAGGAAAGAATTGTCGGAGTGCTTACTTGTTCCTAAAGTTAGGTCAGGCTGAGGACATGGTGGGTAATAATGGCAAAGCATTAACAGACCCTTTGAGCAATCCATGTCTTTGAGATGGTTAGGGCTCAAACCAAGAGCTTCCGACAGAAGCTCTAAGAGCAACTCCCCTAGTTTCATCACTTGCTTCGAGTACTCCAACATTATGTCCCTGAAAATGTTTAACCTCCCCTTTATTCAAATTTTTTCTAAGGCCTTTGATCTTCAATTCTTATCCGAATTCATAACCAAATGGAGTCTTACACGAGTCTTGATTTAAATTGCATAACTTGTTAGAGATGATAAGCGCTTAGTTTAATACAATATTTTATATTTGGATTTTTTTTTTGTAAAAATATATTAATTTAGATAAGGTTTAAGAACTTATATAATTAACTTTTTTACATTTATATAGAAAATATAATGCTATACATTAATAATTAATAATACTTTCAAATTAACTTTTAAACGCTCATATATATATATATGTGGTATACATAAATTAATTTTAAAACTAATTATTATAGTTTATATATTATTTTAAAAAATAATATAAGAATTTAAATAAAACAAGTTTAATTCATATATATATAACTCTATTACTTTTAAAATAAACTTTGTTTAATGTTATTTTTCTTTTAAATTTTTATAATTTAAAAAATGTTATAAAATTGGTGATATATGATGCGAGGATACTCACTGAATAACCCCAAGAATTATTCTGACAAAACATCAAACCAGAAACCTAGTATGGAATCTGGTGAAGAAGCCATTCTTTGTATCACTTGTTTTCAGGACCTCCTTGTCGTAGACTCAAAAGCAAAGAAGAGCAGGCAAATCATCCATCAAAGCGTCATAGCAAAACGAAGACATACCCACAAACCACCGGCAAATCTTCCGGCGTCGGAGGTTCCGGGGCCATGTAACAAGAGAACGTATCTCTCCAATTAGCAGCCTCAGAACTGTACAGATCGAAATTGCTTAAGTACCGAAATCTTCTGCTGAAATCGCGACTGTAGAACCCTTTTTTCACTTCTGGGTCTTGCTCGTGAAACCCAACAACTCCGTTTTTCATATTCTCAAGAACATCGAGTGAGATTCCATGATTGATCACTTGGAAAAAACCCCATTTCTCTGCTGCTTCTCTCATCTTCTCGACTACGTTCCTCCGAGTAGTCGCGTCCTCGTAAACGCCGCCTTCGAGATCTATAGTGGGTATTGTTGTCGAGTATGAATCTGAAGAAAGTGGCTTCGGATTCTGTAGGTTCACATGCGGGTGATGGAAAATCCGTGGAATTTCTATGATATCGGCGTCGACGAGGCCTTTCACGCCCGTCTTCATATCATCGAAAGCCTTTAATTCTCTTGCTCGATCATATGAAGCCGTGTTCGTTGTCTCCATCGTTTTCCTCAGAAGAGACGAACTATGTAAGTGTCATCAATGAAAGAAAATCTTTTTTTGGTTTATGGGTTCAAAGGATTATGGCCGAAAAGGTGGATCGAGTAAGGTGATGATGATAAGGGTGATGGAAAAATCAAGGCTTGGAGTAGTTTGGGGCCCACTGACTTTACATTTTCATCACTTGTCACGTCTGTGATTCATTAGCTCTTCTCTTAGGTTATCTTTCCACGCTTATAAAATTGTCGTTCGTTTTGAGTTACACCACAACATGGAGGAAATCAAAGACAAGATCTGTCCATAAGAATTATGAACGGAAAGAGGAAAATGTAATCATAAACGCAGTAGTCACCATGGAAACATTCAAGGCCTCTGAAGAACAAACTGGGGGAAACGGATTGTTAGAATGCTTACTTGTGAAGCACGTTTTCCCCAGAGAAAATAAAAAGGAAAAGAAATAAAATGGAGATGCGGGGTATCGATCCCCGTACCTCTCGCATGCTAAGCGAGCGCTCTACCATCTGAGCTACATCCCCTTGTTGGGAATGCTGTATTGATATACTAATTTTATCCGCAGTACTTATTACCAAATGTTAAGTTTAAATAAAGTCTTTAAAGCAATTTGATAAATATAAAAATATATAAACACATATTTTTTGGAGAAATTATATATTATTAAATTAATTACTTTTAAAAAATATAATAAATGATTATATATTAAATTAATTATTTTATTTAAATATTTTTTATTTTCAATATAAACTTCAAATTTAAGATTTAAAATATGTTACATTATCTATCAATTTTGATTAAAGAGAGAAGTATTAAAATTTTTAAATTTAAATAATGATAAAATTTTAATATAAAATATTTATTTTTTTCTAATTATTAATGTTACAATGTTTTGTCTCTTTATTAACCTTTTTTTAATATGCAATATATGTTTGAAAAAAAATATTTTATGATATTTTAATCATAAAAAAACTATTGTTTATGATATTTCAATCATTAAAAAGTATTTCAACCATTATATTAACTTGAGAATTGATATGTTTTAAATATTATTTTTTATTTTTAAATATATTAAACAATATATAGATTAAAAACTATTATTAAATAAAAATATAAACTTCCACAATTTATTCAAATATTTCCAATTCCAAACTTTTTTAAATGAGTTGATTTTATAATATTTTTTAAGTATAAAAACACTACAAGAAAATCAGGTTTTAGGGATTGAAAAATCCGTCCCTAAACAGGTCTAGGGACGAATTAGGGACGATCAGCGGTAGTCCCCAATCGCACGTCTCCAAATACTATCCGTCCCCAATCCGTCCCCAATTAAAGAAGAAAATTTCAGTCCTCAATCCGTCCCCAATTAGGGACGGAAAAATTAGTCCCCAAACAGTCCCGGGATTGGGAAAGAACCGGTTTCCGTCCCTAAAAATTGGAGACGGATCGCTGCAGCCGTCCCTAAATTTAGGGACGGAAATTAGCCGTCACTAAATTTAGGGACGGAAATAAGCCGTCCTTAAATTTAGGGACGATAACAATGATCCGTCCTTAAATTTAGGAACGGCTAATTTCCGTCCCTAATTTTTTTAAAATAAAAAAAAATAAAATTTAAAAAAAGTTCGTAATCCGATATTTTTTCTTTACCTTTGGATGAAGATGAAGTTTTTTTTAAGTAAAAACACTACAAGAAAATCAGGTTTTAGGGATTGAAAAATCCGTCCCTAAACAGGTCTAGGGACGAATTAGGGACGATCAGCGGTAGTCCCCAATCGCACGTCTCCAAATACTATCCGTCCCCAATCCGTCCCCAATTAAAGAAGAAAATTTCAGTCCTCAATCCGTCCCCAATTAGGGACGGAAAAATTAGTCCCCAAACAGTCCCGGGATTGGGAAAGAACCGGTTTCCGTCCCTAAAAATTGGAGACGGATCGCTGCAGCCGTCCCTAAATTTAGGGACGGAAATTAGCCGTCACTAAATTTAGGGACGGAAATAAGCCGTCCTTAAATTTAGGGACGATAACAATGATCCGTCCTTAAATTTAGGAACGGCTAATTTCCGTCCCTAATTTTTTTAAAATAAAAAAAAATAAAATTTAAAAAAAGTTCGTAATCCGATATTTTTTCTTTACCTTTGGATGAAGATGAAGTTGAATGTTTTGAGGCCATTGCTCCAAGTCCGAAAATACGACCTTTGTATGACGTAACTTGCTGTAAAACAAATATCGAGAATTAATAACATTTATAAATAGTGAAATTAGATCATAGTAGAATGTCATTATTACCTCGAGATACAACTCGTTGTACTCTTCCCGACTAAGAGTAGTTTGTGATCCATCTTCTCTCGGGGGAATTTGCGATACTCGCTCCGCTGCCATGTTTTCAATTTCATCGTGAAGGCTTTTCGCTTTGGGATCCATCCACGAACCATCTGACTTCTTAACGTGCATACGTTCCAACAATTCTAGATACGGTGGTTCGGATCCCTTCTCTTTCGCCTGAAACAAATAAAAAAGACATAGTTTAATGAAATGTTAATTTTATATAAATGCATAAAAAATTAAATAAAGCTTACCAGATCTTCGTATACTTCCACAAAAGAGCGAGATCCTACCGTGTGTACGCTTATCCCGTATCCTTCTCTATCAGAACGTCGGGATTTACTTGCTCGCTCGCTCTTTGCTTTAAATTCTGGGGAATCCCAATATGCGCACATCTGATCCCAAATATCTTCCGCCATCCAATTGGGTTTTCCTTTTGTCTCTCGTCTTTCCCGACATTTACCTACGATAGACTTGAGACGCTTTGCCGCATTTTTTTCAAATTCGGACTTTACTAGTCCGGTAAGGGCGGGATTCGAAAATTTTTTTTGCTGAAATAATAATAAGCTTATTATATTTAAATTGTAATTTAAATTACTTGATAAAATTAAAAAAATGTTTAAAACATACCACAATGATTTTCACCATCGTTGCTTAATATGTGGATCAGTACGTGTCCAATTGTAATACGGCCGATCGTAATCAGCTTTTATCGTCATTGTTATGTGACGATTAAGTTGATTATATCCAAACTTACAAATCAAAATGAAAGATAAATTAACATTTAGTTAACTATTTATAATTGAGATATGAAATTGAGTATACATACCATAATCCGCCGTTTCCTTGAACATGGTCTATAAGAGGAAGCTTGCGTCGTTCTTCATCCATTGCTAAAATTTCTTCCACTGTTGGTTCCTCGTATATATCTGGGTCGTGATTCATTACTGGATCGGGTGGTAGTTGCATTTGCAGATAATATGGCATATATTGCCCCGATTGTGTCGATCCAGTGTTTCGGAAGAAATTGGATTCATATAATCTTCAAACCCTAAATTGGAATGTCGGGAATGAGATGAAAGGTTGCCACTTTCCTCAGACTGAGGGCGGTTTCTCGTTTTACCGCCTGTTCCAACGCCGTCACGACATACTGAAATGTGAAATTAAGATATTACGATACCACCTCCAAACCAATCATCTCAATTTCTAAATTTCAACGTAAATTTCTCAATTTCAAACCAATCAAATCTAGCATCAACACATACTTCTAACATCAACACATAAATAAATAACTAAATTCCATGCTCCTACCTTGAAATTCCAGCTAACTTAGAACCAATTCCAGCGAAATTCCATGCTCCTACCAAGTTTTTTTCAACTAATCCTTGTATGAGTATACTAATTATAACTAATACCCAGGACTTCAATGTAAAACACAGAATCGAAGATTACTAAACACAAAATCGAGACTACAAAAGACTGAAATTGGCGGGTTCTGGGATACCTGACCGGAAAATGCGAACGGGACGGCGACGGAGGAGGGGAGGGAGATGCGAACGCGTTGGAAGAGTCTAAAATGGGGAATCGAAAATTTATATTAATTTGGGGATGGACACATAAAATCCGTCCCCAATTGGGGACGTGAGTGATGCAACCGTCCCCAATTGGGGACGGGCGTGACGCAACCGTCCCCAAATGGGGACGGGCTTTATCGAACGCGTTGGAAGAGTCTGAAATGGGAATAAAAAAATTATATTAATTTGGGGACGGACACATTGGGGACGTAAATTATTTTTCCGTCCCCAATTAAGGACGGGCTTTATGTTTCCGTCCCCAATTGGGAACGGCTCATCCGTCCCTAATTGGGGACGGTTCAACCTTCCGTTCCCAATTCCGGGATCGGGGATTGACTAGGGCCTAGACGATAAATCGGGATCGGGACGATTGACCGGGATCGGGGCCGGGACGATTGACCGGGGACGGGGTCGGGACGATAGATCGGGATCGGGACGATAGATCAGGATCCGTAAACGTATAATCATAAAAAACGTATAATCATTGAGAAATAATTTGTAAACGTATAATCATTAAGAAATAGAAACAATCATTAAAAAATATATAAAAAACCAATCTGTAAACGTTTAACATGATTCATCATCAAAGTCACACAATTGTTCTGTCGACTCTTCTGTATCTGATTCAAATTCGTCATCTTCTTTTTCTTCTATATCTTCATAAAGATCATCTTCATTTCTTTCGATTTCCTCCATTTCACCGTGCGTAAGTTCTTCAACACGTACATCGTCAATTACAATAATCTCGGTCATTTGTTGTTGTAGTGGAAATTGTTGTTGTTCTGTGTTGTCGATAAATTTGCCCCTCGGAAGTATCTTCATTGCGACAATTTGCCCCTCGGAAGTATCTTCATTGCGACACGTCAACCTGAAGATCTTCTAATATGCGGATAGGAAACGTAACAAACTTGATCGGCTTGTGACGCAAGAATAAAAGGCTCGTATTTTGCATATCTTCGAATGGAGTTAACTTCTACAATGCCTAGTTTGTTTACTCTTGTTTCGCGACCGATTATTGGATCGAACCAATCACATCGAAATAACATCACTTTTAAACCGACATAACCTACAAAAAATATCAAAATATGAGTCAATATCCAAAATGACATACGTGGTAAGGATAACATTGTTTTGAAACTTGTTTTCCATACCTGGATATTCCAATTGCAAAATTTCCTTTAAAATCCCATAAAAATCTGGTTCATCGACCGATGCACAATAGCTTTCACCTTTCACACATACACCATAATTCATCGTCGACTTCAATTTTTCATGTTCGTAAGTGTGAAAATTATAACCACGTGTAAAATACATAGGCCAACTCATAACTTTCACAATCGTTCCTTTGACAAGATCTCGTAGCCACAACGGGTGATTGCCCATCTCAACCTGCAGTACATGTACAAACTTAGACATATCGTCTGAATATTATAAAAGTTATTTATGTAAAATTTCATTACTTACATATTGTCTGATCCATGTGGAGAAATCTTTTTCTTTAAGATCTTGGAGTTGAGAATCATCAATGTTCATATATGTATTCTTAATATATCATCAAATGTCCTGTATAAAAAGAAACAAAATTCTATAAATATTAAAAAAATAAACAAAATTGCCATTGTGATAACCATAGTTCATTATGGGATTTTACCTTTTAAAAGGTTGTAGATATTCGCAGTTTAATAAAACATATGTATGTGCGATATGGAGATCTCGTTATGATAACCATATATCTTTCGCCTTACCAACAGAGTGTTTCGGAACAAATGTGGATTCATGTAATCATCATATCCCGAATTGGAACATGTGTCTGGATTTCTACTCCGCGTTTGAACATGTGGCTCGAAGTAGTATGAAGTGAAGAACGATATTTCCTCATTCACATATTGTTCCACAATTGAACCCTCCGGTCGAGCTTTTTGTTTGGTTTTTTTCTTCAGACAAAACATAAATCGCTCGAACGGATACATCCAACGAAATTGAACTGGACCTCCTAATGCGGCTTCTTGCGGTAAATGAACTGTAAAATGCTCCATAACATCGAAGAATGATGGTGGAAAAATATTCTCCAAGTTACAAAGTATAGTTACTATGTTATTTTCGAGTCGACGAACCACATCCATACTCAGATTTCTCGAACATAAATCTCGGAAGAATAGGCCAATACCTATAACATGAAAGTATTATTAGTGTATTTAACAAATATTCACACTACATATTAATATAAAATCAACCACATACCTCCAATTGCTTCATGTGCATGTTTGTCCATCAATTCAGAAAAACATATCGGAAGAAGTCTTTGCATGAATACATGACAATCGTGACTTTTCATCCCTAATAACTTTCCTCCTTGAATGTCAACGCACCTTCCAATGTTAGACGCATAGCCATCGGGGAATTTCACATCTTCTTTCAACCATTTCAACAATTTATATTTCGTATTATTTGACAATCTGAATATCGGGACTGGCGCTTTACCGTCGTCACTTATATGTAACTCCCTTCGTGAGCAATATTCTTCTAGATCTTTGCGTAATTTAATATTGTCTTTTGTCTTCCTCGTGACATTCAGTACTGTATTGATGATGTTATCAAAAAAATTTTTCTCTATGTGCATCACATCAAGATTATGTCGAAGTTTCAGATTTTTCCAATACGGCAAATCTCAAAATATGCTCTTCTTGTACCAGTTATGAGTAATTCCATAACCACCAATTCTCGGATGATTGTTTCCTCCGCAATCTATACTCCTCGGAATACCCAAAGCAAGAAGTCGTTCATGCAAAATCTCTTCGCCGGTCAAAACTGGAGGAGGAGATTTCCGCACAACTACATTCCTTTTGAAATTTATCTTGTTGTACCGTAATGCATCATCAACAGGAAGAAAACGATGATGACAATCAAACCAACTCTTCTTTCTTCCATGTTTCAACTGAAAAGCATCTGTTTCTTCCATGCAATATGGACAAGCCAATCGACCATGCGTTGTCCATCCAGATAACATACTATAAGCTGGAAAATCACTTATTGTCCACATGAGAGCACCTCGTAACATAAAATTTTGTCGCCTCGACACATCGTACGCTTGAACTCCATGTCATAATTCTTTTAATTCTTCAATAAGTGGTTGAAGAAATATATCCAAACTTCTTTTCGGATGATTAGGCCCGGGAATCATTATTGTTAAGAACAAAAATTCCCGTTTCATGCACATATCCGGTGGTAAGTTGTAAGGTGTCACTATAACTGGCCACAATGAATAATTCTTCCCAGACTCCCAAATGGATTAAAACCATCGGTACAAAGGCCTAAATAGACATTTCGACTCTCAGCCGCAAAATCAGGATATACCTTGTTAAAGTGTCTCCATGCCTCACCATCTGAGGGATGACACATCTCTCCTTCATGACTTGAATGCTAAACATGCCATCTCATGTCACTTGCGGTCTCCACATATTGATACAATCTTTTTAATCTGTCTGTAATTGGTAAATACCACATACGACGATATGGAACCGATTTTCCATTTTTTGTTAAATAAAATCGATCTTTTCCACAAAATAGACAATTACTCATCTCCGATTTCTCTCTCCAAAAAATCATGCAATTATCTTGATAAACATCAATCTTTTGATATGGCAATAAACCTAAAGATCGCATCATCTTCTTTGTCTCAAAATAGGAGTCTACTGCATTATTATCTTCTGGCAAATAATCTCTTACTAATTGCAATATAAAATCCATGCAATTCTCAGACAAATTATTTTCAGTATTCAAATTCATCAAACGTGCAGACAGAGATAACTGTGATAAACCACTCCTACAACCATCATAAAGTGGATTCCTAGTACTTTTTGGCATTTCAAAAAAACTTTTTGCTTCTTCATTCGGATCTTCTTCAATATTTTCGTTTCTTTCACGGAATACATTTTGCATCATTTCCACATAAGGGTTCATTTCTACATCTTGAGAAGACTCAAATTCATCATGATGCGTGCCCCTACTAAAGTTTTCCACAACATTACTAGGTCGTGGTACAAAATTTTCTCCATGACATAACCACATGAAATAATTCGGGGTAAATCCTCTTAAATAAAGATGCTTCCAAACAGTTCTCTCATTAACAAATTTTCCATTCTTGCATTTGACGCATGGACAAATGAACGTACCCATTTCTTTGTAAACTTGTTGATTCGTCGCCATTATCATAAACTGTGTGACGCCTTCTATAAACTCTTTCGATACGCTTTGAGATTCTGGATCAATTCTTCTGTACATCCATTCTCTAGAATCGAAAATGTTCGATCTTGATGAAGATGCCATTATAATCGCAAACACTATAGAAGATATGCGGTGAAAAATATGAGAGTTGCTTATGAAAAACGGATCAATGTTTGAGGGTTTAAATAGATTATTTATACACGAATTAGGGACGGATTAGGGACTAAGAAATTAATTTTCCGAAAAATCATCCCGAATCCGTCCATAAAACGGTTTTTGAAGTCCTAAATTTAGGGACGATTTTAGGGACGGAGGACTAAGAAATTAATTTTCCGAAAAATCGTCCCGAATCCGTCCCTAAAACGGTTTGTAAAGTCCTAAATTTAAGGACGATCCCAAATCCGTCCCTAAATTTGGGGACGGATGACCTGCCCGTCCCTAAATTTAGGGACGACAGAAACTTCCGTCCCCAAATTTAGGGACGACAAAAACTTCCGTCCCCAATTTAGGGACGCCTTACTCATCCGTCCCTAATTGGTCCGCAATTAGGGACGGATTAGGGACGACTCTTCTGTACCCAAATTCGGGGACGGATTCGGGACGAATTTCATTTTCCGTCCCCTAATCCGTGTATAATTCGTCCCTAAATTTATGAACGAAAATGTCGGTCCCCAAATTTCGTCCCCAATCTTCAATTTTCTAGTAGTGAAAAGGCTATGACAAGATTTATAAATAACATCTTTTAAGGCAATGAATTATAATCTTTGTAAAGGATAGAGCTGGACAAATAACGAATATTTGCAAATATCCAATTATTTGTATGTGTATTTGCATTCAGCGAATATCCAAATTTATTATTTGTATTTGTATTTATAAATTCGGATATTTGTAAATACGAATATTTATCAGATAATGGATATCTGTCGGATATACGGATATCCGTATCTAAACCTAAACTTTTTTTACGTATAATATATATATATATATGTATATATTAATAAAAACCAATAATCATCAAATATAATCTAAAACTAAAATTCAAATCGCATAAAGACGTAAAGATACATAATATAAATAAAACAAAACACCAAATCTTCACGTTCATCTTCACATCAGTCATTTAAATTTAGTTTTTATGGAGTGAATCTAAAAATATTGTCAATTCATCTAAAACAACGAAACAAATTATTAAATTATATACTAAAATAAAATTCGCAAAAAAGTTATATATTTAGTGAGTTCTGTATTTTTTCATATATTGTAATGTCTCTATAACATTATCCAACTTATTTGAATTGGAATCAATCTTGAGTGTAAATTAAATCTTCAACAATATTAGTTATTTTAAAGTATTTGATATTTTAGTCCTCTAATCATAAATATATTACATATTTATCTATATAATTTACATAATAAATGTTTAAATAAAATTAATAATATTTTTTTCAGTTTTATCATTAAAATCGATTTTGTTATACATGTATCTATATACTAACTAAATTTTCTATTTAATATTTATAGATATAAATAGTTTAGATATTTGAATCTACTATTTGTTTATGTATTTTTATTTGTCGAATATCTGATTTATAATATTCGTATTTGTATTTGTGTAAACGAATATTTAAATTTTTTATTCGAATACAAATAGGATATAAATATTTCAAATACTTTGCCAAGTACTAATAAAGATGAAACCGTAATACAATTTTTTACTTTTTCCACATTGGCCTTTTCTTTATACACTAAGGAAAACAACTCCAACCCATTTTGAAACTATCCCGCCTACACAACATTTTAAAATCCAATCCAAATTCTAATCTACAAACATCCCAAACTCGAATACAATTCATATCACGTGTCAGATTGGATATTCATTTTCTCGTCATAAAATCATCTAATGTAACAAAATCCGTACTTGCATTCATTTGTTACAAAAGCTAGTACCAAAATTACATTATTAACTAATAAATACTTCAATCCACACAATCATATAATTTATTTATTCCTCAATGGCCCAAGAAGAAATCATGTGGAACTGATTAATCGGACTAGAATAAAGATAAAGTCCCCCTAAGCCAAAACTTGTCTTCTTCTAGGCACAGCATGAGCCTTCAACGGCTTCTTCATCACCACAGTGAACTCCACCTTCTCAGACAAGTCCACGTCTTCGCCTTCCACAGCTTTCCATTCGAATTCCATCACCAGATTCGCCACGAAATACTCAAGATGCAGGAATGCCAAGCCTAATCCCGGACAAATCCGCCGTCCCGCTCCGAAAGGCATCATCTTTATGCCTCTGCTTCCAGTGATATCCACCGTTTCTTCGCCACTCATGAACCTCTCCGGCCTGAAGGCCATGGGATCCTCCCATACCTTCGGGTCCCAACCCATCTCTGCAACCATGAAATTGGTCGTACCGTTCTTTGGAACCAAGTATTCGCCCAAGACGGTGTCGTTTGTCACACTGTGTGGAAGCACAAGATGTCCAGGTGGGTGCCTTCGGAGACCTTCCAAAACCACAGCCTTTAAGTAAGGCATCTTCTGCAGATCTTCTTCCCTGATTTCTTCCCCTGTTTCACTTACTCCCCTGTTTTCACCGATTACGCCTTTGATTTCTTCGTATAACCGATTTTGGGTTTCTGGGTATTTCACGAGATTCGCCATGATCCACTGTAAGGCCGTTGCCGTCGTATCAGTCCCAGCGTTGAGGAACTCCGAGCACAAGCTTAGAATTTCGCTCTCGTTGAGTTTCCTCTTCTCGTCGGGGAGCTCCAGAGAATTTCGCTCTCGTTGAGTTTCCTCTTCTCGTCGGGGAGCTCCAGATCGAGCAGAGTGTCGACGTACGCGAGGACATAGTCTTTGTTGTCGCTGTCGGGAACCCCAGATTTCGTATTCTCGACAACGATCTTCCTCCGGGCACGGATAAGAGGAAGCAACACGGCTTCTTGGTCTCGCCGGAGCTGGAGAAACTCTTCCCAACGCTTACGGAGAAGCATTTTGGTGAGTTTGGGCAGAATATTAAGGATATTGAATCTTCCGAAACTCAAAAGCTGTCGTCGCTGGACGAATTCCACCTGTTTGATCTGTTTTTCATCCAGCTTGTCCCCGAAACACATGAGCACAAGAAGGGCAAACATGGCGTAGTGGAGATGATCGACGAAGATGACAGGTTCTTGCCCACCACTCGTATGGAAACGATCCACCAGGATCTGAAGAACCCATTTACGTGCGTGGGAGTTTGACCTCACGCGCGAGGGGTGAAGAATTTCAGAGGTGAGATTACGGCGGAGTAGGCGCCACGTGGGTCCGTA
>CM071867.1:37855702-37870566 GCA_036759665.1 Gynandropsis gynandra
GCGACCCCTTTACCCTTGGACCCCTGCGACGACCTTTGATCCACCTTTGACCCCTCGATGAGACTGTGACCCAGTGCGACCGTACGACTCTGTAACCCACTCTGTCACCTTTGACATTGCAATAGACACAAGAGAAACACGAAAAACTCACTATACACACCTGGTTTTTCTGCGGAACGTGCTTAATTGCAAGCTTCTTTGTTGACAACAAAGGATTTCAACCTATTGGCAGCGAATCTGATGCCGATTGCAAGCTACTCTCGCCGAATCTGTTGTGGTGTGGGGGAACAGTAATTTTCGCGCGAGAATTAGAGGTGCTCTAGAGGAGAGAGAAAAAATGTCGTAAAGGGTAACATGGGATTATCAATAGTTTAAGGGTAGATTTGAAGTTGAAACTTTTTTTTCAGCCAACTACAGGGGCATTTTTGATAATCCCCCTGTTTGATCTGTTGCTCATCGAGCTTGTCCCCGAAACACATGAGCACAAGAACGGAAAACATGGCATAGCGGAGATGATCGACGACGATGAAAGGTTCTTGTCCACCACTCGTACGTACGAAACGATCCACGAAGATCTGAAGAACTGTAGTTATTGTTTCTCTATAGCTCATGAATAAATTGTTTGATAAGTCATGAGCTTAACATGTTTCTTGCATCTTAAGATAGTGCAAACCAAAAATAAAAATGAATGAAAAACTTAATGTGATCAGTATACTCTCTCCTTATTTGTGTTTCTCTCAAATTTAGGGTGAAGAAGATGATGAAATTTTTTGTGAATAATACTCTGATTGATATTACTGAAGCAAATACATATATATCCGGTTGTTGTTTTTTAGAGAATTAGGGCTGCTCAACCATTATGGTTATCTTGCCAACAATGCCCCTTAACAGAAAATATTCTTCTTGTCTTTTGTAAAAAGTCCAATTTGACCTCCCCGATTTGTTTTAATTTGATTGCTGATCTCCTTTGTTTTTCTTGTGCATGGGCTAAACTTCTTCATGGGCTGGATGCTGCTGGGCCGTCTTTCTTGCTGATGAGCTGGGCCTTCACGTGGGCTTCTCCAACCCGGCTTGCTTCCACCTCTTAGGGTTCGAAGTCTTCTCTCCCGCAGCTCCTCCATGTCGCCTTCTTGCCGACATGTTGCTCCCGCGGTGCACAGCGTCTTCAAGAACCCATTTACGCGCGTGGGAGTATGAGCTCACGCGCGAGGGGTGAAGAATTTCAGAGGTGAGATTACGGCGGAGTAGGCGCCACGTGGGTCCGTACGCCGCCGAGCTGATGTTGTGTTGGTTGCTGGTGACGACTTTGGTAGTCGCAAGCGCCGGAGGACGGTCGGAAAAGACGGCGCCATTTTGGATGAGAGCTTGGTGGGCGAGAGAACGGTCGGCGACGAAGATCGCGGGACGAGTGGCGATGTGGAGGGTAACGATGGGGCCCAGACGGCGGTGGAGGTCTCGGAGGTGGGACTCGAGACCGCCGAGGCCGTTGCGAATCCACCAGACGGTTCCGACGAAGGGGACGGCGCCTGGTCCCGGGGGAAGGCGGAGGCGGCTAAGCTACGGCTGCGTTGGTGAAGGGAAAAGAAGGCGTGGAGGAGGAAAGAGATGGAGAGAGAGACGACGATGAAGAACCACATTTCCATTCGTTTCCTTCCTGTCTGTGATTCGCTCTGTTTGGTTTCCTTTTGATCTTTACTTTAGAACAGACACATATTTATATACATATAGCATTTAACTTGCGTTGCACGTAAGAATTTTCAACATTTTTATTATTTATAAAATACAAATCTAATTATTTATATAAATAAATAATATATATTATATTTGATAAGTTATTACAAATTATAAAATAGGTTTTTTAAAAACAATGTTTATTATTTTTTGTTTAGATTGTTGTTTTCATCAAAAATCAATATTTTCAATGGGTTCTTTTATTTTTGATACAGCGATATATAAATGATTATAGGTAAACAGGAGGCGAGTTAAATACATATCATTTTATTTAGGTTTTGTCTTTGACTTTTGCTGTTTATCATAGCATAGCATGAAATTATTTACGTTTAAATCGAATAGGTAGGAAAGTGTTTGTTGGTATTAAGGATAATCTTGGAATATACTTTTTCGCCTGCGTTGTTACCGGAAATTATTTTACCTTCAATTATATTTCTTCCTAATTGAGTGATTTGTAGACGTGTTCAGTTACATAAACCAAGTATTTGATCAATATTTCGTATTAACATAACAGAGAATCCGAGTTTCAGTTGTAAGATATGATTCGAAATTCTAGGAGAGTTAATTGCGTTAAAAAATTAAGTATCATCTAATTCATTATTGTTGTCAATATCGTTTGAAGAGCATAATGTATCATAACTTAGATACTCTACATAATCTCCAAACATTATATTTGACAATGTATTGTTAATTTCATCGACGATTTCGTTCATTATTGCTCTTTCTTGGAAGAATGATATATTTTGATAATATTATGTTATGTCGTAATATACATGGTATATGAGACATTGGATGGAGTTAATATTTTACATAATTAATAAATCATAAGGGATATCAATATAACATTTACCGTCATTAGGTTCTGATAATAATTCATTACCTAATTTTAAAATAAAATATGAAAAAGCTTCTACAGTTTTGATATCATCATTAGCATTTATGTATAACAACATATTTTTTGTTAGTTTAAGAATTCGAAAATATTTTCATATATAAGAGGAATTTATCGACGCTCGCACGATATCATGTCGACATTCCATGAACAAAGAAATAAGTATAATTATTTTTCAATTGTAACCATTAAATTGTTTTCGACTGATTTTCTAATTATTGTACAACCACATAATTTTATTGTCTAAAGCTCTCTTTAATTTTTCAGTAAATAATATGTGTTTTGATTCTATATTTTTAATTCATTCTTTAGATATTTTTACATTTTATTTTTGTTTAAAAAATATGGAATATATAAAAATGTATTATACATACTTAACAAAAATTAATGATTCATACGTTTATATATCACTAATTTAATTATTCATTAATACAATTTACATTATAAATTTTGTTTTTTTATCTCATACCTTTAAATTTAATATCATTCATATTTATTATTGTTATTATTTTGTTAAAATATTTTTTAATAAAAGCAATTATTTATAAAAGATATTATTATTATTATTATACACATGTTATTTTCCTCCCATTTTCACATATACTAATAATTGATACGGATTTTAATTTGGATAAACTTAGATAAAAATTTAATTCAAATAATATAATAATATAGATTTGGATGTATATAAAATTGTAGATTAAAAGAATTTTGAAAAGGATACTTTTAAAATTTGTAGGCTTTATAAGAATACCTAAAATTTTCTATGCTGGGCTTTAATAATACAGATGGCCAAAAAATCAAAATTATATACATATTTCGAAATTATACACAAACTATAATTACTTAACCCTAGTTGCCTCCCGTTTTATCTCTTGTAGCCTCTATTTTATTTCTCATCTTCTTCCTCAATCAAACACTTTCTTCTTCTTGCCTTTCCTCATCCTCTTCTCCTCGTTGGACCGTGTCCTCTTCTCTTCTCACGACGTCATATCGTCGGTCGGTCTTTGTCGTCTCCCTCCACCGTCTCCCTCCATCGTCGCTCCTTTTTCTTCTTCGTCTATCATTCGTCGGTTCAAGGTCTCGTTATAGCGTCTTCTTGTCCTTTTTGTCTAGATATTTTTTTTCACCTCCATCTGTCGCCTCCCTCCTTTCACCGATTCATCTTAGTGTTCGACCGTCGTCTTCGTTTTTTCATATCTAACGACCAAAAATTAGGTTGTTCGTCTGTTGTCTTCGTTTTTTTCAGATCTAACAGCAAAAAATTAGGCGTTAGGGTGAACAGTAGTACAATAATATCCAAAGATCCAAAACATGCCAACGAGAAAAAAAAATAAAATCCAATTGTTGTAATATCAACACATGACCAGTGACACTGTTCACTGTTCACTTGGTCTTTTGTTTTATATAGATTAATAAAGATATTACAATATTACTCTAGAAAATTTCGAAAAATAATTTTTTATTTTTAAATATTTTATTTTCGAAAAATAAATTTTTAAATATTTTATTTTAAAATAACTAAATTTAAATATTATTTTTAACAAATAACTATACTTTTATTTTTACAAATAAAAATAAAATCAAATGAAAATTTTTAATATAATATTTGTTGTATCCAAATATAAAATAATTAATCATTTAATTCATTTTAAATAATTATTTCTAAAATTTAATATAATTTTTATCTATCAAAAATTAATAATTAATTTAAATAATAATATTGTCTCTCAAATTTTACTTTACTTTAATTTTATTTATTATTATAAAATATTTAACAAGAGATTAATATTACTTATAAAAAGAATAATATTACTTTCGTGGATGATTCTATGATTATCGTTAATTCATCTCCATATCAATCATTTAAATTTAGTTTCATGGATGATTCTACGATTATCGTCAATTCAGCTAAAACAATGAAACAAATGTTAGATTTTACACTAAAATAAAATTTACAAAAAAGTCATATAATTAGTAAGTTTTGTATTTTTCATATAATATAATGTCTCTATAACATTATCCAATCTATTTGGATTAGGGCTAATCTTGAGTATAAATAAAATCTTCAACAATATTAGTTATTTTAAAGTATTTGATATTTTAGTCCTTCAATCATAAATATATTGCATATTTGTCTGTATATATTTATATAATAAATGTTTAAATAAGATTAATAATGTTTTTATCTCCAATTTGATCATTAAAATCAATTTTGTTATATATATATCTATATATTAACTAAAAATTTTCTATTTAATACTTACGAATATGAATAGTACATATAATTGAATCTACTATTTGTATTTGTATTTGTCGAATATCTGATTTCTAGTATTTGTATTTGTATTTGTGTCAGCGGATATTTGAATTTTCGGTTCGAATACGAGTCGAATACGAATCGGATACGAATATTTCGAATATTTTGTCCAGCCCTACAATTATTTTATTTAATTTTTTTCAATATAAACATTAAAATTCAAAATATGTTGTATTATATATTAAATTTGATTAAAGGGAGAGAAGTTTTAAAATTTTTAAATGTAAATAATTATAAGGATTTAATATATGATATTTTTTTGGTAATTATTAATATTACATAATACCTTCATTAGATTGTTTTCTTTAATGTATTTTTTATTTTAAAATGAGGTATATCTTTGGAAAAAAAGGAAATGACTATTTCAAATTTTTTTAATGTTAACGTTAAAAAATCACTTTATTAGCTTGTTTTTAATTAACTATTTTTACATTGATATGTAGTAAGCCCTGGAAAAACTATTATTCCAATCAATATATTAACCGTATAATTTTTTTAGTCGTTAGTGATCATTATACCATGTTTTAAAGCTTTTTATTAGCATAAATAAACATCCATTTTTTCACTCGGCCAATTTTTAAAGTTTTTATTTATTTCTATATTCCCATTATTTCCTTTTGTAAAGGCAAAGTATCCATTGATTTTAGTATGACATTTTATTTCTCTAATTTTGTTAAAATTTTCGCTCAAAAAATGACACAAACAATTTCTAACAGAGAAAGAGGGTGTGGATGAGCAAATGCGAAGTGAGACACGTCATTTGGTATAGTGAAAAAAATACCAAATGTCTACTATTTCTCAATTTTTGTTCATTTACAGCTTATATGACGTTGATCAAGATCTTATTTTCCTTATGCATTATACTTTTACTAAAATTATATAATCTATAATTGTTCTTTCACAAAAATAAAAATTACAGGAGAAATTTAAATGTTTCTCATTTTTCAATTTTGTTTGGATGTTGTAATAATTATCATTTATTTTATTCTGTCCAATTTGTTATATATAAATGTATACATAAAGTGTTTATACATACTAAATTCAGATAAATTATATGATCCATTTAAATTTAAGCATGCGGTTAGAAATAATTGACTCATATATTAATTTTCTCTCTAAGACTTTCAAATGAAAACAAAACATAATTATTGTAATAAACTCACAATATAATTTAATTGGTAAAAATGTAGAAATGTATATAATTGCTAAATAAATTTTATATTATTTGTATTAGTTAAACTATCATTCATTAAGATTTGAATAACATGGTATTTGAAATTTAATAAAATGAAACTCTAATACACAAAACGGATAAAAAAAACTCATAATCATTTTTAAAAAAATTAAATGATTACTCGAGTATTTTATGGGTTGTAATGAAAAGTAAATAGATGAGTTTAAAATAAAAACATTTAAAAGATTAATCAATATTCACATATCTCAAATTAATATTCAATTTTTTTTATATCATTCCTTTAAGAGTTCATTTCATTGATACACTCAAATTAATTTCATCCTCTCACCTCCAAATAAAAAAAATAATTTTAAACGTTATAAAAGTTAATATATATATTTTTTTAAATTTTACAAAACAAATATCTTAATTATCATTAGTGGGTTTGTTTTTATTTTGTTAAGACAAATGATAATATTTATAATATAATACATATAACTTTAATCCATTAAAATAGATCATAGATTTATGATTTCTTTTCATTATAAATGTTATTTTTATGTTTTTTAATCCTAGAACCAATAAAAGAGTAACCATAAGACAATTTATCTTTCTTTTTTTTTTGCATATTTTAAAAATCTTCAATGAAAAAATCAAACATTTATTTTATACTAAAAAATAATATGATTACATAAATAAATATATACACACCTGCATTTTACCTGTGTTATTATATCAAAAAATATGTGGAACATCTGGTACTGGATATGAAAATGCCACACCACCATCAAAACATCTGAATAAATTTTATATAAAAAAAATATGGGTAATTACAAGTTAATCAATAATAATATACACATATGCTTTAAGAGAATACTATTGTAGAAAAATTAACAGAAAATGTCTATTAGATTCTAAAATATAAATTCACGATAAGCTCACATCGAGATTTGCTTGGATTGGTTGAACATAAAGAAAATTTATCTGGTTTACAACAATCCATTAATTTGTAATTTAGTTTTTGACGTTGTAGATGTCAATGAATTTCTAATAGCTATGCAATGATCAACTCTACACATCCCAATGTCACTAAAACATTGATTTTCGTTTATTGTTTAATAGGTAAAATTTTAAAAAATTTAATAAATCAACATATTGGTTTTTTTACCTTATTTTATAAATTGAATCATCATACTAATGTTAACAATTAAAAAAGACGATGTCATGGAATATCAAATTGGGATGAATTAGCAGAGCATATTCGATCGAAGATGGAATTATTAACGGTAATTATTCTAACATATGAATAATCACACATTAATAAAAAAACTTAAGATTATAAATTTAACGTTGTTCCTAATTTTATGTATTAATAATTTATTTATTTTGAACTTTCAAACATCTTTTTATATAAATATTTATACTGATGATAACTTAAAGATAATTAAAAACTTCTAACAAAAGTAAAGTTTCTAAACTCGATATACTAAATAATTCCGATAATACATTTGTTATTCAAAATAATTTGAAGCAACATTTTTATGCATGTATAGATTAAAGCCGTGATCATGCAAGAATATTTGTAGTCGAATAATCACCGTCAACCTTTGTTATGTTTATTTTTCTATTCCATATTTTACTATCCTGAGAATAATTATGTCTTTATCATTTTATTAAAAACTGTAATGTTTAGACTATTTTAGTGGATTTTATTATTTACTTAAATATAATCAATACTACGAGTTAATTATTTTCATGATTTAAAAACAATTATTGAATGAAAAATATCATGAACAATTGAATAAAAAATACATTTATAATATGATATATACTATAATAATATGTTCATATATTGATTTTGCTCTACATAAAAATAAGTGTGTTGAAAATAGTGACCGCATTTTCGGATTCCATGTGGTGATGGGTAGGTTGCTGAAAATAGTTGTTTGCATTTCTATTGACCTGTGTTGTTTGAAATACACTCTTGATGTATTCCGGTTATTTATTTAAATTACATTTTAGTCAAGGAAATGAATCATAATTCAATTGGTAGAAGTGTAGACTCTGGACTCAATATGTGATATGAAGGACATAAAGGAGTGGTTGCAATTTAAAAGGACCTCTTGAAGGAATTCAAAAAAGGCAAAGGATCACCAATGATTGCAGTACTTTGACTATAGTGTAGCATCATAACTCGCACAAAACAAAGAGTTATCAAATACAACTTTCCATCCTTGAGCCTTGGGTTGCATGGTAATATTTGTTGTATTGTTGATTTTGGTATGATTTGTATGTATCCATATATGAAATGGATTGGTCATGCCGTACCACAATAGTTATTGATAACCAAAGAAAGTAATATATTTTGAAACAATCAAGATGCTTATGACATTTCTTGATGGAGATATGTTTAGTTTATTTCTTCTATATCACTCTCTTCACATAATCGATGAACTTTCTTTCTTATCATTCGTTTTGACTCAGGTTGATAAATACACGAAATTCAAGGATGACGATATAAGAAATACCGAGCCACTGAAAAGAATCAAAACTTTGAAGCAGGAGACAACGGTAAAGATCAGCATGATCGAGGAGGATGGATAAGAGAATATGAAGCCGGTGACAAATCTTTTATTTACAACGGAACCAAACCACAATTTTTTTCAAACAATGTAATGGAGTTTAGAATTGTTATGGTAATCCATATTACTTCATTTTTTAGAAACTTCAAATATCATAATATTATCATCAAATTCAAAAGAAGTTACACTTTATGTTACTAAAATAAATTATACAAAATTTTTTATTTTAAAAAAAAGTTTACTATTTTTATGATCCATTAAATTTTTAATAGATGGATATCGTGATCAATAACACCTCAACCAAAGTAAATTGAGTTTTATTTTATATTTTTTCAATTAATAGAAACTTTTTTATTCTATTCTCCACGAATCTCACTACTTGATCTTTTATTAAAAAATGAAATATAACAATATTCGTGTAGTTCAATATTTGGTTTTCAATTTTAGATCTCATACAACTGAATATTAAAATTATTAGTTTCATATTATGAATTATGTAATTAAGAAATTTGTCAATATTATCGATTAATTAAAATTCTAAATGAAATCCACAAAAGAAAAACAAAAACTATATTATTATTATTTGTTAAAAAATTTGTTAAAACCATTATAACTAATTACAACAATTTATTTATAAATATTATCTCGTGCATCGTACAGATTCAATCTTAGTTGATACAATCGTTTCCTCCTGATCTGAGAATTGTTATTTCAGACAACTTAGAAGTAGTCGTTTAGGTTATTTTATTTATTTAAATTGGACAGTTATTTCTCGATTGTTTAAGTAGTTAAATTAGTTTTTGGAAAAAATAAATATTTATAGATAATCTAAATGTTTTTAAGCATCGATCCCTACAGATTTTTTTTCATTTATTTAAAAATTGTAATATTTGAAACAATTCATCACTAAAAAAATAAAAAAACTAATAGTATTGGAAATGCACATAATAGTATTGAATATACGAGTTTCAATAGGGTTGTAAGTTTGGGTCGGTTCAATTTTTCAGTTTGGATTGAACAGATATGGTTTATTCAGGATTTAATAAACAATAATCGAATTTAAATTGATTTGGTTTGGGTATATGAAAAATGGTTTGGTTCATTAACATCAATTAAAAATTGTTACTGAAATAAAATTTGTACTCTAATTTGTTAGTTATCATTTGATTACTTTGATTTGATCATATAAAATTGTAAATAAACGGTTTCAAATAATAAATAATTCTCCAAAAAATCTTCTCGTTTTCTACAATATGTTTTACAAAATAAAATATTATACATTATTTATATTTAATGTTTAAAATTATTAATATATATATATAAGATACATATTTATTCGATAAATCTAATTTATCTAGATTTTCAATATTTTTAAATAACTAATCGATTATCCATGTGTATTCGGTTAATAATGGAACGAAATCAATCGTTTTTAAAATTTTATATTTGATCAGTTATTTGACATTGACCCTAAACAAACCAAATTATCATTATTCGGATTGATCTGGATTAGGGGTGGCCTGGACCGGACCGATCCGGATCGACCCGAAAAATCCGGATCGTTATGTAAACGGGTTACCCTTAAAACTCATATGGGTCCAAATCTTAGAACCCGAGGAACCCGAAAAACCCGAATTAAAATAGGGTTTTATTTTGTTTGTGTTTTTTTGTTCTACCGCTACACCTACACATACTCTCTCTCAATTCTCTTCTCCTTCATCCAGCCGCTTCTCCATTATCCCGTCACCCGAGCCTCTCCATTCTCTTCTCCCTCATCCCACTGCCTGAGCCTCTTCATTCTCTTCTCCATCGTCTCGCGGCCCGCGAGCCTCTCAATTCTCTTATCCCTCATCCGTCGTCGTTGAGCCTCTCCATTCTCTTCTCCCTCATCCCGTCAGCGTCGAGCCTCTCCATTCTCTTCTCCTTCATCCCGCTATTCGAGCCTCTCCATTCGCTTCTTCCTCATCCCGCCGCCCGACGAGATTTCCGCATCCATTCCATCCTCTTCTTCTCTCCCTCATCTCGCCCGAGCCTACATTCTCTTCTCCCTCTATACCGCCCGTATCCTTTCGGGTTCACTGTTTATTTCGGATTATTCATGGATACCCGAATTTAATTTGGATTATTTCGAGTTCAACCCGAATAACTCGAACCCGAATCGAAACCTGAAGAACCCAAATCGAAAAACATTCGGGTTCAATTGGGATCCAGTTTTCGTAAACCCGAAGAACCCGAACTCGGTTCGAAACTCGGATTGGCCACCCCTAATCTGGATAGGTTCTAAATATCCAAACTAAAATGCCCATAATGTCAATTCAATGAAAATATTGTGTTGGGTAGGTAATAGTTGGTAAACAGTAATCATTAGGCTAGTGTTAGAAATTTCAATGTTACGTCAATGTAATTTTGCATCACCTCAGTCAATGCATGTTCGGTGCCATTATGTTAAATGATTCAACACAAAATCTGTTAAACATTTGGCAATTGATGGAAAACGGATTCTCTGTCATGTTTGATGGAAAATCTTGTGTGATTAGAGACAAGAAAAGCAATATGATTATGGCATATGTGAAAAAAATATCAAATAATCTGTTTTTCTTGGAAATATCATTTGTGGCGGATAGGCATGTTCTTGTTATTAAGGAGTCTCCCAACTCAAAGTTATGGAATTTACGTTATGGTCACTTGAATGAGAATGGGTTAAGGTTGTTGAGTCAGAAGGAGTTGGTTCTTGACTTACTTAAGATTGATGCTCTTGAGTTGTACAAATGTTGTATTTATGGGAAACAAACTCGTAGGTCATTTCGAGTGGGTAAATCAAGGAGAGCAACAAAATGTCTTGAGATTGTTCATGTTGATTTATGCGGTCCAATGCAGACAACATCTTTTGGAGGCATTATATTTTTTTATTGTTTAACAGATTTTCTTTAAATTACATTTTAGCCAAGGAAATGAATTAGAATTCAATTGGAGGAAGTGTAGGCTCTGGACTCAATATGTGATATAAAGGACATAAAGTAGTGGTGCAATTTAAAAGGACCTATTAAAGGAATTCAAAAAAAGACGAAGGTTCACCAAAAAAGGCGAGCTCCAAAAAATGTGTAGCATCATAACTCGCACAAAAGAAAGAGTTATCAAATACAACTTTCCATCCTTAAACCATGGGCTGCATGTTAATATTTGTTATATTATTGATTTTGTTATTATTTGTATGTATGGAATCATGTTAATATTTGTTGTATTGTTTATTTTGGTATGATTTGTATGTATCCATATATGAAATAGATTGGTCATGTTCTACCGTAATAGTTATTGGTAACCAAAGCAAGTAATATCTTTTGAAACATTTAAGTTTCTTATAACATTTCTTAATGGAGATTTGTTTAGTTTATTTTTTCTATATCATTCTCTTCACATAATCGATGAACTTTCTTTCTTATCATTCGTTTTGACACAGGTTGATAAATACACGAATGTCAAAGATGACCATACAAGAAATACCAAGCCAATGGAAAGAATCCAAAGTTTGAAACAAGAGGCAATGATAAAGATCAGCATGATCGAGGAGGATGGAGAAGAGAATGAAGCCGAGGATGACCGATACAATCGTTTCCTCCTGATCTGAGAATTGTTAGTTCTGAAAACTTAAAAGTAGTCGTTTATGTACTTTTTATTTATTTTATTTTATTTAGACAGTTATTTCTCGATTATCTAAGAAGATAAATTCGTTTAGGACAAAATAAATATTTATAGATTATCTAAATGTTTTTAAGCATCGATCTCTACAAATTTTTTATTTATTTAATAATTGTAATATTTTAAACAATTCATCACTAAAAAAATTAAAAAAACTAAATACTGTTGGAAATGCACAAAATAGTATTGAAAATATGAGTTTCAATAGGGTTGATAATTTTGGGCCGGTTCAATTCTTCAGTTTGGATTGAACGGATATGGTTTATTCAGGATTTAATAAATAATAACTGAATTTAAATTGATTTAGTTCGAGTCTATTGAAAAATGGTTTGGTTCGTTAACATCAATTAAAAATTGTTACTGAAGTAAAATTCGTATTCTAATTTGTTAGTTTTGATTTGATTACTTTGATTTGATCATATAAAATTGTAAATAAACGATTTTAAATAATAAATAATTCTCCAAAAAATCTTCTCGTTTTCTACAATATGTTTTATAAAATAAAATATAATACATTATTTATATTTAATGTTTAATCGTTAATTATTAATATATATATATATATAAGATACATATTTATTCGATAAATCTCATTTACCTAGATTTTCAATATTTTTATATAATCGATCGATTATCCATGTTTATTCAGTTAATAATGGAACGAACTCACTCGTTTTGTAAACTTTTATATTTGATCAGTTATTTGACACAAAGCCGAAACAAACCGAATTATCATTATTCGGATTGATCTGGATAGGTTTTAAATAACCAAACTGAAATGCCCATAATGTCAATTCAATAAAAATATTGTGTTGGGTAGGCAATAATTGGTAAACATTGATCATTGGGCTAGTATTAGAAATTTCAATGTTACGTCAATGTAAATTTGCATTACCTCAGCCAACGCAGGTTCAACGCCATTATGTTAAACAAGTCAACACAAAAGGAGTTAAAAATTGTGTTGAAAAAGCTTTGACTTAAATTTCAACTAAAATTTGTGTTAGCCTTTGTAACTCAAGGTTAGTGTAAACGTGCTTTGGCATGTCTAACACAATGTCAACATTGGAGCTTACATTATACAGTACAATGCAAATGTATGCACCTTTGCGTTGATCTTTTTTCATAAAAAATCAATGTAGAACTTGCATTGGTCAATTTATTCAACGCAAATCCTTTCACCGATTATGTTGCAAAGGGGAAGCAAGCCTAACACTAATTTCATTGGTTACCTGATTTATATTTAAAAATAATTATATTTTATAAAATGAATTCAAAACATTAAAAAGACAATATAAGAAATTACAAACATATATTTATTTTTTAAAGAATGAACTAGCAATATTGAATTATGAATATGAAGAAACCCGAGATGCGAGTGTTGGTGTGGACTTCGGTGTGGACTGCTTAGAATACGATGTCGAAAAACATATAAGCTCCATTAATGATTCAATATCGACGAGCGTTGCTTTAATTTTTGTGACATCGGTTTTCTGCTCTTCGATTTGCTTTGATTGAGCCTCAATTTGCTCAATTTCTCGCACAGGATTGAAGACCTAAAATGTTTCCAATCGACTCATCTCAAGAAGTCTAGAGTATCCTTCTTGACTCGTCCCTCTTGAAATTACGTTAAATCTTTTTGTTGTATTAAAATATTTAAGTAATTATAAATTAACTATATATTAAAAAATAATATGACAACTAATTACATTATTCTCGATCTCATCGACTATTTTTGCAGTTTTTTTCGTGAATCCACAACCCATTTTACTTTTGGTGGATCTTTAGCATGAGCTTTGAAAGATTTGAAGCTCTACCTAAGACTTGTTGACACACATAAACCAACAATTACTAATTATAATATATATTTATATTACAACATACAAAAAGAGCATAGGCCAATGAACTGCCAATGCAATTTTGTGTTGCCAACAATTTGCAAGGACGAGGTCGTGGATAAGACAAAACATATAACGATCGATTACAAGGGCGAGAACAAAGAAAATTCAGATTATGCTCACATGAACACTGAAAAGGAGGCAAACACTCCACGATGACATCAGAAGGCGACGAGTCAAGTGAACATGAATTTTCTACAAGTAGAAGAGATTGATAAGAACAAAGAACTAGATGATTTGAAAGGCATTCATCCCGAACAAGGAACTGCTTGACTCGAGTAAGAAAAATTTTAATCTGAGTGATTCCTCTTGACCAATGTGCGCATAACACACATAGGTCGTTTGACCCGGTCATCTCACCACTCAATTGAGCATTATCTCGACTCGATTAAGTATAGAGATGAAGTGATGCAACCTATTATTCTTGATAAATTTTGTTTCGAAACCCTTTTACATTCAATCTATTTCCCCTAAAAAGATTTTGCATTCAACCTATTTCCCCCAACTTTACTGACTCATCTTAGAATGTTTTAAAATTTGAAAATGTAGCATATAACCTCCTCATGTTTATAAA
>CM071867.1:37881612-37897254 GCA_036759665.1 Gynandropsis gynandra
GTGATGGCTCTAACTACAAGTAATCCAGCCGAGCTCCTGTTGTAGGCAAAACCCGCCTTTCTCATAGAAAACTATGAGGATTCAAAACTGTGGATTGTCTTAGAAGAACTTGACAATAAAGGTGGCATTACAACATCTTCTGGTTGAAATATTTACCAATACGTCAATTGCTAGAGGAGTTCGGTGTCTGTCTACTCCGAAAGAAAAGGGTAAATCTTTACAATGTCTATTTCTCTTTATACTTTAGGGTTTATGAGTTAGTAACCATCCATGGAAGTGATAAGGTTATATGGGTCCTTGATTTGCTGGTTATTCAAGGGATGGAAGGCGGGAGCTAGAAACCATTATAGTCAGAGGGGTTCCGTCGAGGTGGTTTGAGGTGCCGAGGGTTCTTCATAGCCATCCATGTTGGTTATGCATACAATATTCTCCAGCTTTGGCAAAATAAGGTATAGTATACAGTATTGTTCTCCAAATGGTGCTTTGGCTTGATTGATAGTGAAATTGCTCTAAACTTCGAAGCTAAAGATATACATTATGTATATAAAAGAAAGGGACCTCTTTTTGCTCAGTATGGCAATCATTTAAAAGCCTTAGATACAAATATCTTAGGAGAGTTTGAAGATATTGCTTTGTCCTAGATTTCTGATGTTTCATTGTAAACAATTCGGTTGATGATCGATAGAGTATTAGATGTAGCGTAAACGCATCTTTGTCATGTTTTTCATTGTGTTTCGCCATGATTGACATCTGCTTCTTTTTATTGTTCGTGCAGCAAGGCTCTCGGCTATAGGAAGATTATGAAGTAACATGGGACAACGGAATTTTTTCAGAAACTGAAAAATTCAGTCAATAGAAAAGTAAGGTTTTGGATCAGGGAGGCAGTCAATACATAAACTAGGCTTTCAGACGCGAACCATTTGTTCCTGACTACAACGCGGATGATATGCGCAGAAAGCGATCCAGGGTTAGAGCATGAATACTACTACATCCTTATCTAGCTTTTCGAGTATTATTCAAGTGAAGGTTTAGCTGATGTTTATATTTTGTTTATGATCAGAACTAAAAGGCAGTAGCATCCGTGTTGTTCATTAGCTTTGGGTTCAGGACTTGAAAGGTATGATGAGAGAAAAACTTTTGGTTTCTGGATTTTTTCTATATGGATTTAGATGTCCTTGAACTCTTTAGTGATGGTGTCAACAAAGGCATTTAAATTTGTGTTGTGATTAATAGAAAATTACTCTATTAGATTTAATTATCAAACGATTTTTACATTACTTTTAATCATATCTATAATTAATGCACAATGTTATATAACTAAAAGGACTATATTATAACTTTTACATTAATATATGATAGTTTCAATTTAGAAAACGATTTAGTTTTTGAAGAAAATGGGAATTGTTACAAAATGGAAATACCATTTTGTCTTAAATTGTATAGTCCATTATGTGGAAATGTGTGTATGGGTCATATTATAAATATTGGACCGTAATTTGAGATCAAATCGACAGTGTCTTATACAAGTTTTATATATAAAAATATGTTAAAATTTGTAAATACCACAAATATGTTTACTGAAATTCTACATTCTAACTATTTTCTCCCTCAAAATCTAAAGATATTCAAACAACCTTTTCTTCTTTTGTATTATTTTGGGTATTACATTTATTATCTGATAGGATTTTGAGATTTCACGCAAATTAAATTGCACTGCAATGTAGGAGAGCGAGTAAAAAAATACGACATTATATACAAACTGTAAAATAAATATATTTAAATTATCACAAATCCGCGTGTAGCGCGGGTATCATCTAGTTTATAAGAATAACCATCTTTATCTTTTTTTTCCTTCATCCTAACTATCTCTCGTTCCCTTTACTTGATGCAAACTCTAATATACAAATCGAATAAAACGATTCATAGTCATTTTAAAAACAATTAAATGATTACTCAAATATTTTATGATTTGTAATGAAAGAGAAATAGATGAGTTTTAAATAAACTAAATTTAAGAGATTAATCAATATTCACATATATCAAATTAATATTCAATTTTTTATATCATCTCATTAAGAGTTCATTTCTTTGATACATATTTTCAAAAAATATCAAATTAATATTCATCCTCTCATCCTCCAAATAAAAAAATAATTTTTAAAGTTATAAAATTTAACATTTATTTTTTAAAATGTTACAAAACAAATATCTTAATATCATTAGTGCGTATTGGTTATTTTGTTAAGACAAGTGAGAACATTTATAATATAATACACATTACTTTAATCCATAAAATAGATCATAGATTTAAGATTTCTTTTCATTATAAATGTTACTTTTATATTTTCTAATCCTAGAGCCAATAAAAGAGTAATCACAAGACAATCTATTTTTTTCATATTTTTAGAATATTCAATGAAAAAACAAAACATTAATTCATATTAAAAATAATATTATTAGTAAATCGAATCTTTTGATATATATCAAAGTAAAATACCCGTATTTTAATAATTATATACATAAATTTTATATATAACATATTTTATTAAAATTTATATAAAAAATATGGGTAAATACAAGTTAATCAACAATAATATACACATATGCTTTAAGGAGAATACTATGATATTTCAAAATATAAATTCAGGATAAGCTCATATCCAGACTTGCTTGGATTGGTCGAACATAAAGAATTTATCTGATTTACAACAATCAATTAATTCATAATTTAGTCGTTCACGTTGTAGATGTCATCAAACTTCTAATAGTTATGCAATGAAAAATTCTACACATTCCAACGTCACTAAAATATTGAATTTCATTTATTTGTTTAATAGGTAAAATTTTAACAAATTTTAATAAATAAAAATATTGATTTTTACCTTATTTCATAAATTGAATCATCCTACAAGTGTTAACAATTAAAAAAAGATGCCGTTGGAGTATCAAATTGGGATGAATACGTATAGCATATTCGATCAAAGATGGTAGAGAATAATTGCGAAGAAAATTGGCATGGTCATTACATGCAAAATTCTAAATATTATTAACGGTAATTATTCTAACATATCAATAATCACACATTAATAAAAAAATTTAAGATTATAAATTTAACGTTGTTACTAATTTTATGAACTAACAATTCATTTGTTTTTAACCTTGAAACATCAGTTTATACAAAGATTTATACTGATGATAACTTAAAGATAATTAAAAACTTCTAACAAAAGTAAAATCTTTAAACTAGATATACTAAATAATTCCGATAATATATTTGTTATTTCAAAATAATTTGAAGCAGCATTTTTTTATGCATGTATAGATTAAACCTGTCATCATGCAAGAATATTTGTAGTCGAATAATCACCGTCGACCTTTGTTATGTTTAATTTGTTATTCCATATTTTACTATCCCGAGAATAATTATTTATGTCTTTATCATTTCATTAAAAATCATAGTGTTTAGACCATTTTAGTAGATTTTATTATTTACTTAAATATATATATTCAATACTACGAGTTAATTATTTCATGATTTTACAAATTTATTGACTGAAAAAATATCTTGAACAATTGAATGAAACATACATTTATAACATGATATATACTTGAATTTAAATAATACAATGTTTATATATTGGTAGAGTGAAAGAAAATACCAAATGTCCACCATTTACCACTTTTTGTTCATATGGAGCTTATTTGACGTTGATCCAGATCTTATTTTCATTATACATTGTACTTTTACTAAAATTATATAATCCATAATTTGTTTTTCACAAAAATAAAAAAATTACAAGAGAAATTTAAATATTTTTCATTTCTCAATTTTGTTTGGATTTTGTAATTATTATTATTTATTTTATTCTATCCAATTTGTTATATATAAATGTATACATAAAGTGTTTATATCTACTAAATTCAGATAAATTATACGATCCATTGAAATTTAAACACGCAATTAGAAATAATTTCCTCATATATTAATTTTCTCTCTAAGACTTTCAAATGAAAATAAAACATAATTATTGTACACAATATAATTTAATTGGTAAAAAATTGTAGAAATGTATATAATTATTAAATAAATTTTATATTATTTGCATTAGTTAAACTATCATACATTATGATCTAAATAACATAGTATTAAAACTTTGATAAAATGAAACTCTAATATACAAAACGAATAAAACAAATCATAGTCATTTAAAAAATAAATAAATAAATGATTGCTCAAATATTTTATGGTTTGTACTCAAAAGGAAGTAGATGAGTTTTAAATAAAAAAATTTTAAAAGATTAATCAATATTCACAAATCTCAAATTAATATTCAATTTTTTTATTTTATCTCATTAAGTGTTCATTTCATTGATACACATTTTCAAAAGCTCTAAAATTAATATTCATCCTCTCATCCTCCAAATTAAAACAATAATTTTAAAAATTATAAAATTTAACATTTATTTTTTAAAATGTTACAAAAATATCATTAGTGGGTTTTGGTTATTTTGTTAAGACAAGTGAGAACATTTATAATATAATACACATTACTTTAATCCATTAAAATAGATCATAGATTTATGGTTTGTTTTCAATATAAATGCTACTTTTATATATTTGTAATCTCTAGCAAAAAAAAAAAAAAAAAAGAAACCAAAAAACTTTTTTCTTGTTTTCATATTTTGAGAATGTTCAATGAAAAACAAAACATTAATTCATATTAAAAATAATATTATTAGTAAATCAAATCTTTTGATATATATCAATAATTATATACATAAATTTTATATATAACATAATTTAATAAAATTTATATAAAAAATATGGGTAAGTACAAGTTAATCAATAATAATATACACATATGTTTAAGGAGAATACCGTTGTAGAAGAATTAACAGAAAACATCTATGAGATTCTAAAATATAAATTCAGGATAAACTCGCATTGAGACTTTTTTGAATTAATCGAAGATAAAGAACATTTATTTGGTTTTGCAACAATCCATTAATTCATAATTTAGTTTTAATATGGATATACTAAATAATTCTGATAATATATTTGTTATTTCAAAATAATTTGAAGCAACATTTTTATGCATGTATAGATTAAACCAGTGATCATGCAATTGTAGTCGAATAATCACCGTCGACCTTTGTTTTGTTTAATTTTCTATTCTATATTTTACTATCTTAAGAATAATTATGTCTTTATCATTTCATTAAAAATCGTAGTGTTTAGACTGTTTTAGTGGATTTTATTATTTACTTAAATATATGCAGTACTACGAGTTAATTATTTTCATAATTTTAAAAATTTATTGAATGAAATAATATCATGAATAATTGAATCAAACATACATTTATAATATGATATATACTTGAATTTAAATAATAATATTTTTTATATATTGATTTTGCTCTACATAAAAATAAGTGTGTTGAAAAAAGTGGTTGCACTTTCGGATTCCATGTGGTGATGGCTAGGTTGCTGGAAATAATTGTTTCAATTTCTATTGACCTGTGTTGTTTGAAATACACTCTTGATGTATTCTGATTATTTCTTTAAATTACATTTTAGCCAAGGAAATGAATTAGAATTCAATTGGTGGAAGTGTAGGCTCTCGACTCAATATGTGATATAAAGGACATAAAGTAGTGGTGCAATTTAAAATGACCTATTAAAGGAATTCAAAAAAAGACGAAGGTTCACCAAAAACGGCGAGCTTCAAAAAATGTGTAGCATCACAACTCGCACAAAAGAAAGAGTTAAAAAAATACAACTTTCCATCCTTGAACCATGGGCTGCATGTTAATATTTGTTATATTATTGATTTTGTTATGATTTGTATGTATGGAATCATGTTAATATTTGTTGTATTGTTTATTTTGGTATGATTTGTATGTATCCATATATGAAATAGATTGGTCATGTTCTACCGTAATAGTTATTGGTAACCAAAGCAAGTAATATCTTTTGAAACACTTAACTTTCTTATAACATTTCTTAATGGAGATTTGTTTAGTTTATTTTTTCTATATCATTCTCTTCATATAATCGATGAACTTTCTTTCTTATCATTCGTTTTGACACAGATTCATAAATACACGAATGTCAAGGATGACCATACAAGAAATACCAAGCCAATGGAAAGAATCCAAAGTTTGAAACAAGAGGCAATGATAAAGATCAGCATGATCGAGGAGGATGGAGAAGAGAATGAAGCCGAGGATGACCGATACAATCGTTTCCTCCTGATCTGAGAATTGTTAGTTCTGAAAACTTAAAAGTAGTCGTTTATGTACTTTTTATTTATTTTATTTTATTTAGACAGTTATTTCTCGATTATCTAAGAAGATAAATTCGTTTAGGAAAAAATAAATATTTATAGATTATCTAAATGTTTTTAAGCATCGATCTCTACAAATTTTTTTATTTATTTAATAATTGTAATATTTTAAACAATTCATCACTAAAAAAATTAAAAAAACTAAATAATGTTGGAAATGCACAAAATAGTATTGAAAATATGAGTTTCAATAGGGTTGATAATTCTGGACCGGTTCAATTCTTCAGTTTGGATTGAACGGATATGGTTTATTCATGATTTAATAAACAATAACTGAATTTAAATTGATTTAGTTCGAATTTATTGAAAAATAGTTTGGTTCGTTAACATCAATTAAAAATTGTAACTGAAGTAAAATTCGTATTCTAATTTGTTAGTTTTGATTTGATTACTTTGATTTGATCATATAAAATTGTAAATAAACGATTTTAAATAATAAATAATTCTCCAAAAAATCTTCTCGTTTTCTACAATATGTTTTATAAAATAAAATATAATACATTATTTATATTTAATGTTTAATCGTTAATTATTAATATATATATATATAAGATATATATTTATTCGATAAATCTCATTTACCTAGATTTTCAATATTTTTAAATAATTGATCGATTATCCATGTTTATTCAGTTAATAATGGAACGAACTCATTCGTTTTGTAAACTTTATATTTGATCAGTTATTTGACACAAAGCTGAAACAAATCGAATTATCATTATTCGGATTGATCTGGATAGGTTTTAAATAACCAAACTGAAATGCCCATAATGTCAATTCAATAAAAATATTGTGTTGGGTAGGCAATAATTGGTAAACATTGATCATTGGGCTAGTATTAGAAATTTCAATGTTACGTCAATGTAAATTTGCATTACCTCAGCCAACGCAGGTTCAATGCCATTATGTTAAACAAGTCAACACAAAAGGAGTTAAAAATTGTGTTGAAAGCTTTGACTTAAATTTCAACTAAACTTTGTGTTAGCCTTTGTAACTCAAGGTTAGTGTAAACGTGCTTTGGCATGTCTAACACAATGTCAACGTTGAAGCTACATTATGTAATATAATGCAAATGTATGCACCTTTGTATTAATCTTTTTTCATAAAACATCAATGTAAAACTTG
The DNA here is from genome assembly GCA_036759665.1 of Gynandropsis gynandra. Lineage (NCBI taxonomy): Eukaryota > Viridiplantae > Streptophyta > Magnoliopsida > Brassicales > Cleomaceae > Gynandropsis > Gynandropsis gynandra. The sequence continues at coordinate 37,889,085 of CM071867.1, forward strand.
CATTGGTGAATTTATTTAACGCAAATCCTTACACCGATTATGTTGCACAGGGGAAGCAAGCCTAACACAAATTTCATTGGTTACCTGATTTATATTTAAAAATAATTATATTTTGTAAAATGAATTCAAAAAATTAAAAAGAAAATATTAGAAAGTACACAAATATATTTATTTTAAAAAAATGAACTCGCAATATTGATCTACAAATATGAAGAAACCCAAGATGCGAGTGTTGGTGGAGGTTTTGGTGTGGAATTCTTAGAATATGGTGTGGAATTCTTAGAATACGACACCGACAATATCGCAGAGCATTGCTTTAAGTGTTGTGACATCGATTTTTTGCTCTTCGATTCGCTTTGATTGAGCCTCCATTTGCTCATTTCTCGCACAGGATTGGAGACTTAAAATGTTTCCATTCGACTCATCTCAACAAGTCTAGAGTCTCCTTCTTGACTCGGTGATCCCTCTTGAAATTACGTTAAATCTTTTTGTTGTATAACAATAGTTAAGTAATTATATTTTAACTATATATTGAAAAATAATATAACAACTAATTACATTATTCTCGACCTCATCGACTACTTTTGTAGTTTTTTTTTCATGAATCCACAACCCATTTTATTTTTGGTGGATCTTCGGCGTGAGCTTTGAAAACTTTGAAGCTCTACCCAAGACTTTTTGACACACATAAACCAACAATTACTAATTAGAAAATATATTTATATTACAACACTGCAAAAAAGCATAGGCCAACGAACTGCCAATGCAATTTTGTGTTGCCAAAAATTTGCAAGGACGAGGCCGTGGATAAGAAAAAACATATAAGGATCGATCACAGGGGCGAGGACAAAGAAAATTCATATTATGCTCACATGAACGCTGAAAAAGTGAAAAGAACTCCACTAGGACTTCAGAAGGCAACGAGTCAAGTGAACATGAATTTTCTACAAGTAGAAGAGATCAAGAAGAACAAATAACTAGATGATCTGAAAGACGTTCATCCCGAACGAGGAACCGCTTGACTCGAGCAAGAAAAAGTTTAATCTGAACGATTCCTCTTGACCAATGTGCATATAACACACATTGGTCGTTTGACCCGATCATCTCACCACTCGACCGAGCATTATCCCAACTCGATTGAGTAGAGAGCTAAAGTGATGCAGCCTATTATTCTAGAGAAGTTTTGTTTCAAAACCCTTATACATTCAACCTATTTTTCCTACAAATATTTTACATTCAACCTGTTTTCCCAAGTTTATTGACTCATCTTAGAGTTTTCTAAACTTTGGAAATGTAGTATATAACCTCCTCAAGTTTATAAATTTATCTTAATTTTTCTTATAAATACAACGTATTCCTCCCCAATATTTTACAAATAAAATTTATTTTTCTTTAAAATTTATAAATACAACATATATTCTCCTTAATCTTCACGCATTTAAAATTTTTTGTTATTTCCATCTAAAATTTTTAAACGTGACATATTTTTCTCTTAATGTTAACACATCTCAAAATTTTGGTTATTATATTCATATTTTGATGATTGGTAAAAAATATTAAAGCTAGAAATTTTTTTAATTATAAACGAATGAATAACTCGCTATTCACCCAGGTACTCAGTCATAATCCTGATGTAGGAGAGATGGCCTTTTTCAACATGAACAAAATAAATTCTAACACAACTATAATAGGTGCATGATTATAAAATAAGGATATAGTTTCTCAAAATCTAAAAAATATATATAAGAAAAAAATATGAATTGCTTGTGTTTGGTTACAAAATCTAACATTATATTTGGATGCACCACACCGTCCACAAAGGATTTTGGTTCCTTGTTTGTTTACACGATCTACCATGCATGTTTCACTGCATTTGGATGTGTAAAATTTTTGCTCGATTTTTTCAAAATTTTGCACCACAAAGTGGAGAAATGTTTCTCCTATAAATCTTCTATAGGTCAATGAGGTTCATTAGATGAATATTTATCTAATATATTTTAATAATTAAAGAGTAACTATAAAATTTTAAAAATATATTATATATTATTTTGTAAAACATATTAATTATTTAAAATCTTTGAACACTATCATTTATTTATAATTTTATATGATAAAATGATCGATAAAATCGATATAACCGAATAATAACCGAAAGAATTAGAATTCAATTTTTACTTTGGTTACAATATTTAATTGATACAATCACACGAGCCGAACCGATTTAAGTTTGATTATTTTTTGGTACAGTTTTTTTAAAAACCGAATTACTAGTACCTATTATATTCAACCAAAAGCTGAACCAAAACTCGGGCTTAATCTCCACTATATGTCTACGTCTAGCAGAAACAATACTATTGTTGAATGACTCGATCATATTATTGTCCCATCACTACAACAACAACCAAATTTAAAGAATGTACAACACCAATGACGTATATTATAATATATTCTAATATGTTTATATTTGTTTGAACTTATTGTAGTTGGATTAGAATTTTTTTGTCCATGTTGAAAATATTTTAATATCTTTTGTAGTTTAAAGTTTTTTTTATTTTAATTTTTTATCAATCATCAAAATGTTTATATAATAACCATAGTTTTGAAATATATTAATATGAAAAAAATATATTTATAAACTTTAGATGAAAAATAATAAAAAATTTAAATGTTATTAATTATTAAGGAGAGTATGCATTGGGTTCATAAATTTTAAGAGAAAATACATTTAATTTATTAATTTGGGTGAGGAATATATTGTATTTATAAATTTGAGGATAAAATAATATGAATTTGAGGGGTTATATACTATATTTTTAAACTATAACAGATCTAAAATGAATTAATAAGTTTAGAGAAGAAATATGCAATGTGATATATCAAAAAATTTAATAGAAAATTTTACAAATTTTTAAAAATGAGGAAAGTGCTAATTATTAATAATTTAAATATATATATGATAAAAATTAAAAATTCAAAAATAATAAAATGAATATTCAAGAGTATGAACTTAAAAGGATTATCAAAAATATCTTTATAGGGCTAAAAGACTTCAAAAATACCCTTTCCGAAAAAAAAAATTTCGCTTCAAAAATACCCTTACAAATGCTAAAATTCCCAAAATACCTCTGCGACCCTTCTACCTAGTTTGACCCAGTTTGACCCTGCGACCCAGTGACCCAGTACGACCCTGTGACCCAGCGACCCACCGACCCAGTTCGACCTTGTTCGACCCTGTGACCCAGTGCGACCGCCGGAACTGCCAGAAATCGCCGGAAACGGCCAGAAATCGCCGGAAACTGCCAGAAATCGCCGGAAATTGCCAGAAATCGCCGGAAAACGGTCGAAATTGCCAGAAATCGCTAAAAACGCTGGAAATCACTGAAAATGACTGAAACATTGTTGGAAATCGCTCGAAAATTGCTGCAAACCACTCAAAATAGAAGGAAATCACTCGAGAATGGAAAGAAATCACTCAAAAATTGAAGGAAATCGTTCGAAAATAGAAGGGAAACACTCGAAAATGAAAGGAAATAGCTCTCTACTTTGTTTCTCTCCTCTCAATTTTCGTTTTTCTTCTTCTCATATTTGTCTTTCCCTCTTTTATATGTGTTTTTCATTAAGGGCACATATGTTTTTTCTCCAATTTTTTTTTCATCAGATTTAGGAGGATAGTTTTGAAGTGTTTTAGCCCTAAAAGGGCATTTCTAATATTGTGCCAACTTAAAACATAATAATAATTTATAAGAATAATAGGATTTATCTTTTTCCCTCACCCCAAGTATCTCTCGTTCCCTCCTTTTTTCTCGCTTAAAATATCAAATTAATTATATATTTCTAGAACACTACATAAATCACTATTTTATATTTAACATGATTACATAAAATTAATAATATACACGATAAGTATTAAGTAATATATATTTAAATTAATATAAATATCAATATTAATATTGGATAAAAATGTGTTTCCTTTACTTAAAGTTTTAAAAATATTTTTTAAATATTTCATTGAATTAAAAATTCGTTAAAATATATATTTGTTTTATTTTTCGAAAATTCATAACAAATTTTATATAAATATTAGAGTGGTAACAGAATTTTTATTTACGATTTTAATTAATCTTTTAACCCAAAATATATAATTTTGAACAATACTGAAATTATTTTCATCTTACATTGGTAACATTTTAATATTATTTATTTTTTCCTATCAAGTTTTAATTTTTTAACGAAAACATATATTAATATATTATTTTATTATAAAACTTTAAGTGTCCTTGATATTATTGCCTTTGAACGAGGGGGCACAATGATATCAAAAGGCCCCTGAGTAGTTGAAAAATCTTCGAAGACTATCGTAGTCAAGTCTTTCAAGTTAGATGTAGACCCGACTATTCTTTATTTATTTTTTTTTTCCAAATGAAACTTCGATATTACTAAACAAAATGTAAAATTCTATTGTATGAATAATTTTTTCGTAGATGTTTCGTGGGTCGAATTTCAATCTGAATGTGTTTGGAATATTATGATGAAAAAAAATGAAATGCTTAAACCTATTATAAATTGAAACTATCGAACCATATTGAATTTTCTTACAATTTTATTTAGAATATTATAAAATATATTTAAGAAAAAACTATACACAATAAAATGTTGAAAGTTATAATCAATATATATTATTATTACTAAATTCAACATTTGTATTGTATACCATTGAATACCGTTTACCTGTAAACACTTGATGGGAAGATAAAACATTAAATTCAACATTTTTTTAGTGTATATTATTTTCTAACTTAATATTAATAATATTATTATATTATTATTTATGTCTTGCCAAACAAAAAAAAAATATGTGCCGTCAATATTGACGGAATATGCGACCAGAAAAGCATAGAAGAAAAAAAGAAAAAGAGAAGAAAGGCCAAAAAAAAACCTTAAAAAGAGGCCACCTACCAAAAATAATTGGGCCACGTGATAACATAAACGGTTGGGCTTGTTCCGTCATATTTTATTTTACTTATATACCCCTCCCTCACCTACTTCGTTTCTGCCTTTAATAAAATAAATTAAAATAAAAACACCATTAATCTTCACAATTACCAATTCAATGACTAGGAATTGTTTATTTATTTATTTTTAGTTTAATTATCTAAAATTTTCTTCTAAATACCGGGAAAATTGTCTGATATGAGTCTCCGAGCTTTTAAATAGTTGTAAATAAATATACAAATTACATCCAAAATGTTAATCAAATATATGGATAACGTTTATCATGTTAAAATAAAAAAATTTAACAGAATTCAAAATAAAAATACTGAAAAGAGATCAGAAATATCAAACAGTATTCATTTATTTATTTGTCAATCTTTAAATACACTTGTCTTATCAGTTTATACAATGTACTAAAGATCTCTGCGGATAACTCCCCCTGAGTTAGACGTAAATACAACCTCAATTGTTTCTCCGCTCAGTACATTATCTAACTAAGTACACTTAAAACCTTAGAGCTCTCTTTTTCTCTGTTTCGTGTACTCCAGTGATACAACCCAGAATCGTTACCCTTCTTTTTGATTTTCAGGTTAACTTATCTGTCTTCCGCTCGGCTCAACAACCCTCTCCGGTTCTTCAGTCGCGCCGTCTTGATGATCTTTCTTCAGTATTGAATCTGCCAGATTCAACTTGACTCCTCCTTCTTCTCCTTAATCTTCTTGTTGACTTCCTCCAGTCATCCTTGATTTGAATTCGTGCTCCTTAAATATCTCAACTTCCTGAAATAGCAATTTTAATCTGCAATCCTATTTTTATTGCATTCACAATCTCCCCCTTTGAATTCTTATCACAAAAACATACGTCGATCAAACATATAGAATTCAAAACAATGCAATAAAATCATTCACGCATAAGAAAATCACCATATAAGATCAAACAGCATAAAATGAATTCACGCAATTATGTCCAGACCATCATAAGTTCAAGCATGGAAATTTAAGCATTAAGTACACTTAAGATAAGCATTGTCATTAAATTGCACTTAAAGAAAAATGAAGAACACATAGGAACATATCGGTTCCTCTTTCTTTTTCCTTTGCTCTTTCTTGCAGTAGATTCCCCATGAATCTCTTCAACCTCATCGTCCGCAACCTCCTCGTCATCCTGCATTTCTCCCCCTGTTTATGTGATAAGATTTCAAACCAGATTAGACACATTATAATTAGAAACAAATCACACAACAATATAAGTGCACTTGATTACTCTGAAATCGCAAGAGCAGTCCATCGATGGATCTGAGCGCTGCACTTAAGGTTTGTTTCAGTTCAGTAAGCTCCTAAACCATACTATTCCTGGACGTTCCAGGGTATCAGGGGGTCGACATGGAGGGAGGTCTGAGGTCGCTATCAGGGTATGTGCGAAGGTGGACCATCGAAGATGCACCTGATCTCAGATTTTCACGTTTATTTGGTGCAAAAAATTTCGTCGCCATCACCTTGTAGCGGCGGCCATTTACACGAGAAGGATTTCGTGTAAACACTAAATCCCCCATCCTTACTTCCTGATCATCAACCAGGAGTATGTCGTCTGCATTGAGGCCGAAGTGGTTGCTGCGAGTCTGCATTTTAGTGAAAGAAGAATCTGCAAATGGAGAAACTGCTGCTCGTTTTCTCTAGAGAAAATGGGTTAAGGTTTCAGAAATGGAAGCAAAAGGTTAAATACAGCAGTTTAGGAGAAGTTAAGTGCAGTTGCAAAGAGAAATTAGGGATTTTTAAAAAATTTGAAGTAACTGCACTAGTCACATTAGCCCACAAACTATCCCATCACATTAAAGAAAAACTGCTGGTTACTTTGAAAGAGAAAAACACTCAAGTGCTGCTAGCGCTCGTCAGATCAATGTGAACTCCTTGACATAAAACATGATAGAAAGAATCAAAGCAGAATCAGACCGTTAAGAATGAGTCAAGAACTATAAACGGTTGATTGTTTAAGTACACTTACTGAAAATTGTTCTCCACTTAAAACAATATGTTCTATTGCATATGAATGCGCATAAAAGTTGTCAGAGGAGTAAGTAGAGTTTTAAGTGCACTTAGGTTACCAGATAAAAGATCTGTAACTTTCAGATATAGTAACAGTGTTCAAACACAGAACAAAGAGCATTTAAGTGTACTTAAATCAAGCAGACATTTCAGTAATTTCCCTCTTCTTCGTAAGATCATCAAAACACTCCGAAACACAATTCTACCAATGTAATATGCAAGAAACGATCAAAGCTCACAAACACCAAGTGATTTTCTCAGAGAGACAAACCGATTTAAATCTAGGGGTTTTGTGAAAATATTTGCGAGCTGACGTTCTGTAGGCATATACTCCACTTTCATTTGTTTCTGCTCAACTTTTTTTCTCAGAAAATGGTGTCTTATTTCTATATGTTTCGTTTTAGAGTGTTGAACAGGATTTTTTGAAATGTCTATAGCACTAGTATTATCACACCATGTAGTAAAAGTTCGGGATTTCATATCGTAGTCCATAAGCATTTGATTCATCCATACCAGTTGAGTGCAACAACTTCCCAAGGAAATGTATTCAGCTTCAGCAGTAGAAAGAGATGTCGAATTTTGCTTTTTGCTGTGCCATGAAACTAAATTGTTTCCGAGAAAGAAACAGCCTCCAGATGTACTTTTGCGATCATCCGCATTTCCTCCCCAATCAGCATCACTGAAACCAGCAAGTTCACAGTTAGTATCTTTTGAATATAATATACCATACTCTGTGGTACCTTTGACATATTTGATAATTCGCTTAACAGCAAGCAAATGTGATTTCTTCGGTTTAGCTTGATATCTGGCACAAATCCCTACACTCAGACATAAATCAGGTCTACTTGCAGTAAGATAAAGAAGACTATCAATCATGCTTCTGTATAGTTTAACCTCAACATCTTCACCATCTGCATCTCTTGTCAACTTTGTTGTTGTTGACATGGGGGTACTCGCCGATTTACTGTGATCTAGTTCAAATCTTTTTAGCAGATTTCTGGCGTATTTACTTTGAGAAATAAACAGTCCATCGTCGAATTGTTTGACTTGTAGACCAAGGAAGTAGCTTAGTTCTCCAAACATGCTCATTTCAAACTCCCTCTTCATAGTTTGCACAAACCAGTTCACTTTTTCCT
>CM071867.1:37897458-37923036 GCA_036759665.1 Gynandropsis gynandra
GGCTTTCTTTAGCTTGTAGACATGCTCTGGATTATGTGGATCCTCAAATCCTTTCGGTTGTTCTACATAGACTTCCTCTTGAAGTATCCCATTAAGAAATGCACTCTTCACGTCCATCTGAAATAGTTTGAAACCAACGAAACACGCAATACCAAGCAATAGACGAATCGATTCTAATCTAGCCACATGAGCAAAAGTTTCATCGAAATCCACTCCTTCTACTTGGGTATATCCCTGTGCTACTAATCTCGCTTTATTTCGGCCAATCTCCCCTTGCTCGTTTGTTTTGTTCTTAAATACCCATTTCGTGCCAATCACATTCAGGTGCATTGGTCTAGGGACTAAAATCCAAACATCATTTTGAACAAATTGCTCTAACTCCTCATGCATAGCTTTGATCCAGGATTCATCATTTAACGCATCACGAACACACTTTGGTTCTATTTGTGAAGTAAAATAAGCAAATTTTACCATGTCAAGATAGTTTAATCGTGGTTTGTTACGTGTACGTATTCCATCCTCAAGATTTCCAATAGCATCTTCTATAGAGTGATTTTTGTGTACCGTTATTTGTTCCATATTGGTTCGAGGGCTTTCATGTTCCGAGGTATCTCCATCTGTTTCACATTCAATCGTATGCTGATCAACAGGTGCACTTAAATGTTCATGAGTTGACTCTATTTGTTCTTGCACAGTTTCTGACGAAAAAGGAAAAATAACACTATCAGTTAAATGATCCTCATCAAAAACAACATTTACTGATCAATAACTTTTCTTGTACGTAAATTGAAAATTCGAAAAGCAGTTGTGTTATTTCCATAACCGAGAAAAATTCCCTCATCACTTTTAGCATCGAACTTACCGGGACATTCTCTATCGTTTAGTACAAAGCAAGTGCACCCAAAAACATGGAAATAACTCAAATTTGGACTCTTACCTTTCCACAGCTCATATGGTGTTTTCGACATACCTGGACGAAGGTATACACGATTAATGATATAACATGTTGTGTTTATGGCTTCTGCCCAAAACCTGATGGATATGGACTTTCCATACAACATTGCTCGAGCCATTTCTTGCACTGTCCTATTCTTCCTTTCAACGACTCCGTTTTGCTGCGGTGTCTTGGGTGCTGAGAATTCGTGAATGATACCATGCTTTTGACAAAATTTGTTAAATACATCATTCTCGAATTCTTTTCCATGATCACTCCTGATTCACTCAATGCAACCTTTAGTATTTTTCAATTGAAGAAACATGAACTGAAACAGCTCAAACGTTTCAGATTTTTCTCTCAGAAATTTTACCCAAGTGTATCGAGAAAAATCATCCACAATGACAAAAATGTATCTTTTCCCTCCAAAACTCTCTATTCTCATTGGACCAATCAAGTCCATATGCACCAGTTCCAGGATTTTTTCAGTCTTCACTTCGGGCATTCGTTTATGATGGACTTTGACTTGTTTACCTAGCTGACAAGGTTTACACATTTCTGACTTATCTAACTTCAGCTTAGGCATACCTCTTACTGCAGTAGAGTCAGACAGTTTCACCAAAGATCTGTAGTTTATGTGTCCTAATCGCTGATGCCACAGTGATAGTACATCGTCTATTGCTTTAAAACACACTTTCTCTTCAGTCCACACGTAACAGTTATTTGAGAACCGTGACCCTGTAAGCACACATTTATTATCAGAATTCATCACTAAACATTGTTTGTTAGTGAATTTAACCTGGTGATGACTGTCACAAAGTTGGCTGATGCTAATCAAATTAGCCGTTAGACCCGCAACAAATTGAACATTTGTCAATGCTGGTTGTCCAAGTGAATCGAGATCTCCTCTGCCAAGAATTTTTCCTTTGTTCCCATCTCCGAACACTACACTCCCTGCATTCTTAATTTCAAAAAAATTTGAGAGTAGTTCTTTGTTACCTGTCATGTGTCTAGAACATCCACTGTCAAAGTACCAGGTATTAGACTTTTCATTTTGGGCAGAAATGTATGCAACATTGCAGTATAACTCACTTTTCTTTACCCACATTTGTTTTACATTTGATGACTTACCTGCATCATACCTGTGTTTCTTGTAACACGTGTGTTGCTTATGACCCTTAATTCCACAGAAGTAACAGACAACTAAGTTCCTCTTTCTATTCTTACCATAATGCGTTCTCCAATGGTTATGTCTGTGGTTCTGTGTTGACACATTTCTTATCTGATTGTAGTGTTGATAGGATTTCTGATATTGTCCTCTAGGTCTGTAATCAACATCGTGATCAATCCAATTTCTTATTCTGTCAGAATTTTGTTTGTTCTGGCTTTTATTTGGAGTACCATGAGTTAGCTGTCTTTTTTCCAATTCAAGCTTTCTTTCAGATCTCCTCCAGAAACAAACTTGTTTTCCGTCTTGCTTGTATTCCTAATATAGCCGATTCTATGATTGTCACCTTTCATTTTTTCAATAGAAAGCAAGTGATCCAATTTGTCAGTACTATTTGACAGCATCTTTAGTTGTTTGTTTATCTCCTCTAGCTGCCTTTTGACGAAGTGCACTTCTTCTTCTTTAGCCATTACTTCTTTCTTCATATTTTGAATCTAAGCTTCCAGATTCTCATTTTCCTTGATCAGTTGAACATTCAATTTTCCCATTCTAATCCACTCATTGTATATCATCTCTACATCAACTTCATCTTCTTCTTCAAGTTGATCTTTTTCACTTTCTTTATCGTCCTCATCAATAATGCCAATGAAGGCAACAAAGCTCGACTGTTCTTCTTCAGACTCTTCTCCAAATTCAGAACTGGATTCACTAAGCATGATTAGTGATTATTCTTTTACCAGATTATTATCAGCACATTCATTCTTTGTGTGACCAAAATCCTTGCATTTGAAGCATTGTGTTTCTCTGAGATTTTTCAAAACATTTTCCCTTTTCGTGATGCTAGAGCAATCTGATTTAAAATGATCAAAACCTTTACACTCATGACATTGAGATCCAGATTTGTACTCCTTTCTGTATCCAGCATCTTCGGTTGATGATTTTTTCATCCCTGACCTTCTCTTCATGAATTTTCCAAATTTTCTAGTCAGTAACACAATGTTTTCTTCAATACTTTCCAACCTGGTGCTTTCTTAAACTGCTTGTAGTACAACTCCTTTGCTTCCATCTTTTGCAATATCCTCGTGTTCCAGTTGGAGTTCAAGTTCATATGCTGTCAAGATTCCAACTATTTCTTTGAAGCTAGTTGTATCCGTGTTTAGTGACATATTCATAGCAACCTTCTGTGAATGAAGTTTCTTCGGAAGACATCTCAGTAGCTTTTTGACCAATTTCTTATCATCCAAGTTCTGTCCAAGTACACTTACCTCGTTTGCGATTGCATTCATCCGACCACTGAATTCTTTCACACTTTCATATTCTCCCATCTCCAGCTTCTCAAATTGATGTTCCAATATATCTAGGCGTGTTCTTTTAACATTCGTTGCGCCTTTATGGATAGTTTCTAGTGTATCCCATGCGTCCTTAGCAGATTCACACCCTTGAATCTGTTTAAATTCATTTATATCTATTGATGAAAAGATAGCTGTCAGGGTCTTTGCATTGAATGTTGAACTCCTTTTTTCACTAGGTGTCCACTGATCTGATGGCTTCTCCTTTTCTTTTCCATTTTCGTCGATAACAGTCGGTGGTGTCCATCCGTTCTTAACTGCACTCCAAGCATCTTCGTCAATTCCTCGTATGCTCGCTCTCATCTTAACTTTCCAGTATCCATAGTTAGATGAGTCTAACATGACAGGTTTTCCAAACGAATACATGTCTCTTGGTCCTTCCATTTTAGTCGTCTTCTCGGATCTCAAACCAGTTTTTAGATTTACTCTAAATGTTAGTTACCTGCTCTGATACCAATTGAAAACTTGTAGAAGATAACTAGTGAACCGATAACCAAAGAGATCAGAAATATCAAACAGTATTCGTTTATTTACTTGTCAATCTTTAAGTACACTTGTCAGTTTATACAATGTACTAAAGATCTCCGCGGATAACTCCCCCTGAGTTAGACGTAAATACAACCTCAACTGTTTCTCCGCTCAGTACAGTATCTAACTAAATACACTTAAAACCTTAGAGCTCTCTCTTTCTCTTTTTCGTGTACTCCAGTGATACAACCCAGAATCATTAACCTTCTTTTTGCTTTTCAAGTTAACTTATCTGTTTTCCGCTCGGCTCAGCAACCCTTTCCGGTTCTTCAGCTGCGTCGTCTTGCTGATCTTTCTTCAACATTGAATCCGCCTGATTCAACTTGACTCCTCTTTCTTCTCCTTAATCTTCTCGTTGACTTCCTCCAGTCATCCTTGATTTGAATTCGTACCCCTTAAATATCTCAACTTCCTGAAATAGCAATTTTAATCTGCAATTCTATTTTTATTTCATTCACAAATACTAAACTTTAAAATTAGTAGATTTGTAAAAGATAACTAAATATAATAATTTATTTGGAAATATATTGTAACTAAATATAATAATTTATTTGGAAATATATTGTACATAGATTTTAATGTAACGTAATAATTTGCTTTAAAATTTTTTCTTATATATACCGAAAATTTTATTTAAATAAGTTGTTTTTTAAGTTAAAAATTAATAAAGTGGTTAGTTAGCGTTCCGAGAGTGCGAATTTAAATAAGAATATTATGACGAGAGGTGGATACTTTTCTATTAGGAGACGACAGAACGCAACGCTACAATTCGTCACTAAACGCAAACGCTTTCTCTCTATAAAACTGGGTCCTGAGACAGAGCAAAAATCACCGAGTTAGTCATTCATCTCTGTGTAAGAAAAGAAAGTCTAGCGAGAGAAGAAGAAGAGTGGAAACATGGTGTTGAAGGTGTACGGACCGATCTTTGCTTCTCCGAAGCGAGCTTTGGTGACTCTCTTGGAGAAGGGAGTGCCCTTCGAGACCGTTCCCGTCGATCTCGTAACCGGAGAACACAAACAGCCTCCTTATCTTGAGCTACAGGTTCCATTTCTCCTCCAATCTCTTTATGCTTTCTTCTCGATTGTTTCTGTAATCGATCTCTGTTTTTATCTTCTCCGTTGTTTTTTATTCAGCCTTTTGGAACTGTCCCTGTTGTCGTTGACGGAGACTACAAAATCTTCGGTATTTTTCTCCTTCTCCTACTGATGATGATGCCTTGATGATCATATATACACACACCTACACTGCAGTTAAATATGTGCATGATCAAAATCTTACACGCATACATAAGAGATTAATGATGAATATGAGATTCGTTTGGTGAAATAATGTGGAATCGCTGTTGTCCGATGGTTACTGGGAACAAAAAATCATCTTCGCTCGTGAAAATTCTTGCTGCTACAGTTTATTCACGTTGAGAATTCAATTTAGGTTTGTTTAGGGCCACGCCCTGTTAGAATTGGGGTATGTTTTTGCTGATACGGATTGAAATGGATGGTGTGGTGAGACTTGAAATGGGTTATTGTGCAGAGTCGCGTGCGATCATGAGGTACATAGCGGAGAAATACAGGTCACAAGGACCTGAACTCTTGGGGAAGACAGTGGAAGAGAGAGGACAAGTGGAGCAATGGCTTGATGTAGAGGCTGTGAACTTCCATCCACCATTGTTGGACCTCACGATGCACATAATGCTTGCGCCCATCTTGGGTTTCCCCCCGGACGAGAAGCTGATCAAGGAGAGCGAGGAGAAGCTGGCTCAAGTCCTGGACATATACGAAGCCCACCTATCCAAGAACAAGTACTTGGCAGGTGATTTTGTGAGCCTGGCTGACCTAGCACACCTCCCATTCACTGACTACCTGGTGGGTCCGATCGGGAAGGCGTATATGATAAAGGACAGGAAGCACGTGAGCGCATGGTGGGATGACATAAGCAGCCGACCCGCATGGAAGGAGGTTGTGGAGAAGTTCTATCCACCTTTCTTTAAGTGAAGTGTCTGGCTTTGGTTGGCGGGTTCTCTCTTCTGTCAGTCTGTTTGTGTTGGGGAATAAAGACTGTTTCTTATCTTCTTTGTGTTGTGTTTTCCTTTGTGTAACCTATGAGTATCAATGCTAACGAGAAGAGATGTATTTTATGTTCTTGAGAGTTCTTCTTAGACCAATTCAAATCTTCTGACGCTGGCACTGAATCTTCCGTTTTTTCTTCTAAACGTTAGATGATTATTGGGCAATTCATGTGGTCTAAACGTACATCTATACGATTAAACGTCTTTTTAGAGGATCTACATAATTTTTTAATATCTTTTCGTTAATTAATAATTTTAGTATTTTTTAATGAAAGTTTTATAATCTATATTTATTGTTATTTTTATAATTTTGATCTTAATTTTTTATTGAATCTAATGTTTTGAATAAGTCAAAGTTGAACAAGTAAAAGACTAAAAATTGGAAACTATCATAGAAAATATCAAGAAAACTAAAAATATGAAGATTTGTTAGCAACAAACACATCAAGATATCCATAAAATGAATATTGATACCATGAACGAAATTAAGACTTTTCCATTAGTAAAGATTGAGCTTAAAAAATCAAGAGAGAAATGTGAGTTTAAATCGAGAAACAAGAGTGTTTCATTTTTACTTGTGATAGTGTTTTTTACACAAATCTTAGACAATGTGTTTAGGAATTTGTGGGGGAGTGATTCGTAAAATCATTCGGAAATCCAAGACCATTGTGTGAATAGTTTTAGACGGTCACGTACGAGGTGTATGACATTTGGGGCTTGAAATTTAAGTTCAAGACGGGTAGAGTCTCAGGGTGAGTCTGAGTCTATATTCGAGTGTACTTGGAAAACTGTTTGAATTAAATAGGAAGTCCTTTGGAGTTATGAGAACACCATAAAACGTCTTATCCATCTACTCTTTATTTTTCAATTGGTATTAGAGTTGGAAACTGGATCAAAGAAGCTAATATCCGTTCGATGTCCCTATCAGGTGATCTCCATATCTATTCTCTTATGCTCACGTGAGATACCATTCTTAAGACAATCATTTTTTTCTCATTTCTCTTTTTCTACTTTTTTGGTTTCCACACATTTTTCTTTTAAATTCGCGCTCGGTTTCTAGGACTTTGGAGTTGAAGAGGACAACCTTCTACTTAGACCCAAGTTGTCGATTGGCACACTCATAAGGTCTTGTAATCTTAATGGAGTGAAGATGTTGTGTCATTGCAGATTTTTTTTCTTTTAGACCAAACTATTAAAATCACCCATCAACTCTAACCCTTAGGACATAGAAAAACAGCATTGACCCACCACTTAGACCCGAACCATCAAGATCGATGGACTCATGTCAATGTATGACCGAAATAGTTAAATAACTTATTCTATTGATATGGAGTATAAGCGCATGGAATTATAATGATAAAGAAGCAAAACAAAGAATGAACGGTATACTTGGAGATATAAGCATTTGGGATTGAAACCTAGGGGAGAAATACAACTATAGTCTATGGATTCATGCACAAATTGTTAAGCAAATCGGTCGCATGTCCTGCTCCGCATCCTATCCGGCTACGTCTCGCTCCGCGTCCCGTTCCAGCCGGTCAATGCCTATTTATGAGCTCCACGCTCTTCTATGCCTTGTTGACCGTTCCAACTCATGCATGATAAATCTAAACTTGTGCTTTGTATTTGTACTTGTGTATTTTTCTTTTCTAGTGTTAGAATTGTTGTACAAATATGTACCTCTGTATCTTAAACAAATCATAAGAGAATAGTTAAGCTTATTCTCTCTAATTCTCTCGATCTTTCCCTCACTCTCAATCTTTCTAAATTTGCTTCCGCTGAATCTTCATTTGTTTACAAAATCTACATGGTATCAAAGCGGTGATCGAATCTTGGAAAATCTTTGATCGATTTTTTCCTTTTGAAATCTAATCTTTTTCAAAAGTTATTTTCAGTCAAAACTTTTTAATCTCTCTTTGTTTTTATTTCCCTTTATTTTCTCGGATCTATCGTCATGGACTCGACCAAAAGCATATCAATCTTGTTCAATGGAAACAATTATTCCATCTCGACGAAGATTGTTAAGGCCAATCTTGGCATGCGAGGTCTTTGGGGTTTCGTGACAGGATCAGATGTGAAATCGGTCGATTCAAGTGTCGGATCAGAAAAATAGGAACAAAATAAGCTCACTGCCTTGGTTGTATTACAAAATTCCATCAAATCTCATATACTTCGTACATATGGGCACATAGAGTCTCCTAAAGAGCTTTGGGACGAGCTGAAACAAGTTTTTGGCAATGAATCCAATCTTAACCGTGTGTATGAAATAAAGAAAATATTCAATAATCTAAGGCAAGAGAAAAAATCTTTTAACCAGAATTTGGTTGATTTTAAGGAATTATGATCAAAATTGATTCTCTAAGGCCTCATAATGTGGATCCTGTGGAAATAGCTCAGAGAGCAAACCAGGATCAGGTCTTCCTTTTATTCTCCCTCGACAACAAATATAACGATCTTATTCATCACATACTTCTCCAAAATGAGTTTCCATGTTTAACAAAGTATGTACGATGATTAAAAGGGAGGAAAGGGGTAATGGTCTCTTTAACGGAATGACCGAGGAAGCTAATGTCTCCAAAAGCAACTCTGGGCAAGCCACTACTATCAAGCCTTTCAAAAGGCAGTTCTCTTGTGAGTATTGCAAAAAGAAAGGTCATACAAAGGATCGGTGTTGGATCCTTCACCCCCATTTAAAGAACATAAGTTGTGACGACCAAGGTAAGGCTAATATGGCTTCTGAGTCTGAGTTTATCACCAAGGCAGACCTCGAAGGGTTTTTCAAATGATTATGATAGGAAATCAAACAAACAAAGCTGATGAAGAAGGAGATAATGTTATCTCTGCCTTCTCTGTTTTTCGAAACCATATTATAATAGATTCTGGAACTACAAATCATATAATAAAAAATCATGACTTGCTCAAAGATATAAAACCTTATAGTGGCTATGTTTCTATTGCAAATAGAGAGAGAGTTCCAATTAAAGGAATAGGGAAGCTTAAGCTTCTCGGTCATGATACAAAGGCTCTCTTCTTTCCAAAATTTTCTAATAATCTTATCTCTGTCCAAAAGCTTGCAAAAGACCTTATATTTGCTATGTTTGTTTCGGTTCTAACTCATTTTGGATGTAGGATATTGAAAGCAAAAAATTAATCGACAAAGAAAAGCTCATCAATGGTCTTTATGTTCTCGAATTTGTGTATTGTGATCTTGAGTCTGTGTTTCTATTAAACTCAAATATTAATAAATTTTCTGTGTGGCATGCGAGACTTGGACATCCTCATAGCAGAGTTATAAGTATCATTTTTCCTAATCTTAAAGATAAATATGAAGCTTGTGAAGCTCGCACGTAAAACAAGTTTTTCCAAACTCTGTTTTGGTTTATAAAAACTGTTTTGAGCTGATCCATTAAGATGTTTGGACAACTCCATGTGTTTCTCGTGATCAAATGAAATATTTTGTAACTTTCATCGATGAAAAATCAAAGTTTACATGGCTTTATACTCTCTCGTCTAATAGTTGTATTTATGATGTGTTTATGAAGTTTTATAAGCATGTTTTAACTCAATATGATGCTAAAATAAAATGTCTATTGACAATGGTGGATAGTATACTAGTCTTCAGTTTCGTATGTACCTTGAAGAAAAAGGCATTACACACCAAATTTCGTGTCCCTATACTCCGCAACAAAACGTAGTGGCCAAAAAGAAGAACAAACACCTAATGGAAGTTTTGAGAACTATCATGTTCGATCGAGATATTCCTAAAAGGTGTTGGTCTGATGTAGTCATGACCGCATGTCACATCATTAATAGAATTCCAACAATGGTTCTAAAGGACAAATCACCTTATGAGGTATTAAACTCTACAAAACCTGATCTTGAGTACTTTAGAACTTTCAGTTTTATGTGTTTTGTTCTTGTTCCTGACTCACGGCGAAACAAGTTGGAACCAAGAGCACTAAAGCCATGTTCATTGGATACTCAGTAAATAAAAAAGGCTACAAGTGTTTCTATCCAAAATCTCAACATGTAATAGTGTCTCGAGATGTTATGTTCCTCGAAGAAAAGATCTTTCATGATGAAATCACCTGGGAAGAAATTAAAGGAATCTCAGAACCAAATGATATAGGTTTGTCCTTTACAAACTTAGTAAATTCAATTTCGAAAAGTAACAATGAAACAGGTCCTCTGCCAAGTGTACCTGAGCATCATGAAGACCAAAATGATCAAGAAATCTCATAAAATAAAGAACAAGAAATCCATCATGAGATCATACCTTTTGAGCAAAATCATGAGAATGAAACTAGGGCCTCAAATCATGAGAATGGAGAACAAAGCCCTAATCATAACCAAAATGAGGATCATGACATCGATGAAGTTGAAGGAATGATTCTAAATAAGATAGTGCCTCAGAGAAGCACTAGAATAAGGTGACCAATCTCAAATTGGATTCACAATCCTATTCAATGGCGTTGCAACCAAACACCCTATTTCAATAGTATGGCAACGAAACACTGTATTCAGAAATTTTGCTTTTTAGCATTTATCTCTACTGATCACAAAGTCTTTCTTAGTAAAATTGATAGGGATATCAAGTCACAAACCTATAGAGAAGCCGAAGGGAAGCCAGAATGGGAGGAAGCCATGGCCGAGGAGCTAGAAGCCTTAGAAAAGAATAAAACATGGGACCTTGTCCCTCTTCCTAAAGAAAAGAAGCCCATAGGAAGAAAATGGGTATACAAAATCAAATATAAGAGTAATGGTGAGTTAGAGCATTACAAGGCTCGTCTTGTAGCGCAAGGATATAATCAAAAGTATAGGGAAGATTATACTAAGACTTTTGCCCTTGTTGCTAAACTTCATTCTGTTCACATTATCTTTTCTGTTGCTATTAACCTTAATTGGATTTTGTGGCAGATGGACGGTAAAAACGCTTTCCTTCAAAGGTAGATATCTATATGAAACCTCCCTGGGCCACCAAACTGAAAAAGGAATCGTATGCAAACTAAAAGGCGCTCTCTATGGACTTAAATAGTCCCACGAGCTTGGTACACTGGGCTCTATGATGTTGTTCGAAAGTATGGTTTTAAGAGGAGTGAGGCTGATCATTCCAAGTTCATTATTTGAAATAAATCTGGTATCATAGTTCTCTTAGTTAATTTTGATGATATAATCATAATAGGTGATTATGATTAAGGAATAGAAAGTGTTAAACGTTTTCTAAAAGAAACTTGTGATATAAAGGATCTAGGTGAACTTAAGTACTTTTTTGAAATTAAAGTTAATAGATCTAAAGATAATCTATTTCTTTCTCAATGAAAATATGCTTTAGATCTTTTGAATGAAACAGATAAACTCGGATCTAAGCCGTCCAAGATCCCCATCAAAGAAAAATTTACAGACTTGCATGAGGGGGAACCATTTCATTATATAGAACAATACAGATGCCTTGTTGGTAAGCTAATATACTTCACGATATCAACACCTGACTTGTGTTATACAATGAATCAGGTCAGCTAGCATATGCATGCTCCGAAGGAACAACATTGGAAAATGGTGGACCAAATCCTCCGATACATCAAGAAAGCTCCAAGAAAAGGTATACTAATGAGTAAAATCAATTATACTAGTCTAATTGGGTACTGTGACGCAGATTTGGTCGATGACCGCAAAGACCGAAAATCAACGACGAGATTTTGTACCTTTGTTGGGGGGAACCTCGTCACTAGGAGAAACAAAAATCAATCGATGGTCTCTCGTTCCAACGCTAAGGCCGAGTACTGAGCTATGGCAAATAAAACATTTAAACTCATTTGGATCTAGGCTCTCCTCAAAGATCTTAGCCTCGAAATCTTGCAAGCCACGGTGCTTCATTGCGACAATCATGTGGTAATTCACATTGCCTCCAACTCGGTGTTTCACGAAAGAATAAAACATATTCAAGTTGACTGTCATTTTATTCGAGAGAAGCTCGAAGATGGTGTCATTTAATTCATATACACAAGAAGCTCAGATCAGTCTGTTGATGTCTTCACCAAAGCCACAAGTGAGAAAGTTTACAAAGATCTCCATTATCGGATCAGCCTCGTTGATATCTTCAGTCCCAAGGTATCACATTCAAGCTTAGTCGATCATCCCTCGAGTTCATAAGTTGTTGTACTCTTTTTCCTTTGTCAGTTTTTTTTGTCCCAAATGGGGTTTTCCCCAAAAAAGTTTATATGAGGCTCTACTTATGTTGCTTTTGAACACCTAAGCTTGAAGGAGAATGTTAAGAAAATTGGTCGTGTCTCACTTTCTTGGCATCTCGCTACGTATCCCCCTCCTGCTCTGCGTCTTGTCCTGCTATGTCCCGCTCTGCATCTCGTTCCAGTCGGTCAATGCCCATTTATGAGCTTTGCGTTCTCCTATGCCTTGTTGACTGCTCCAACTCATGCATGATACATCAAAATTTGTGCTTTGCATTTGTATTTTTGTTTTTCTCTTTTTTAGTGTTAGAATTGTTGTATAAATATGTACCTTGTATCTTAAGCAAATCACGATAGAATAGTTAATCTTATTCTCTCTAAATTTATCGATCTTTCGCTTGCTCTCAATCTTTCTAAATTTACTTTCGTTGAATATTCGTTTGTTTACAAAATCTACACAACTACTAGACTAATCGATATCTAAAGTTATTTTTTAGCAAGCCTAGAATTTTGTTCCGGATTTGACAAGGTTGCACAAAGATGGCTAAATTTTAAAATTTGTACTAGATATATGTTCGTCTAGTCCTAACGAAAATAACGTAAATGCTAAAATAAAACAAAGAACTCAGTATCTAATCCAAATAATAAACATGTAACTCGAAGACTTGAATGAAACACAGTCCCGGTGTTCAAAACCTAAGGGAAGAACTCACAAACAAAAACTCGGGGGAAAATAAAGAGGGTAGGAACGTGTGCACCTCGTGTGTGCTGCTGTCTCGAATTGATGTAGCTGGATATGTGTATCTCTCCTTTG
The DNA here is from genome assembly GCA_036759665.1 of Gynandropsis gynandra. Taxonomy (NCBI): domain Eukaryota; kingdom Viridiplantae; phylum Streptophyta; class Magnoliopsida; order Brassicales; family Cleomaceae; genus Gynandropsis; species Gynandropsis gynandra. Next base: position 37,910,502 of record CM071867.1, read on the forward strand.
TTGTGAATGATGTTGTAGTGGAAAACCTGTAACAAAAAGTTACACGATCTGAAATAGAGAGCACGATGCATCGAGGCTGCTAGTAGAATGCATGCGTGTGAAAAAGAAGAAGAGTTGAGTTCTAAATACAAAAATAAATAAAAGGACACGGGGCTCGGGTTGCCTCCCGAGAAGTGCTTGTTTAAGGTCATGAGCCTGACCAATATGCTTCACGCATTAGGTGGACGTCCTCGTCGTCGTCATGTACGTAGCGTCTCATGTGCATAGGATGTCCGTTCAAGTATAGCACACAGATCGGTTGGGCACCTTGCACAATCAGTGATATATTCCCTAAGCTCGATCATGTTGTTCCCTAACTAGGGGGCCCGGTCGTGCAGTCCAAATAGCTTGGTCGTGTTGTCCATAAGTCCGATTGTGCACTCCACGAAACCGGTTGGGCGTTCATTTCTCGTTCCTTTCAAAGTTTCCAGAATTTGTTGGTGCATGAGTCCTTTTGGTGAAGGCTTTATCTTCACCTTGGATGCCTTATCGGTGCTCTAATTGGGTGCTGGTGTTTGGTGTGGTTTCCAATGTCTTGGGAGTGTTTAATACTGATCTGCACTGCGCGTAACTCGGATCACACTAGAATCTGCTCGGGTCGCGCTGAAGTTCAAGGGCTGCCCTGCAGCGTTTTCTTGGTCTAAATTCAAGTCCGCTCGAGCCATACTCATATGTGTATGATCTGAACACTGCTTTTGGAGTAAGTGATCTGATTATCCTCCATTAGTTTGAATTTCGTTCCATTGTGTTCGGGACACGATCTGCTGCGCTTAACTTTATCTGAGTTGTGCGGAATTATGCTCATATCTCGTTTAACTTTTCGTCGACGATTTCCTCCTCCTTTACTTTGTCCATCAGTTTGTAGAGTATGTTGCGTCGTTTGGGTCTTTATATACCTCTTTTTCAGCTGCTAAGAGAGCAATCTCAAGGGAATCAATATTCCCGAAATCTTCAAGAACCTCCTTGGCTAGTTTCTCTAGGACGTCGATGTAAAACACCGAATCCATCACACACGGCTGCTTGAGCGTGTCATTTAGATTAAACTACACTTTTTCGTCGCTAAACTTCAGTGTTAGTCATCCTTCCGCATATTGTTTTTTCGGTGTTAAGAAACGGTCTTCCGAGGTGATCGGAATTTTTTTATTTTTCTCCAAGTCTAAGACGACGAAATCAACTAGAACGAAGAACTTCCTAACTTGTAATGGTACATCTTCTATCAAGCTCTCGGGGATTCTCACACTTAGGTTAGCCATTGTAAGTACCATTCGTGTAGGTTGAAGATCCATCCTACCCCTAAGATCCAATTTCTCGTATAATAATAATGGTAGCACGCTTACGCTTTCTCCGACATCGATTAGTGCATGGTTAATTTCATAATCATCTATTTTTCAAGGGATCACGAATATACATGTATTGGGTATATTCTTTGGTAGATTTGATTGTAGCATTGAGTTTGTTACCATTATGGTTGCTCTTCAACGTTAATGCCCTTTTCCACTAATGTACTAGATGTTTCACCCTTTCCAAATGTTGAAGGAGTGGGCTTATCTACCATTTTCTTCCTTTGAAAACGACAAAGGAAGCGACCTCGAGGCTAATTTTACGTACTTTGGCTCCCCTTCCTCCTCGAGCTTCTCCTTTAGCTTGTTGATAGCATGTTCCACTGCTTTCATAGATGTTTTACCCCTTTCAAACATCGAAACGGCAGGTTGACCCACTGTCTTATCACTCCTTAATAAATGGTGTTGACGTGCTCACGGGGATTCGCTTTGGGTCTCCCCCATAGAACTCTTTGTGGACATGCTGCCCCTGGTGCTAGTTTGAAAGTCCTCTATCTGCTTCTTGGTTCTCTCTTGATCCGCTTTCACTATCATCAAAAAATTGCTTTGATTTTGTTGGACTTGGAGGAAATGAGTGAGCTTGGTGTTGATGTCGGGGGCTGTTTCAGATTGGGTTGGTTGTGGCTGGGGTGCACGTGGCTGATTATTCTGATTTAGAGGCTGCATCCTTGGTTGAAAGTTTTGGTTTCTTTGGTTGATTCATGGCTGAAAGTTTTCCGATAGCTGTTGTGTGTTCAATACACTGTCGGAGTTCTTGTAGTAGAAGTCGAGGTGATTTCTCCATCCGGGATTATATGTGTTTCCTAAGGGCTGATTATTTCCCAAATAATTCACTTCTTCATACCCTCGAACTTCTTGGTCCCATGATTAGTGAGCTGAGCTTTACTTTGAGAGAAGAACTGCGTCATAAATTTCTCCTCTAGTTGTTCCCATGATTGTATAGAATTCCTCGATTGGGATTACAACCAGTGTTGTACCTTATCTTTCACCAAGAATGGGAAGGCAACGAGCATGCTTCATTCAAAAATCCTTCTCCCGCTCTAATAGTTTAGCAAAGCATCTTGAAATCGATAAGATGTTGATTTGGATCCTCGATGGGTCTCTCTCTGAACGTTGCATTGCTAAGCATTTGGATGAATGCTGGTTGTAATTCGACGCGAGAGTACCTCCTAGTGATGCATGATAAGAGTTACGTATGCCTAGGAACCATGTATGATCCATAGGTTAACGCGGCTAGAGTTTGTGGCGCAACAAGACGTGGTGCGTTTTGGTTGATGTGATCCGCTATCTGTTCTTCTTCGCTCTCGTCTGCAAGTTTTGGTTTGGTTACCTCCTTGGGCTTGTTGTCTAAGTTCGCTGGTGTGTCGTTTATCGGTTGGCTTATACTAGCTTTCAATTTCTTTCTCAACCCCTTAAGCGTTTTATCGATTTCTAGATCGTAAACTAGATCAGTGCTTCCGATGTTTCTCATGTACTAGTGAGCTGCACAAGAAAAGATAACAAAAAAATTTTGCGTGAGCTCCGAAAGGTAAAAGAAATGGACTAAAAAAGAAAGAATATAAAAGAAAAATACGAAAAACAACTATAGACTCCGGAAAGGACTATGTCTAATTCAAAAGTACCCTAACTCTAAAGCCATAATCAATTCCCTTGTAACGGCACAAAAAATTTGATGTGGTTAATCTCAATTAATAAATACCTAGACTAACGTTTTCGTAAGAATATGAATCGTGTAGTACCGAGATCGAACACTTGGAAATCGATGCAACTATAAAGCTAGTAAAGTAATGAATAGGACGATTAACAAATTAATGATTGAATTCGAAGTAAAGACTAACTAATCTAAACGGTTGTAAATTCAATAAACTAAACACTACAGGTTTGGAGAGATGCACGATAATGTAATGAAGTGCTAACAAATATCATGGTTATAGATATTATCATGTATTTAGGGAATTCAAGCTCTTTCCTAGGGAATGACTCTTCTGATGCCTAATCCCACTATCTAACATGCATACTACCAATCTTCCAATTGTGTAATCTCACACAATGAATGCATTAAGATCGATATCCTAATTCCTGAGTTCAATCGACCGACTGGTCAAGGTTCTAAATCTATTAAGACCCCAAATCAAGGCTATGTTCCAAAATCTAATTCATCTTCCAATTCAATCACACTTTTATAACCATTCATTCAAGCGGTCAACAAGAAAAAAAGCATTAAGAACAACCAATCAATCTGTAAACGATTAAATATCATAACCAAGCATTAAGCATAAGACTTTATTATATATCGGTAAAACTCTAACTTGTAGCTACTAAACAACTCGGACATGAGTTTCGAAAACAAAACTCGAAAGAAAACTATTGTAAACATAGATACATAATGAGATTCCTTCCTATCCTAATACTGTAATCTTCAACAGCTCCTCCGTATTCCGAATTCATCCCCTCATCTCCAGCCTTCTGACATGTTGTTCTCTCTTGCTCTCTCTCTATGTGTGTTGTGTCTATTTTGTCTGAATTCTTCTTGTCCTCTTGACACATCCTTTGTATTTCTTTCCTTTTCTCCTTCTTTTCCTCTTTGGTCGTGCATTTCCAATTCTTGTCTGGCGGCTCGAGTTTATATTTTTGTTTGCAGTGGTTGGAGTTTCCATATGCTTGCTCACCGTGCTACCTCTTCTGCTCCAGCAAGTTTCCGTTTTAAGTGAGTTGTGTCCTTCCAAGTATTGCTCCAACCAAAGGTTCCCATTTTACTCCAGCGACCAACAAGTTTCCATTTTACTCCATTCTTGTATCCATGTGTATTCCAGCCGGCTAACTTCCATTTCTCTTCTCCGGATTATAATTTTTGGATGTTGACCATGCATAGCTGAATGGATAATGGTTTTGCTCAGTTTTATGACATTTTGCTCGTGTTAGTGTCTAATATCTTCATTTCCTGTAAATACACGAGAAAATTCTAGAAGACGAATAAATGATACTTAATGCTCGGTAAAGTCTAAATAAGTGATGAAACTAAATATAACACTATAACAATACAGACATTACGATTCATGAAGGAACTCCAAGTTTGAAGAGAACAAGATTGGATATTCTCTAACATCAATTTGAAAAAATTGAAATGAGAGACAATGAAAACGTGAAAGAATTAAGTGGAACACTAAATGCCTTGGCTAATGAAGCACATGTTCTTAGTCAACCTTATGAAGACAAGATAGTTGTCAAGAAACTTTTTTCGATTGCTTACCTAAGAAGTTCTCGACACAAAAAGAAGCGATGAACATGTCACTCAACACCGACACAACGAGCTTCAAGGAAATAATAGGAATATTATCTGCTTATAAAATATAGCTGCAGTTGGAACAAGGATCAACTAGCAAAGAATTCTCCCAAGGTATAGCACTTGAAGTAGAAGAAAATACAATGGAGATTGACGGACTTGCAAAAGATACGTCACATGGAGAGTATTATCGAATTGCTAACCGGCCGAGCGTATCAACCACCAGAATCGACGAGGGAAACAACATCGAGACAAGACCCGATAATCGACTATGATGCATTCCCTTTACGAGGTGTTGACGATCACAGGGATGAAGACAATGCTGTAAATTTAGATGATTTGTAATAAATTATGTTTTAATTTGTATAAACTTTTTTATTAATTAATTTTTAAAAAAAATTAATTTTTTATTTTAATTTTTTTCGTCGACGTTTCAACGGATGCCTGTTGATAATTTTTGAGAACTTCAACGGGCATACGTTGGAATGAAAAATTCTCGCTCTTTTCGCAACGGAAATCCGTTGACAGTTTCCGCCATTCTATCAACGGGTATACGTTGAATCCCTTTAATTCTCGTCATTGTTACATTTCAGTGGACATACTAACAGATATATCTTTTACAAATATGCAACGGATATATTCGTACACGCTCTTTGAAAGATGTCAACGGATATTATCCGTGTACGCCCGTTACAAAACACAACGGATGCAGATTTTCAACGATCAATTCCCAACTGCTCAGAATCTATTGCAATACGTTGGAAATCATCCTTTTCAACGAAAATATGGTAATTTACAACGGATATATCTGTTGAAAATCGCATGTTTTTTTGTAGTGAATGATTAATGGTAAATATGAATTACGATCTCCTTGGGCCACAAGTAAAGTTGTCATGTCTAGAGTGCTCGCACCAATGCGTATAGTTCCATATCATACATTGGGTAGCTTAATTGTGTTCCGTTGGGATTCTCACTAAAATATGCAATGATTCTATGCTTTTGCATCAACACTGTTCCAATTTCTACACCTAATGTCATATTCACTTTCAAACATTTTAATGAAATAAGGTAATACCAACAAGGGAGTTTGCATCAATTTATCTTTTAGGCTTTGAGAATCACCCTATATTATTATTTTGACTAAAAATATACGTTATATTTGTGAGCATACAGACGTACCACATATATTACTCTTATGTAAGCCTCACTCTTTTTACCATTGTTCTAAAAGTCATCATCTAGGTGTAGCCTAGACATTCAACAAATAGATTTGTCATTATTATATCTTCAACCTTAAAAAGATCGTAATAATAAAATTGATGCTAACAAATAAGTAACAAAAAAATAAAAAACATTACTGATTAGTCACCGACTAATCCATCTACGCGCTAAATGCTCGTTGATCGCTCAATGTCTAACGAACTTTAAAACAATGCTCTTTACCCACATACATTGTGGCATCATAAAACTTATTGCCCTTTATAGGTTTAACATTCCCTTCATCACTCTGAGAGGTTTAGAGCCATAGAGCTACTTATATTTTTCTATGTTAAATGTTAAAATATCATATATTTTGGAAGTTTGTATTTGTTTGTTTCATGTCGTTAAGTATTAAGTGGATTTGATTTGGTCAAGAAGTTGAAACAAGTAATTGAAAATCGAGAGATTGAGAAGCTTTGGATTTATTAGCAAGTGTAATTTGATAAAAGATATTAGAAATCTTATCAAGTGTTGTTTGGAGATATGTATATTAGAGAATCATGGATCTAAACAATTGCAATCGGGGGTGACCAATACAAAAAGAAATGTTGCCGGAGTTTGGAGGTTAACCAAACACTAAGAGAAATCCAAATGATATGCTTTAGGATAGAAAAAATTCTAAAAGAATGCATGCTTGACTCTATGGTGGGAATTGCTAACATTTGGAAATCATATTGTTTAGAATTTAGATTTTTATATTCAAGGTCTGATATAAGGGGAATAAATATTTTGAATTGCTTTATAAAAACCTATAAGTGTACCTATAAATTAATTTATTAATAAAAAATAGTTTTGGAATGAGTAAATATTACAATATTTATTCCGCTTTTTGCCTAATTTGCCTAAGTTTTTCAATATATAGGGAGTGGTTGGTTTATTGTGGTGACGTTGATGAGGTTTCAAAATAAAACCAATTGATAATGAATGTATTGATCCAAACATAATATATTCTTTATAACTATCGATATGAAATTTCTGATAGAATTATTTAAGTTTGTGTAAATAAAGTATGATGAAGTCAGCAAAGGTGCTTTCAATAAGCTACTAATGGATTCTTTTGTATACTTTCATGGCCTAATATTTAGAAGACAAAAATGTTGCAAAAGATTCATGTATATGTCCACGTAGGTATATATATATCATCTAAAATATACCGTTATGGAAGTCTCAATCTTTTTGTTAATATAATAAATTAACTTGGTCATGATCCTTTCGCCATTGATCACACCATACAAAGTAAAGACATTGGATTCTTTACCATGATACTTGATGCTCGTTGTGAGAGATGTGTACAGAGAAAGGACTCATAGGTTTTGCGCTGTGGTTTTGGAAGTTTATTAGAACCAATAATTTCAGATATATAGTTTATAAATAAATAAATAATAAAAATGAAAATATGTAAAATAATAATTAACGTAAAATATCAGATTAGGTTACGATTAATCGAGGTTTACATTTTGAAGTGTTCTAAGATAGAAATTTCTGCACATTTTGTTTTGAAGATTCAATGATCTCAAGAAATTAATCTCTTGTCGAACCTATTTTATATGTTTTTCAGAGGTTAAGAGGTATTAATAAAAAAACAAATGATATTTTTTCTAATTCTTATTGATGATATATTTTCTAATTCTTACTGAATAATCCAATGATCATTTATGTAGATAACTTTGGATGCAATTCATGGGATACAACCTTTCTATCGAATGCAAGATATCGAAATAAAGAGTTTGAAAAGACGCAACGCTTCATTTCTAACCGTCCAAATCAAAATAGTCGAAAATAGATAACAAAATTTTCAACTTTGATAAAATATATAACTATATCTTGGAATAAGTCGAATCAATTTCTCGTTATTTTATTAATTACGAAATACTTTTTTATATATAGTACACAATATCATAGGTAAAAGGAAATATAACATCGCGAAATATCCGTACAATCTTCGAAAATATTTCGGTATTCAATAAGATATCAGATAATATCTAGAATATCACATAGATTATCATCAAAATATTAAATAAGATCTAGGAGAATATTCTCGCATCAATCACACGGATTATATCCGTTCACACCCTCCGTCAAGTTGGAGCGTACAAATTGTGGACGCTCAACTTGGAAGACAAACGCCTACGGGTCGATACACCAGAGGACATCGCGATTCGGTACGCCGGAGGGCGTCGGAGTCGGTACGTCGAAGGGCACAGTTCGGTACGTCGAAGGGCGTCGGGTTCAGTACGCCGAAGGGTGTCAAGTGAATATGTCGAAATAGAATTGGGGTTTAGTACGCCAGAGAGAGCGTCGAGGTTCGGTATGCTGAGATGGCTTTGGGGTTCGGTATATGGAGATGGCATCGACGTTGGTATGTAGGAGGGTATTGGGATTTCAAACACCTAAAGGGCATCAGGGTTCGGATCTAGTGGAAACGTGTCGAGTCATTGGAGTAGTGGATCGCTGGAGTAAGGAGTCATCGGAGTGGTGGGTCGTTGGTCGAAGGAGTTTGTCAATGCAATGTTTTTATTATATTTGCAGTTTTGGTCGAAATTAGAGCGGAAGCTCGATTCTTGATTCATGTTGGAGAACAAAAAAGAAAAATGAGATAAGATACTTTGATTTCAAAGAGGAAAACAGAGTTTAAATACGATCGAAGAAGTTAATTTTGATGTGATGGATCCAAAAAAGAACGAAAAGAAATAAGCCTAAGAAGAGGCTCTGTACTTTCGATCCAAATCGTACACACGTCAACCCTTTTGTCCGTGAAGGTATCCAACGAAAGCACAAAGGTGACTTCGGAAGGCAAATTTTTCTTCTTTTGTTGACTGATTATGAACAAAGCAAAACGAACCAAATACCCGCAAGTGATTGTAATCGAGTTTCCTTCCATGTAGAAGTTCGAAGGATGTTCGTCCATCAAGAACCGATATCGGAGTATGGTTAATCAAGTGTGAGCCAGTAAGCACACAATCACCCCAAAATTCTATGGGCATATTGGCTTAAAATAAGAGTGAACGAGCCACGTTGAGAATGTGGCGATGCTTACGTTCAACCTTGCCGTTTTATTGCGGATTTCCTACACATGATGTTTCATGTAGGATGATGTGTTGAAAAAAATATTTGAATAGACACAAGAACTCGGTTCCATTATTTGAGCGAATCTTTTTTACCATGTCATTAAACTGTGAGAGACCATTGCGATAAAGTTTTGTAGATGTGTTGATGTTTCCGATTTGTTGTCATGAGATATACCCAAACCCCACAAGAATAGTCGTCAACAATGGTAAGGAAATATTTCGTGCCGGAGAAAGACGGTGTTCGGAATGGACCCCAGAAATCACAATAAAATAGCTCGAAAAGTGATGAGGTTTTATTTGAACTTATTGAAAAACAATTCCTTGTCTGCTTTATACGGATACAAACCTCACACGCATTATTCAACATCTCATCATTACCGCGAAATTGCAAATCAGAAATCAAACTTAAAATCTTCGAATCGGGTGTCCCATCCGTTGATACCAGAGAACTTGAGAGCGAGAGTCATGAGACCGGACTGCAGCAACATTCTCCACACCCCGAAAATAGTAAAGCCCCCCTCGTTCCTCATCCACTCCAATCATCATCTTGGTGAGTTGGTCCTGAATGATCCAGAATTCGTTAACAAACTGAACTAAGCAATATGACTAACCAAGCAGTTGAAAAATGGAGATAAGATTGCAGTTGAGTCTTTCAATAAAGAATATATCTCGCAGACGAAACCCAGAACTAAGATCAACACGACCCTGACTAACAACCAAGCTTTATCACCCGTAGGGAAGAATCATTGAGCATGGGTCCATGGTGGAAACGTTACGAAGACACGCATAGTTGCCTGTCATATGGTGAGAACATTCCAGATCCAAAATCCAAGGCAAGTTCGAGTGCTTACCAGCAACCGTCTCAGTAGCTCCAATCTTTGACGAGTTCAACAAGGCAACAAGCGTCTTCCACTGTTCATCGTTGATTCCTCTCACAGTGTTGTGGTATGTCTCGGTGATTGTCGATGAAAAATATTGTATGGGGATCATCTGTGCTACGTTAATGTGCTTCGTGTGGTGGTCGCCCCGTCCTCTGTTCGAAGTGGGAGCAGAGGTGAAAGAACCCTCACCTCTGGTGCCACGGTTTCTTGGGCGATCATCCCACCAGTCCGGGTATCCGTAAATATAGAAACACGTATTGGCGTGATGGCTTGTGCAACCACAATGAGTGCAAAGATCTTTTCTTTGTCGACAAAACCAGGTTTCGATGAGAAACCGATTTTCACCGTGAAGGTCATAACAGGAGCTTTAACGGAGACTTTCATTGTACGAGATACTTCATCCTGCAAAACAAGATTATAAACGGTATCGAGGTCACACAGCGGGTCACGAGACAACAGGTTTGAGCGTACGACCCCAAAAACAGAGTCGTCGAGCCCCATCAAGAAGTCATGCATTTTGTCTTCTTCTCGGTCTCTCTCAAGTTGTTTTCTGAGGTCATAGGTACAGCTACCACAACGGCAGGTGCGGAGAGTTTTTGAGTTCAGTAGATCATACCAAATTCTACTCATCTTGCCATAGTATTTGTCGATGGCCATCCCCTTTTGAGTGCACTGAGCTAACTCAGACCTAAGGCATTGAATTCGAGACCCATTTTTCACAGCAAATCGGCTCTTCAAGGGCTCCCAGAGATCGCGAGCATCTTCTCGATGGACCAATTGCGAGCGCACCCTTGGTTCAATGGTGTTTTTGATCCACGAAACCAAGAGGACGTTGATTGTGTCCCACTCATCGAAATCTGGATATTTGATGTCGGGTTTGGTGATGATACCATCGAGGAATACAAACTTCTTTCGGGATTTAAGGGCTGTTTGCAAATTAGCAGCCCATTCGTCATAGTTATCACCATACAACATAGGTTGGGAGAGGACGAGACCAGGATTGTCCCATGAGGTGATGTTGTATGGATTAATCGTTCGCCATGGTAGGTTGTTCGGATTCATGGTTGCAATCGGGGTCGGGTTCATTGAAGCATCGTTTCAGTCGTTGGAATTTCTTGGGGTTTCGTCTGGGTTTGTCGGTTTTCTGGTTTTATCCGGGTTCTCGGTTTTTTGGGTTCGTCGATCGTTGTCGTCTGGGTTTCGAGTGAATCTGGTTTTAGGGGTTTGTCGGTCGTTGTCGAGGTGAATCTGGTTCCGGGGGTTTTTCGATTTCTTGGGTTTGTCGGTCGTTGTCATCTAGGTTTCAGGTAGCTTAACACTACAAGAAACACGGGATTTCCAACGGACGGGGCAACGGATCCGTCCGTTGGAAACGAGAACCAACGAATTGCAACGGATGTGGGGAAATTGCAACGGGCCGAAATTTGTTACGAATCTGTTGCAATTTGCAACGGATTTGTAACGGATATGCTCCGTTAGAAAGGCCGTTGGAAATCCATCGCAAATTTTAACGGATGGCAACGGAAACCATCCGTTGGAAATGTCCGTTGGAAGTTCCGTTAGAAATCATTCCAACGGTCGTCCGTTGCAACTTCTAACGGATGCCCGTTAGAAATGGCAACGGATAACCGTTGATTTTCTGAATTTCGAGGGCACCGGTTTAAATAAATTCACGTGAACCTGCAACGGCTATCCGTTGCAATTTCCAACGGATGTCCGTTGGAACATTAACTATTTAGATCTTACCAAAGAGTGCATCAAACCATCAATAACAAAAATATTTTTGAAAAAATATCGTCGTCTTCAAATCGAAATATATATAGATCAAGGGAGTGGATGTAAGAAGAAAAGATCCTGTAAACGAAGAGATTACGCAAGAATTCTTACACGGATTAGAGCAATTCATGAGTTTTGCATCGATGCTGCCTTTGTGTCAAGAACGTGGGACAATGTTATGTCCATGCAAAACATGCAAAAACATGAAGTATCGAAATCAAGAAATTGTTTGCAAACATCTGTATAAGGTGGGTTTCGTTGAAAATTACGAAATTTGGTTTTTTCACGGCGAAGATTGCGGTGTTAGAGATAGTGTGCAAGATGTACAAGTAGAACGAAATGAAGAAGTTATTTATGAAGCATCAACGACCAATCCATATGTGGAAATGGTGTCAGATGCTTTTCCTGGAGTTGTTAATGAACAAACGCATGAAGAGATGCCGAACATCGATGCACGTCGATTCTTCAACCTATTGGATTCGGCAAAACAACCTATATATGAAGGTTGTCGTGAAGGTCAGTCTCGTTTATCTTTATCTTCAAGATTGATGAGTATTAAAACAGACTACAATATGGCTGAAAATTGCATGGATTCATTTTGTAAAACAATACGGAAATATTTACCGGAAAATAATCAAGCTCCCGAGACATACTACGAAACAAAGAATGTGTTAAAAGACTTGGGAATGCCACATGAGAAAATTGATGTTTGTAGAAACAGTTGCATGTTGTTTTGGGGAAATGATAAAGACTTGTTAGAATGCAAGTTTTGCGGTGCAAGCAGATTTCAGCCTAAAAACCATCTTCACGGAAATATGTACCATACAAGAAAATGTTTTATATGCCTGTAGCAAACAGGTTGAGAAGGTTATATGAATAAAAAAACCG
>CM071867.1:37925608-37998725 GCA_036759665.1 Gynandropsis gynandra
GACGTACAGGAGGAAAATCCGATGAATATTGGTTAACACCTGAGGAGTATAATCATGTCCACACATATATACTACTTAATTGTCAAGAGTTATTTCCGTTCGAAAGGTACGTATATGGTACATATTATAATTTCAATCTTTATATATATATATATATATATATTAAAATGTAAAGTAATTTCATTATTCAGGATATTTGACGAAAAAGTGCTTGGTACATATCCTCATCTAAATGCAAATGACCCACAAACATGAAAGTTCAACATTATGGATCGTGGTTTAGAGACTACGTAGGTACTCGTATACACATCTATGTAAATTAATTGCATATAAGAGTATTAATTTGTTTTTTTATACATACAGGTGAAATGTTCTGATGAAAGACTTCCTACGTGGATAAAAGATTTGGCTAATGGTCCCGCACGAAATGTCATGAGTTGGCCAATCTTATTTACTCGCGGCTACACGTTCCACACGTACGAACACAGAAAACATAGAAGCGCATACAACAATGGCGTTTGCGTTAATAGTGATATAGAGGATGATAACTTCTACGGTATTTTGCACCAAATCATACAACTGGAATATTCCGGTCTCGTTGGGTTGAAGGTTATGCTTTTTAAATGTCAATGGTTTGATTCAACCGTGGGACGTGGAATACGAAAAAATCGTTGGGGAGGAATTGACGTCAACCCGGCACGACAATATGGCAAATATGATTCATTCATCACAATAGATCAAGCAAATCAAGTATGTTACGTGAAATATCCAACAACATTGAAACGTCGAAGAGGGATCATAAGCTTTGATAATTAAGAAGATCCGTTGCAACCCGATCATCCGCAACCGATTCGTTTAATTGATACAGATCGCGAGGAGATTCTTGCGAGGAATGACATAGACAAAGAACTCATACGCGATTATGAAGACGTTGAACCAGAAGATGCTGAAGATGAAAACGGCGATGAATTCAAAGAACAAGCGAAGGACGACTCGCCCATCGATGAATCTACTAAAGAAGAAATGTAACTACAATAATGTTTACTATGTGTAAGAAATGTAGATGATGTGTAATGTAAATGATGTATAACGTCCATGAACGATGTTTCACGTTTGATGTATGATGTGTAATCGAATAATCGAAATGTTAATACAATCGAACATGTTATATAAACGATGTTTGATGTATAACAAATTAAAATAATCTAATACCAATGTTGAAAATATTAACGGTTGCCCGTTGAAAATATTAACGGTTGTCCGTTGAAACACGAATTCGCCCTCGACACTTAGAAAAAATTTCTGAATTTTCAATATTCCCAACGGACATCCTTTGGTAATTACCAACAGATGACCGTTGGAACGTCAGAAGGTAAATTGACGCCACGTGTTGGCGCCACATGTTCCATTCCAACGGGCATCCGTTGGAATTCCAACGGATGCCCGTTGGAAAGTGTAATGATGATTGCAGAAATTGCAGCTTTCCCAACCGTTTTTTCAGGCTTCCAACGGCCATCCGTTGGAAATTCCAATGGATGACCGTTGGAAGGGCAGACGAGCTGCCATTTAGCCGTCCGTCGCCTCGAGAACACGCATTCCCAACGTCCATCCGTTGGAAAATTCCAACGGATGGCCGTTGGGAATGCGAAACATCGCGTCAATTTACCTCTTCCGTTGCGATTACGTGTTTTCCATTGGAAATTCCGATATATATAGTGCGACGGAACTGTTCTTATTTCAACACAAAAACACGATTCTCACAATTACAAACACTTAGAAAAAATGAAGGCTAGACGATTTATAGGATCGGGGGGAATGTTGGCTGGTTCCGCGGGAGCGCCTCCCCCGCCGCCACCACCACCATATCGTCCTCCGTCTCCAGTATCGGCACCACCGATATTTGTTGACGAGGACGATATGGTAGATATCGATACATTGATCGATGATTTCGATGGGCGTCCAACCCTTCCGATCATTGATCCCGAACGTTCTCCTGGAACGTTATGGTAAATAGTATATAATTGTTTTGAATTTTATTTAAATTTCGTAAATATTATCTAACTTTGTATTTTGATATGCAAGTTTGATGAGGATGATGTGTTAAAATATACCAACAATCACATCATCCAAGGATCGTTACAAGACGATCTATTCTATTCCTGGCAAGTTACGCCAGAAGTTGTGCGCCAACGATGGTGGCGCATTTTTATTGTAAGTTTTTTAATTATATTTCAATTTTATAATTACATATATATATTTGAAAACTAATAATTGTATAAATTTGTTTGTAGCGTTCATACAGATGGCACCGAACTCATACAACGCGTATCTACACTGCATGGATGCGCGACATGCAGGTTCGGATGTGCCTAATGATGAACGGTGCAAAGTGCAACTACTACGCCAACAACAGCAAACCGAGATGGGCAACCGAAACGGTCTTCAACAAAATGATTGAGCACTGGGAGTCCGCGGCATTCAAGGCCAAGAGCGAGAAGGCTAAACAAAATCGCTACGGTGAGAAGGTTCCCGGAGATGGTCCGCATCGCCATACTTCGAGATCAAAATCCTTCACGAAAAGAAAAAAAGAATTGGTAAATTTTTAATTATTTAGATTTTTTGTTTACTTAAATATTTATCTAACAACATTTCCTTTATATTGTAGATGCAACGGATGGGAAGAAAACCGACTCTTCTTGAAGTGGTATTAGAAACTCACGCAAAGAAGAAGTCGGTTGTCGGGGAAGAGGCCGCCGAACCGGAACTCGTCGATCCTCGAGCGGCCCGAACCGTGAGAGATGTGACGGAGAAGATCACACAGCAATCTCAGGCTAGCAGTTCAAGCCTCGACGACCTCAGTCCTTTACAAAAGGACCAAATTTATTTAGAGGTAAAAGGTTATTATTTTATTTCTAAATTATTAATCAAATAATTTGTTAAAATCTTACGTTACTTTTATTTGTCTTGTAGTCGGTGAGACCGTATAAGAGACGTCTATACGGTCTCGGAGCGCTTCAAAATGATATAATCGAGGACGTCACGACGGTACCTCCCGCGGTGCAAGAGAGTTTTTCGCAACAACGGCGGATCGAAGATCTCGAAACACAACTTCGAGAAACTCGAGCCCAAGTGGCGCGACAAGCATCTCAAATACAACACTTGGAGAGCGTCATTGAGTTGATGTTCGGCCAGGTGAGGGGATCAACACCGCAGCAAGAACCGGGGCTCGATTCGGATGCAACTCTGTCTAGAGGTGGTGGTGATCGTGGCGGAGATGATATAGACGCAACCGATCTGAACGATTTGTAATAGGAAATAGTTTTAATTTTAATATTTTTTTGTAAAATCATTTTAATATTATTATTAAAAACTTTTTAGTTTTTAAAAATATTTTTATTTTTTATTTTTTTTTCAAAATTTCCAACGGCCATCCGTTGGCACCGCTAACGGGCATCCGTTGGAACGTATTTCCCACTAAATCTTTTTCCGCCAATTTGCAACGGGCGTCCGTTGCTATTTCCCGCCACATGGCAACGGATTTCCGTTGCAAAGATGAATTTTTCCCCGCCTAATTTGCAACGGACATATGTTGCTTTCCAACGGTCGTCCGTTGCAAGTGTGCAACGGTGATCCGTTACAACATTTTCCAGCGGCCGTCCGTTACTATTTGTCCAACGGAAAATTCCGTTGCCAGGCCGTTGCAAATTTGCAACGGATAAAATCCGTTGGAAGTCCGTCGCGTTGGAAAACGCTGTTTCCAACGGATTTTTTGCATTTTCCAACGGATATATCATTGGAAAATGCCAGTTTTTTTGTAGTGTAAGGGGTTCATCCTTTCGGGTTAATCTGGTTTCGGGTAGATTTGGTTCTGGGTTTCGGGTAAATCGGAGTTTGGTTTTCGGGTAGATCAGAGTTTGGTTTTTGGGTTGTTGTTGCACCATCGGTAAGGTTCCAACAAAGACAATGAACAGTGACGACGGTAGGGTTTCAATGAAGACGATGAACAACGTTCGTCGGATTTTTTTGTGTTTTTTAATTATAAAATCGTGACCTAATACCATGATAAAATATGCGACTACATCTTGGAATAAGTCGAATCAATTTTTCGTTATTTTATTAATCACTAAATACTTTTTATATATAGTATACAATATCAAACGGAAAAGAAAATATAATATCGCGGAATATTCATATAATCTTCAAAAATATTTCGGTATCCAATAAGATATCAGATGACATCTAGAATATCACATAGAGTATCATCAGAATATTAAATAAGATCTGGAAGAATATTCTTATATCAATCACACGAATTATATTCGTTAATAAGCTTGCTGGACCAAACCTAATCCATCTGAACCAAAAGCCAAAAAAATTGAAGATCCAAAACTATCTTTAATTATATATATATATATATTTATATTGCAGGTCCATTAACTCATTCTTATACCCATCTAATATTATAATAGTACATTTGCAAAACTTTCTATATATGAAAGCTTATAAACTCTAATTTTCGCAAGTAGTCACACAAGCACATAAGCAACAACTTGCTATATATATATACATAAAGAATGTTAGAAATATTTTGGAAAAGAGACCTTAAAAGGTAACATCCAATCGAACGCATAAAGAATGTTGAAAGATTTGTATTGGGAAAGAAGAGGTACTGCATGTTCCAAGGCCATAAGAAAACTCATAAACATTCATACAACTTACTCCCCATGAACATGAAGGATACACCGATTTTAGTTTAATATAAATTGTCTTTATTGTACATAATTTTACACAACACAATATTTGTTCATTAATAATATTCATTTAAAAAATGATATATTATAGCCTTAAATATCCGTGAAATTTAATAAGACAAAAGTTAATGCCTCGTAAATTCTTCAAACTCATCACAATTCTATTATAAAATCTATCTAAAATGTTGATATAGTAAAAAAAATCCATAAATTTGTCTGCAAATTCTTGAAATCCATCACATTTTCTTTTTTGGTGTGAAAAATCTATTTTAAATGTCACATTATCTAATATATACATATCTATATATATTATACCGATAAATATTAAATCTTTTAAATTTTAAATATATTTATTATAATACGAGTATTTTAGCTATATTCTATAATCTATTGAGTTCTATAACATTTATTTATCAATAATATCAATTTTTATTATTTTTTATTTTCTCCAAGAATCATCTTTATCTCCAAAAATCATTCTCCTTTATTCACATTCTTCTTCGAAATTATTTTTAATTATTTTCGAGATTCATCTTCAATCTCACCATTAAATCTTAGTATGATATTAGAATGATATTAGAGTATCTGAAATTCAATCTCAATATTAAACCACAATATGATATTAGAGTTTATGTGCACAATATTTTTTTTATCAGATTTTTCATTTTTTTCTCTAAATATAAAGAAAGAAGCTCTTGTAAACTCTTCTTCGATAATATTTATATCGTTTCGTTATTCATGTCTTGATTGAGAATTCTTTCGATGTCATATTGTTCAACATCGAGTCTATGGTTACTGCATTCATTGGAACTGTTGGAATAATATGATAAAAAATTGATCACCATTAGAATGAATATTGATCGATCTTAAAACATAATCACGGTTAAAATTCATATTGACCGAAAAATAGATTTACATTTGAAATTAAATCAATCGAAAATATTCAATCATGAGATAATAAACATGAATCACAAAATAAACTGGTTGAATCGAACATCGAATTGTAATAAAATCTTAAATTTGAAGAAAAAATATTAAAAAAATCTAAAATATAATGGATACTTAAAATAATACGAGATAATTTTAGAAAAAAATGGAAGAATAATATTTGGATATGATATATAATATAAATAAAATTTAAGAATGAAAATTTTTGAAAAGAAAATGAAGTATTGGAGGAGAAGAAAAAAATCTAATGAAAGATGAATAAATAAAAGACGATGGAATTGATTTTTTTTAGATTAGATAATTCTTTGAAAGGAAGAAAAAAAAATGATACTACGAGGTCATTCATTGTCGAAATATTAATATTCTAATAATTTTTTGGAACTTCTAAATATATAATTTTTAAATCAGGCAGTTTAGAAATTTATATTTCTAGTCATTTTCTCGAAAGCATCTCCTTTTCTTTAAGAAACCCCTCTTTTCTAATTCCTTGTTAAAACGGCTCAGGGAAAAAACAGAAAAAAAAGCATGGTTGTTCAGATCTCGATGATGCAACCTCGCTCATGTAGTAGAAGTCTCACGTTCTCATTCATCAGGAGTCATCTTCCGGACCTGAAGATGAGGATGATTCTTGGGGTTTCCCGCATCTCCTGGAGAATTTCGACGAATTTTCCGGGAGGAATTGCCGATGCTTCTGCTTCGAAACTCGCCTCTGTTTCCGAAATTATTCAGATGTAGATCGATTCATCGAGTTTCTTCGTTCTGGTATTACTTCTTCCACCAAACGATTCAAGGGGGTAGGTTTGATTTTCTCGTTCTGTTGCATATATAGCATTATATGTCTGAATCTTGCTCCGGATACTCGATGCCGATTTAGTTCGATCTTTGTTCCTTGTAATGCAGTTTTCGACAGTGATGATGTCGTCGAAGATGTCTTTCGGGAGCTATCGGATTTTTGTCTTGTTTTCATGCTTACTACAAGAGGGCTTTTTGTCTTGTCGGATGACCACATGTCTTTGCAGACACAGCCTTTACGATGAAAAAGGTGGGCACTTGCATTGTTCTTTCACAGTATCCACCCATTGGTAATCATTGTGGACAATTTGTTTCTTGAGTATTCTCTCTTTGGCAGCTAAGCCAATGCACTTTTTCTGCATGGTTTCTTGGATTTGAAAAGGATTATACGACTTAGTGAAGCTCATTCAGAGATTTGCTTCAAAACATTCACACATATTGGAAAACATCGACCAAAATGCACAAATTATTTGAAAAGGCAAATGCATGACATAATTATAGGACATTGTAGTCTTTCCTTTGTCCAGTACCACTCTTCTGGAAAAGGTTTCTTGTATATTTTCTCACTTTTGCTTAGTGTGGATGATCCCTGAGCTAACAATATCTCCACCACTTTTCTCTCCAGATGGCTGCTAAATATATTTGTCAGATGAAATCTTTGAATCGAACCTGCTACCAGAATTAATAGGAAGAAGATCATCGGAAGTTCACTTCACATTCACAGCTTCATGTTTCCTCTTTTGAGTTCCATGTCGTACAGGTGATACCTCCTTTTCCATATGGCTTTTTTTGCATATATCGCTTGCGCAAGGATATCTAGCGAGTTATTTTTAGTTTAGATTCATTGCCCTTGTAAGGAAACTTTATCTATCTTTTACTTGATCTTTGTTTGCTGATATTCAACCGTGCTAGATTTATCTCTTAAAGTACTGAGAAAGTGTTTTTTATATATATTTCTTACTCCGAGATTGCTTAGTCGCTTCAAATTATTTCAATTTAGCGTCAATTTGGGCTCATTTAGATCCTGCAGTGCAGAATCCCTACAGATTTCTTAGTCACTCAAGCTGTATATGAATTGTTGAGGTACATGTATTGTTTAGGAACCACATTAAGCCACAGAACAAATTGAAGTAGAATCAAATCTTGTGGTAGATCTTTGTTTCATTGAGGTTGTATCACTGCTGTTATTAAAAAATCTGGCTTTTTCGTTATGTTTAGGTCAAACTGTATATTGTATCAGATTTTCTTTTATACCTATATCTCATAATTATTTTGGTTGCTAGAGAATCTTTCAGTTCATTTGTTACCCTTGAAAACTATGAAAATCTTGGTGAATTTGGGAGGATAACCCGTGTTACCAAGATATTTCCTGGTTTCGCGGTAGGTGGTGTTAGGATAATGATGCAATTTAATTCTCCAAAGGCGCATCGTTTTTCATGTTTATTTTCAAATTAGGTGACAGATGTCCAATTATATTCTAGTTCTCCAGCAATTGATATTAGCCTAATATGGTAGGGTTCTTTTTCCCCAAATTAATTCAGTTGATGTTAAGTCGAAAAGATTCGGATAGGCACAGCCTGATTTTTTTTTTCTTTTTTTGCAAACTTAATCTTTTCTACTCTATGAAATGTTAATTACCTGCCATTCTATCATCTATAAAAGCGAAACGATGCATATGGTTGACCTAATTCAGTCCTTACAATGAGTGAAATAGAGATCTTGGAACAGCGAGATAGAGACGAGGAGAGGAGGGGGGGCAATGGCCGTTACAATCTTCGCCCATTACCTCGTTTGACATATGGTACACACCTGAGTCTTCTGTTATTTTTCTTTCTTAGTCTCTAGTATTACAATCATCCATCTTAATTTTTATGACCGCGGTAATATCTCATGTCCGGTTGATAGATCTAATTATAAATCAAGGATCCATGTATAGATCTTCCCGATAATTCTGTTAAATGATGATTGGAGTGTGGAAGTGTGGGAATGTCTATGTTATATTTCCTTTTCGATTATAGTTTCTTGTGATTAGATCGTTCGATTTTTTTACATTATAGGTAGGTTATTGCTTCATTCAGGAAATCAATTATCATGAAGGATTTATATACTAAGAATTAAATATGAGATCTATGAAAGATTGAGTTCATTGTCCCCTTTGGGTAGTTTTGGTGGTTAATTTACTAGATGTTAATTAAGACATCGATATTCTCTCTCCTGTCTCATGGTATGAAGAAGTTGATTGTTTTTGTTTCTCTAATGAGATGAATAACCCTGACCATATGGATGCATTGGCTCGGGGAGGATGATAAAATTGTTGTTTATCTGTCTCGCTGTCGTCATGGTTCACGTGCTTGGGCTCTTATCTGCTTTGTTTGCCTTGTTTGATGATGCCTATGTCGTATATTATATTTTGTTATCATTTTTTATGCGATGTGTGATCGAAAGTCTGAACATCCAATCCCCCAAAAGGGCTTTATGTAGCATTAGGAGACGATCTTTCTATTAATATGCAAGGTACTGTAGATTCATTTTAAAGGTACTTTAGCTTCCGAGTATTCTTTTAATACGAAAAATTCTTTTGAAGGTCAAATCGCCCTTGGGAAGAGGTGCAATTTCTGGGCTGCAAATGGGAGAAGAACAAAGATGCCGAGACAAGAGATGTATTCTGATCTATGGAGTGATATACCAGTTGACCTTTATCATGAGATAACAAGACGTTTATGCCTGCCCGACTTTCTTAATTCAAGCCGAGTCTGCAAAAATTGGTTTTCATTTTCCATGGTGACGAGGAAGAAGTATCTGAAATCTGTACCCCCTCTTGCAGTGAGCGTGAAGGTATTAGGAAAGAAGGCTATGTCCTTTCACAACATGATCACGGACGAGATCTACAAAAAGAAGGTCATGAATTATGTTAAGAAATTCTACAGGGGCGTCTCTGAAGGGTTCTTAATTATGGAGAACTTCAATGGCATTTGGTTTACGAACCCCTTCACATCTGAGGAATTAGAGTTCCCCAAGCCCGCTGGTGCTCCATTTGGCTTGAGCGATCGTATTCTCCTAACCAAACCGTCTGGCAGCAATTATGTCGTGCTGCTCCTCCACAAGGACAGCTATACCATCCGTGCCAGTCACCTGGGGAGTGGAAACTGGGAAGCATACTCGTACCTCGATCTGGGTTTTGACATTTTAGATTTGGTCCCTTGCGGACGCTGTATACTTGGTCTGACCAGCAATGGCAAGTCTGGGTGGGTGCATTTCTCAACCATACTTTGTTTTAGGTATTTGACACTGAAGCTCAAATGGTTTAGTTACAACGCAAAGCTAGTCGTTTCGCTTGATCGTCAGATTATGGCGGTGGATGTTATAGGGGGCAAATATCAGATCTCTCGACTCAATTTTTCTCAAAGGGAGTGGACGGAAGTGAGATGTATTGGCAACCAGTCTCTGTTCGTTGACACTTGGAACAGTTACGTGTTCTGTGACCCGAGGGGCTGGGGAGGACTCACCAATACCATCTACTCGCTCGAGCCTGCAAAGTGCTCGGTGTTTTCTGTCAGCAATGGTGCAAAGATCCATGAGTATAGTATTCGGAAAAGCACAATTGAAACAGACAAAGTTTCATCCATGAGTCGACTGTGGGGTTGGTACTTCCCTCACTTGATCTTCAAAGTGGCTTGCGTCCCCGATGATGACCAAAAGCCAACTCCTAGCAACCCTCAGCCTCTCCAAATCTCGGGTTGAAGGACCTGTTTTGCTTTGTTGCAGGGAAGAAACTCTAATAAATAATTTCGTACTGAAAACTGCAGACTTTGGATTTGATGACTCATGAGTTCTTCCTATGCTTTGCTTTTGGCTTTGTTTGAATGTTGATTTGGACTTATTTTGGATGGTTTATGAGCAACTCTTTTCCCCTTTTACAATCTTTGGGTCTTCATATATTTGACGTTTCTTTAGTCCGTAGAGTATAATTTCTCTGCACTGGATTGATGTTTATCAATATTGCATCATGCCCATAACTTCTATAATTAAATGTAAAATATATGCATAGGAATTTGATGCTATTTGCAGCGAAGAACAGGAAAATGAAAGAGAACTGTCTCTCTACCTGTTGCTGCCAATTAGCGGTGTCAAATAAGCTGTCAGGTTCGTCCTCTAATTCTAAAATTTTTTAGCGAACTGAAATGAGTATTTTCATCTTTCTAGAAACTAGCCGAATAGACAACCTGCAGTTGTCGACGGCTATAGGCCAGAACAGACACAAAAACACATAAATGGTGCTATAACAGACAGCTTTTTTTGTATGCTTAGTATTGATTAAATATATACGAATAAGGAAATAAATGATATGGAAATTAATTAAGTCCTATGATTAGGAACTAAAACACAACTACAAAATCATTCCACCCTTAATTAGTTAGTGTCTAAAAAAAGTAAATCGTTAGAATCGAGTACAAGGTTTATTCCTATAATCTCCTCCTTAGCTGTGTGTCCACCGTTGATGTCGATGAGACCGATTTTCCCGCGTAGCTCTTGAAACTTGGATTTTCCAAGCGCCTTCGTCAAAATGTCGCTTAGTTGATCTTCGCTCTGATGAACTCCACATCAATGAGGCCTCCCTTTGCAGCCTCCCAAACGAAGTGATATTTTACTCGAATATGCTTACTTTGTCCGTGGAGAACTAGGTTCTTGATTAAAGCGATGTCGGACTTATTGTCCACCCTCAACATCTGCCCTCTCGATGGTGTTCCCTATACCTTTGCCAGTACACGAGCAAGCCACAATGCTTGAATAGCAGCATTGGCAATTGCTATATACTCCGCCTCACAACTGGACTGAGCCACCACCTTTTGCTTCATGGATTGCCAGGTGATCGGACTACCGTTCAGGAAGAAGATCACGCCGTTAGTGCTCTTGCTTGTATCCACATCTCCAGCGTCATCACTATCGCTGAAACTTGTCAAACAAGGCTCGCCCTCTTGACAGCGGCGAGGTGATCCTCGCGTGGATCCTCGCGTGGGTCGGTAATTGAGTATTCCACTGTGAATACGTCGTTGTCGTTGATAGGCTCGTCTTCGGCTTCGCTCGAGCCCCAGTCCCACCGAGTTTCCTCGTCGAACACCATGTCGCGTGTGACGTGCACACGTTTCGTGACAAGGTCGTACGCACGGTACGCCTTGGAGTCTCGCTCGTAGCCGATGAAGATCATCTTACAGCCACGATCCTCGAGCTTCTTCAAGTTTGGAGCTGTGTTTCGGACGAAAACGATGCTACCAAACGTTCTCAGGTGGTGCACTGTCGGCTTCTTCCCGTGCCACGCCTCGAACGGTGTCATGTCGTTCACACTCTTTGTTGGACAACGGTTGAGGATATACACCGCTGTGTTCGTGGCCTCGCCTAGAACTACCCTAGCAGCCCTTTCGCCTTTAGCATGCTCCTCGTCGTTGACACCATCGTCCCGTTCCGCCGTTCGACCACGCCGTTTTGTTGCGGACTGTACGACGCATTATACTGACGCAGTATCCCTTCTCCCGCGCAGTATTCTGTGAACTCGATTGAGGTGAATTCACCACCACGATCAGTCCGGAGTCCTCCCAACTTCAGCCCGGATTCTGCCTCTTCCCGAGTTTGGAGCTCTTTGATGGCAGCGGCGGCACGATCCTTCGAAAGAATTGCTGCTACCCACATGAACCGAATGAAGTCGTCGACGAGCAATAAGAAATACTTGTTATCGCTTAGGGTTGCTGAGGTGATCGGCCTACATAAATCCCCGTGCACGAGCTCCAGTTGCCTCTTTTCGTGGTGTTCTGCCATCACCGGAAATAGAGCGTGTCTCTGCTTGCCTGCCAGACAAGCCTCACAAAGCTGATCCACCGTCAAGCACATCAATGTTGCTATGTTTATATGAAGCAGGTACAGGCGATTCGCCTCCCGCGTCACCTTTGCCAACAGCTGTCCACCGGGCTCCCGAATCCATATCACGTCGACATCGTTCTCAATTGTGAAGCGGACCTCATCGAGCTGGCCTAGACTCACAATGTTTGTCGTCAGCCGGGGAATAAAGTAGACCCCGACAAACGACCGGAGCTCTCTATTCTTGCACTTGAAGACGACGGTGCCCCGCCCCTCAATCTGTGTCACCGGGTCATCGCCGAAGTGCACGGTTCCGCGCATCTCCGGATCTAGCTCCGAGAAGGCAGTTTTGGACCCAGTTATGTGATTGGTTGCCCCGGAATCCAGAACCCACGTCTGCGAGCTGCGCGAAGACATTCTCTTCGTGGATCTCGATCTCAGACATGGACGACGTCTGCCCGAATTGTTCGCTGACATGCCGGTGTGATGCTTCCTCTGGCACTAGATCTGCCCGGTTGAGTAGTGCGATGGGGAAGCACTTTGCCAGTTAGAGAGTAGTCTCCTCCTCATCCTGGACCGTATGGACCTGCTCCTTCTTCGATTTCGATCGGCAATCTCGAGCCCGATGACCCAACTTTCCACAGCGGCGACATTCGTCAGTGGGCTTAGGTGAGTTTGTCTGTCCCCCGGACGACCCGCTAGCACACCCTCGGTCGTGCCCACATCTGCTGCCTCCTCCTTTGTGGGCATCGCTGCCTCTTTTCACTGTGTCACGCTTCTTCCGCCATGCGTCCCACTCCTCCTTTGTGAGGTATAGCTTCCCGTCATGCTGCAAGGACGTCGTCGGTTCATTGAGCTCTTCTTCCACCTCCTATAGCCGCCCGGTGAGATCTGCGACGATCATGGTGGACGATTCGAGCAGTGTCTTGATTGCTATCGCAATATGCTTGAACTGGGGGTAAACTTTTCAGCATCTTCTCCACGATCTCCCCTTCTTTTACCTCATCGCGCCACGTGTTGAGGTGTGTCGTCATGCTATTTAGGTGCAGTGCGAACTCTTCCACAGTCTCGCTGTTGTTGAAAGTGGCAAGGTTGAATCTCTTATGCAGTTGTTGCGCTATTGATTTCTTCACACGATCATCACTGATTCGTATGGTGGCGATCGCATCCCAAGCTTCCTTAGTCGTCTCCTTGGAACAGATGGTCGACACCATCTCAGACGGCACCGCACTTATCAACGCATCGAGTGCCATCATTTACTCTTGCTCGTCGGCAATACCTTTGTCGATAGCTTTCCATAGTGCTCGAGCCCTCAACTTGACCTTCATCATGAGCGTCCGGCTTGGTGAGGACGGGGTAGCTGCTCCTGGTTCCCACCTCACGAATCACTCGCTCGACTGCGGCGTCCTTGGTCTTGTCGTCCCCCATGGTCCTTGGAAGAACACGCTCTGATAACACTTGTTAGAAACTAGCCAGATAGACAACCTACAGTTATCGACGATTGTAGGTCAGAACACACACACACAAACGCAGAAATGGTGTTGTAACATGCAACTTTTTCTGTATGCTTAGTATTGATTAAATAGATAATCATAAGGAAACAAATGATATGGAAACTAATTAAGTCCTATGATTAGGGAACTAAATCACAACCACAAAATCAACTCACCTTAATTAACTAGTGTATAAGGAAAGTAAATCACTAGAATCAGGCACAAGGTTTATTCCTACACATCTTGTTTGAAAAAAAGAGTTAGCGTTTAGATGAATTGGTCTGTGAATTGAAGAACAATTTTTTTTATTTTATATATATAGAAAAAGAAAATTATTATTTTATTAATATATATATATATATATTCTTTTTGGTATATAGATTTTGAAGTACATACAACCGTTATTATAAAAATAAGATGAAATAATGTTACGAATAGAATAAAGAGATATCAAATTTAAAATATTTATGTTTTAGACATTTATTTTATATTCGATAATTACGTATTCGATTTAGTATTTTTTAATATTATATAAATTTAAATTCTAATTAATATTGATATATTTTAAATATTTTATTATATTTATTTTGATAATTAATACATTTTAAATTTTTTTGGTTAAATGACTTAATTAACTTTTTGATGAACTAAAACAAAACTGTATTGAAATTTTCCAGCTCGTTTAGAAAACAAACGGTAAACGGCAAACTAAACGAAGTGAGTTCATTTTACACTGTTAATGCCAAGAACAGGCAAAATATATGTAGCTTTCAAAGAGTGAATAGAATGTATCCCAAGCGAGCAAGAATTGCTTCTAAAAGCAAAGCCAATATGTGTTTGGATACGATTAGGAACAAACAATCAATAACTCGACAATAATAATCCCTCAAGATTCAAGCATATGTAAGAGATCCGCCATCATCATGGCTGATGAAAAGATTCCGAGGTTTGATCGCTGCGCTGGCTATTACCCGCAGATGTCACAACGGGTATATCCAGGCCGTTGCTTTGTCCTGTCTCGGCCGCTACTTCTCTCACGTCGGCTATTCTAGCTTCTGTTGCCTGAATGTCGTTCCATTCGTTTTCTCCAATCGGCTGAGGAGCAAGTGCCTCTTCTTCAGCCATACGGACAACGCTCTCCTCAGGTATTGAGGCTGTTCTTGACACGCTTAGAGACGCTTTATCAACGTTCTTTTCTGAGAGGTTTACGTCTTTTGTCACATCAACATATGTTTCCCTGTTGGACGCTTCGATCTTCTCCTCAAACACTTGTTTCGTTTCCATTTGTTGGCTGTTTATCAAAAGACAAGACTGCTTTCAGATTTGAAAACATCACAATCAAACCATAAAACTAAATCTAATCGAAAGTAATCACAAGAAGCAACCTTTGAAGTTGTGTTTGCAACAAATTCACATACGCTAAAAGCTCTTGCTTCTCCTTCAAAACAGTAGCTTCTCTTCGTGAAGCTTCCTTCAGTTTAGCCTCAGCATCTGCTTCTGCAACCCTAGCCTTCTCCTCAGCCCTAAGAACAGCCGCCTCTAGTATCACAGCACGTTCTCTGGCTTTTGCAAGTTCAGATCGCCACATGTGCGCATCCTGCAGAGCTGCGTCTCTCTCCCTCGTCAATTGATCTTTTTCCTTGATCAAAATCGAAGTCTTTTCTCCGAATTCTTTTATCTGCACTTCAGACACGAGAGACTAAAACAGTCAGAAATATAGATACTATCAAACCAAATTGTTGGCAAGAGATTAGAAAAAATGACGCGTGATCAAATTATGACAGATATTTCGTTTAATTTTAGATGGAGACAGAATTAATTAAATACAAAAATACATATACGACGGAAACAATTATTCATATAAATTTGAAATGATATCAACACCTTCAGTATAGTTGCTTCCCGTTGGCTCTCTGAGTCTTTGCTTAAGCGCTCAATTTCTGCACAAGCGATTTTTCTTTGTTCATCCATCGTATGAGCTGCAGATGCAGCAGCAACAGCCGCTTCAGCCGTCTCAGATAGCTTTTCTGCTATCTCCTTTATTGTTGAATCACGAGCACGGAGTTCTCGGGCCAAATTCTGCAATTCTTCGTCCTTGACTCGTAGAGTTTCCTGAAAGGTGAAGCAGCTTTGTCAAGCTAAAATGGATAACAAAAACGAACAGAGATCCGAGTTCCTTTACTTGGCAAAAAAAAATGACAATGCAAAATCTCGAAAACCAACTAAAACCAATATGTTATATGCTTTGACGATTAAAAAAATGACGAAGTGTTTCAAATGAATCTCTAGGGTCTAGAGTGGTTTTGGCCATTGCATCAACAAAGGTTGAACCAATTGAGAGATGCTACCTTCATGATCGTCAAATCATCCAGAGGTTCATCCATTGGTTTAACTGTCATAGTCCCTAAAGCATTCCTCAAAGAGATCTGCATTGCTGCTTGAATTTCTTTGGAACATTCCAACGCAGTTGAATTCGCAGCAGCAACAACAGTTGCAACTGTCCCAAGTTTGGCAGAACCACTCCCACTTAAAGAATTAACAGCCTCCTTATGAGCCTTGAGGACTAACTGTGTTGCACTGATTACATATTGAGAAAAACAAGGACAAGGGTTGAACCAAAAAACACACTGATGAGGGATATAATCTTCAGGGTATAGAGAAGATAAAATCTTCAGAAAGAAAAACTAAAAAAAAAGGAACTTTTGCTCAACATGGATCTAAAAGGAGCACTTCAACCAATAGTTATTCCCTCACGAGATTTAGCGTGAATTATCCAGTTCCTGAACAACCAGACAGTACATGTACATGTCTGGTCTATCTTCTACCTAAAACTCCAACATAACTCAGGGCAAATAAAGTGTCTCAGGGTTGTCCTGCCTTTCTGAATAGCACCAAGAACAGACAAGCATACATTCAACAGGCAACTGTGTTCTTTTCCTTATACCCTACTTTCTTGAAAGAATACAAAAGAGCAAGGTTCCAGATGGCTTACTGTAAAGTTGCAACCCAAGCTCTTGCTGCACCAGGAGTTTCTGCACACAAAAAGTAATCCTTCTTCTGTGGGGTACCAATATCTATATCAAGTTAAAGAAAACCCGGTCTTACATGCCAAATGAAGCATCTATTTTTAGACTAGCATAGGCAAGAAAGAAGAGAAATCTGTCAACATTTACTAGAACAAGGATACAGAAACAGCAACCATCATACTTGGGAAGTCCCCTGACCAACAAAAGAGATGGAAAGATGGATTCAAGTAAGTGCTGAAGTAGATTCAGAATACACTTATGAAGAGAAACAGCATCTTACTGGAAGTTCACAGGAGAGATGGTGATTGTGCTATTTTCGTCAAATATAATAGTTCCCTTGATAGTAGGTTCGTTTCGTCTCGTCCTGATCATGGGATACGACATAATTAAGTATAAGAGAAAATTCAACAAAGGTCAGATTCATGCAGTTACCGCAGTATACTCACTTGTATTCCATTTTCCCGGTCGTTGGATCTAGTATTACCCAACGCTCATTCCATTTACGCAGCTATTACCAATAGACAGAAGAATAAGATCGTAAAGGGTAAGCTTTTCATTTGTTGGACATCATGAATTTTCACAACAAAGTAAAGCTTTTAAAACTACTGTCAATAAATTCCTTGAATAATCCACCATGTAATATTTCTCAGTAACTACATCAACAAGCAAAGCTAGTCAGATTCTTATATGTATATCATTATCCATAGCAATGCAGCATCTGTGATCCAAAGCCGACAGATTACACCATCTCAGCTAATTCTAACGTGAAACTCTAGGAAAAGTAAGTTCAACCGAGCTCGAAGATGATCACAGCATGGTTTCCATCAAAAGAAAAATCGACAAAAAAAAAAGTAGAAATGAAATGAACATACAGTTTCAGACCGCTTGAGAAGTGGTCCTTGGAGCAAGTTCCGACCAGACCCAGAAGCCAGCTGCCGCTTGATCTTCTCTAAGCTATTCTCCGTAGCATCAGCAGCTCTATGCTGATTTGGGGAATTACCCACAAAACCACGAAACAAAAAGTTCAATTCCAAATCCAATCTAAAAAGTAAGGCAAAAGAAAACGAGCAAATTAAAGCACAGGTCGAGAGATAGAGAAGAAAGAGACCGTGGAAGCGCCATTGGAGGCCATATTGCAGGAAATCGGAGAGATCGTGAGAATCCTCGATCGATCAGACACAGCGATTAGTTGAAGCGATGAACAGAGAGGGCGAGATGGGGTTTTGGGTGTGTTTATGGGTTAGAAGAGCTGAATAAGAAGAAGAATAATAAAGAAGTAGTGAGGCTGTTTGGTTTGGCTTCGGAGACTTGCAGTTGATCGAAGTTGAGAGAACATACAAAAGGGAAATTTCGTCCAATCTGTCCGTACCATCCGACCGGTGATTGTATCATCCGACCGGCGAACTAATGTTTTCTTAAAATATACATTTTTTGTTTATTCCAATAATTTCTTTACTCAAATCGTTTATGAAATAAAAATATTTTTTTACTATTAAAATTTAAATTAACAGATAAAAACTCAAAGGATTAATTTTTAATTATAAAACGGTTAACTTCAAAAATAACTTTAAACGCTATTAGCCTTCAATCCCATCCTCTTCAATCACATCCTTCTAAACAAAACAACTCTACCTTTTTACTTTTATAATATTATTAATATTTCCAAATATACGTTTGAGACCTAAGTGATCCATATATAATTAAAAATCGTTCGTAAATCAATAAAAATTCCTGAAAATGATTCGAAATCTTTAAAAATCACTAAAAAATCATTAAAAATCATTAAAAATCACTTGAAATTGTTCTCAACTTCGAAACTTTACACGTTTTTGTTAACAAAATATAAAAATAATTATGTCTTTTTTCTAATTTTTTTTTTAAATTTTTTCTCTAAAAGGCAAATATGAATGCCACTGCTCTTTGAGGTAATGGCACTAATTTTTTTTCTTTCTTACTTTACTTACATATAAAGTTTCAATTAGGCGATTTACATTTATATAGATATTAGTTCAGGCGATTTATATAGAAAATAAATAATAACATATAAATATCATTAAAGTGTACAAATTAATATTTCCATAATCTAACAACTAATCATCACAAAAATCAGCATAGGAAAATCACATGAAATGAAAACCCTAATCCTTTGACCCAACAATGAACTTAGCTATAAAGAAACCAATGGTATCCAATTCAGAGGAGGGATCAAATTTCTGAACAAGTTCTTCTTCCTCCGGCCTTAACCACTCCCTGCAAATAATATCTATCAGTCAGTTTGGATTGACTTTTAAGTTCATTCTTTAGGGTTTATCTAAGTGGATGTAACTCACTCAATATATCCATCAGGGAATTCACACTTTCCCACAAGACCATTTCCTCCAATCCTTGGATTCTGCATTACAAAACAACCCAATTCATGTTAACTTAGTTCTCAGTTCATCAGACCAAGAAGGTATCAGATTAGATCAGTACCTGTGGTGCTAGTGAAAGAAACTTATATGTATCCAACGCATAGCGAACCACGGCCTCGTTCTCACTTGGGTTAAAAGTGCATCTATCCAAAATGACAAAACGGATGAAGATTTACTTCGGTTATGCCTGATGAACTACATTTCAATGTTGCTATCTTAAGTACCAAAAGGTAAGACATGAACACTTACGTTGAGTATACAAGAATTCCACCAGGGCGAACTAGTTGAACAGCTTGGTCAAACATTCTCCTCTGGTACTTTCCATGGTTCCTTAAAGATTCAACAGTCTCCTGCAAGAAAGAACTGATCATCTATATGCACTTTTCATCGGTTTATTGCATGTAGAAGAAATGGGCAAGGTAAGATAAGCAGTGGAGTAAGACAGTCTTACCTCGCCAGCAAAAAGACGAGGTCTCAGGCCAAGAGCAGAACAAGGAGCATCTAAAAGCACCCTATCAAAACTATTTGGGGGAAAACCTTCTGACTTTCCGACTCTTCCTCCTTGGCTTTGATTTCTTCCTCGCTCATTTTTCATCCTTCGCATTTCCTTCCTCATTTCAGCCTTGCTAACGTAAACTCCTCCATTTGGCTTTTCGTTTCTGACTGAAATACAGGTCACCATGGATGAATGAATCAACCTTCATCTTATATCTAAAAAACCAATGATAATGGAAATGAAGGAGATAGAATTTATATATATCTATATACATGATATGTTGCAATAGAAATACCAATTCGCGAGGTTACATAGTAAATTATGTATGTCTCGATACCAAAAGGAAGTGATAATATGCTGAAACACCACACAAATCTTTGAACGCATAGCTAGGTAATACGTTGGATCATCGAATAGTTGTCAATCAAAGAGCTAGCAGAAAAAACTTAAGACGAAGAAAGACAAACAATTAAGAGACTAACACAGTTCTACTCATGTTCATCCGGCATAAAATATGAAGAAACGTACCATTTTCCTCCGATGATTTGTCAGCTTCAAATCTACTAGAAGCATGAGATGACATTATCCCATTTGATGATCCCAGTAATTCAGAACTTTGAGTGATCATGGAGCCATTGCAATTCCCACCATTTACTACCATTGTATCGTCAACTTTGTTAGCATGACAAACAGATTTTAGAGCATCCAGTTTAAATGTAGTAATGCAGCTTAGGCCGAGCTCGGCAGATAATTTCTGAATATCCAGCACCTGATTAATAAAAACAATGGGCAATTAATGCAATCAGAGAAGGTAATCACTTAATTTTAGAACTCTATAAGCTTCAAAAGACATCAATAGAGATCCATTATCCTAACAAGAATGACCTCGGAAAGGTTGCAGAGATGTAATCGTAAAAAGGTGTACCTTGTTATGAGATCTATCTGCTGCTATTATCTCTCCATCATCTTTCATAAGTATAGCAATTGCAGTTGTTTTTCCTCCTGGTGCTGCACACATATCTAATATTCTCTCCCCTCTTTGGGGATCTGAACCAAAGTATAATGTTAGATAGAACTTGTCAGAGCTGTATCCAGAAAGGGTAAGATGAGGGAAATTCACATACCAAGGGCATGAGCAGCAACAATGCTTGGCAGATTTTGAAGAAATATCTCCCCCTCGAGGACATCTACGAAACCAAAAGGACCCAAAAATGTTCAGAAAAGCTATAAAGCAAAAGACGAAAGAGAGTATGATGAACAGAAAGGTATTATTTAAGCAGTCATGCAACTTTGTGATACATCAAATAGAAAGTAAAAGCTTTTTCTGCACAAATGAAGAAACTTACTATAAAACGAAGGCAATTTGAAAACCCTGTTGTTCATATCTACGGCAATTCCTTGAGAGACTCGAAATATTCCAGCCCTTGACAGCATAGCTGTTCCTTGGCCAATATAGAGTCCACTGCGTTCACAATAGTAAGGATCTACAATGACACTATGGCCCATGTCAACTCCTTAAATGCAGAAAGATCTCACAGGATTTGTGAGTTAAAATCATAACCAATCAACATCTAAAACAACCACAATTGGATTTCAAATCAGTCAATCTATAGGATCACAAAATCTTACTTCTTGTAAACTAGTTCTCAGAAATAAGTCCTGTAAATAAATCAGCACAATTCGCAAAGCTTGCCCAAAAAATTGCAACTTGAGATGCACAGATACCATAAGAATACACACTGCTAATAATTTGCCAATCCATAAAACTCCTAATACCAACTCCTTGTCAGTTTTTGTGGAACTCGTCAATTTTTTGTTTTGGTGATCAAACCATAAGGTAACATTTTGGTTCTTGCCTGTCTGCAGACCCTGAAGCGTGGTGCCACGAGTCATATTAATGCTCCATCCACCATTATCACAGGGTTGTTCAATAGCAACAGAAACTGAGACCATATCTCCTTTCTCGACATGGGCGCTGCAGGCCAGTACACCAGGAACATACACCTACAGGAGGACCGAAGAGAGCATTAGAATGGTCTCTGGATTAAAAGAAAAGAAAAACCCAACATGATACAATACCAGCTAATAATGAGCAGAAGCATATGTTATGTTCATCGAGGATAAAAAAGATCTATAGCTAATTAATCAATGGAACAATAAGAATTTGAGGTGAATCATTTCATTAGATTCAAATTGTGACAAGATTGTACCCACGCTACAACAAGAAATGAAACAAAGGCACACCAAATAAAAAGTTTTGTACTTCTCTCAAAATGATACAGTAACAGTATAATGGCTTCAAGCAAGTAGATATCTCGTATTTTGACACAATGTTTTGTATAAGCAACAACTTCTTATGAACAAAATCGTGCCAACTCGTGCTTACCTGAGCGCCTCTAAGAACTGCTTCAGCACACTTCCTGCTCACTATTACCTCCTTTGGAGGTTTGCCAAGCTCGCAGCCATAATCAATCATATGAGGTCCTGAACCCTCGACGAAAACAACATATTCCAACCCAGGTATCTGACATCTCGAGATGGGATTACTTCCATCTGCTTTTGCTAATCTTTTGCCTTGCCCCGATTCATCCAAGATTTTGCTAAGCTTCTCAATAACAGCATCACTAGTCGTTTTAAGCGTGTTCACGCGAATACAGGAGTAACTGGATGGACGCCTGATATAGAACGAATACATTACCACCAGAAATGTCACTCTAGCATCACTCTGGTAGTGAAGGATAGAGTGTAATACGATGGGAAGAAATCAAAGATAGTAAAGATCATCAGATTGTAGGAATTACGTGAGAGCCTTGGAAATGCGAGCAAAGTGGTCGCGTCCATATGCTTTAACGAAATACTCTTCGACCTGAGGGTTCCAACGCAGTACCGGATCATAACAGTAACGCTCTGAGGAATCCATCTTCACCTGTAGTGATTATTATCAGTATAAAAACACTCTATATTCGCTTAGCATAATGCCAATACACATACACATGAAGACATATGAATCCATTCAAATCCATTCGTTACGTATATATCCATTCAAATGAAGACATATGGGAGAGAGAAGAAGTTACCTCGGAATCAGAATCAGGGTTAGGGTTCCTGAGGGAGAAGAGAGTCCTAACTCTGCTTGTGCAGCTGCTACGTAGAAAGGGTTTTAGCAGAACCCTCGCCTTCTTCATTCAAACGGGGAGCTTTGAAGTTGAAAGCTTTACCTTTGGAGGTTCAATGGCGGATGGGCTAACAAAACATCTGTGGGCTCGGGTTTTTCTTTATATTATACAACCCATAATAATAATAATAACAATACTAATACAATCATATATATATATAAACAATAATAATAATCTCACATTAGTTATAAATATTAGAGATAAACTCAAACAAAACCTTCACAAATAATTAAAAACTCTATACTTTCAGCTCTTTAAAAAACCTTAAATTATATTTTTTAAAAAATAAAACATTTAACACATATATACAAACGGATGTTTATATAGATTAAAGGAACAAAAACAAACAACGTGTTTTACTCTCTGAATATATGAGAGTAAAATGAGGTAAATCTCTAACCCTAATTCTTATTTTATCATAAATCTTTTGTTTTCTATTTGATTATCTCAATCACACACCACAGATTCCAATCACTCATTCATTTCTCTAATTCCGTCGTCCTTCCCCTTTCTGATTCCATCGTCCTTCCGTCGAGCTCTGATTCCGTTGGAAATTGTTCTGTTCACGCCATAGAAATCGAGTTTTGGTTCGATTCCATCGTCCCTCTGATTCTGTCGGAAATTGTTCTCTTCACGCCATAGAAATCGAGTTCTGATTCGATTCCGTCGTCCTCCTGTCGTCTTTCTGATTCTGTCGTCTTTCTGATTCCGTCGTCCTTCCCCCTCTATCTCTTTCTGATTCGGTGTCGAATCCAGTGAAATTGAGTTTCCCCTTCTGATTCCGTTGGAAACTTCGCCTTCTTTTTTATCGGTCTTGTAAAGTATGAACTACGTTAGAAGTATGAAGTTCAGAATGAGTTATGGTTTAGAAGTATGGGTTAGGGTTTCAGGATATCCTAAACTACGTTAGAAGTATGAAGTTCGGAGAATTTCGATCTGCTTTTCTGATGATTTGGGATTCTAGTTTATGGAGTTGGGAGAGTTTTGATCTGCTTTTGCGATGATTTGGGATTCTAGTTTATGGAGTTCCAATAATTTCGATCTGCTTTTGCGATGATTTGGGATTCTAGTTTATGGATCTATGTTATGTTTAATTTAGGATTTGGTTGTATTGATGATTGATTTTGGTTCTTTTTTATTAAGTGATGGGTTAAATAATGAAAAGTTTGTTCTATATTGTAGGACACTAGAGTTTGATGATGACAATGGCGATGAGATATATATTGAGCAGATTTTTGGTAACAATAATACTAGATTTGTAGTGGTTTGTGAAAGTGAAACTAGTAATGTTCTGGTTCTAAGTCAGGGTGATAGAAATGGTAATATCGATAATGGTGCTAGTGGTTTAGAGAATAGTGAAGATAGAGATTCTGAGGATGACATAGATCGTGACTATATTGATTATTCAAGTGATGACTCCAATGATGGAAAAAGCAAGCCTTTTCAAGTGGGACAACAATTTCTAAGCAAAGATCATTTTAAAAAAGCTGTGGATGATTATGCTATAGATGAGAAATGCAACTTGGTATAGTAAGTCAGAAAGTGACAGAGTTGAAGCAAAATGTGATATGAAAGGATGTAAATGGAGGATTTACGTTTCACTCAACAAGGAGACTGGAAAATATGTTGTCAAAACATTGAAAAATATTCATACGTGTTCTTGGAACTACAAAATCAGGTTGTTGACTGCAAGAAAAATTGCTCATCTGATCCTCGAAGACCTTACTCGTCATATTAATGGTCCAAAAATCTAAGTATCAGAAAGCTCGTGAGATAGGGCTAAGGATTATAGAACAAGAACATGTTGAACAATTCGCACGGATGTACGATTACATGACTGAGCTTTGTCAATCAAATCATGGGTCAACTATTATTTTAGGGATTCAAGGTAGTATATTTCAAAAGTTCTACATTTGTTTTAGTGCTTTGAAAGATGGATGGAAAATGACTTGTAGGCTTATCTTGTATCTTGATGGCACATTTCTCAGAGGATGTATAAAAGGCGAATTATTAACAGCTGTTGGAAGAGATGTGAATGATCAGATGTATCCTGTAGCTTGGGCAATTATTGATGTTGAGAATAGAGTGAATTGGGAGTGGTTCTTGACACTTTTGGTGGATGATCTGAACTTAGGAGTCGAACAGGGCTTTACTTTGGTTTCAGATCAACAAAAATGACGCATTCAAGCCATAAAGAATGTTGTACCATATGTCGAGCACAAAATTTGTGCTAAATACATTATGATAACTGAAGAAAAAAAACACAAGGACTCCGAGCATAAACTACTATTTTGGAAGGCAGCGAATGCATACAATCAAGTTGTTTTTAATAGATGTCTTGAAGATTTAAGGATTTTATCACCAGTTGCGCATGAAGATCTGATGCGTTATTCGAGTTGTTACTGGTCCAGGTAAATTTCTGTTTTTTAATTGTTATATTTTTTGTATAATTTCTTTATGTTGCTCTAATTTTTCATTATTTGTGCAGATATTCTTTCACAGAATTCCCAAAGTGTGCAGCCACAGAAAACAATATGGGAGAGGCCTTAACTCTTCAATTACAGATGCACGTGAAAAGCCTATTGTGGAAATGTTGAAAACCATCAGGAGACAAGTTATCACTAGTAACTTGACTAAGATGGAAGCGAGCCAAAATTAGCTTGAGAGAATAACACCAAAAGCCAAGGATTTGGTCAACAAGCAAAAACAAAGAGCTACAAAGTGCATGTCTTGCGGTTTTGGAGGAGGGCGTTATGAAGTTAGTCATAAACAATGCAATTGTTGGGAATATGAGATTAGTGGAATTCCATGTTGCCACATCATTTCTGCATTATGGGATGATACTATGGGAGATGGACAACCTGAGGATTTGGTTTCAGATTGGTTTACCACTGACCACTGGAAAACATGTTATCAGAGCTTGGTACAACCGACTAATGGTATGAATTTGTGGTCATGCACAAAGATACGAGTGGAAGCACCTATAAATAAAAGAATGCCTGGGAGACCTAAAAAGATCAAAAGAAAACGAGATCCATATGCAAATGCAGAAGGCTCCTTATCACATCATGGGAGAGTCATGGTAAGATATCTATGATCTAGTAACTCTACACTTAAAGTTTGTATTTAACATATCAGAATTTTCATTTTATAGAGATGTAGTCGTTGTCAACAACGTGGACATAACAAAAGGACTTGTCAGATTACTAATGCTAGTTTACTTCAACATCAACATACAACTTTACTAAGTCTGCCACTTTCATCTTATGAGAGTGAGAATGAAACGATACTTCCAAACATAGTATTGGTAATATGATCTATGGTTTTGTTTATTTGTATTAAAAGTAACAAGTAACATTTGTGTGAAATGGTTTTGTTTATTTGTATTAAGAGTAACAAGTAACATTTGTGTGAAACTAATGCAAGAACGATATAGTGTTAACCATAGTGAGGCTAATAAAGATGATTTGGATCGACACATGACTGGCATGAGTAACAATACTATTCTCCCATAAAATTTGCTCAAAGAGTGTCAATGCAACAAATTGAAACTCACATGGGGTTAGGGAAAATACAGCTTGGAGCTTATTTACATTTTTTTCTATGATATTAGACATGTTTTTGAATTTAATTTGTATCAGCTACTAGTTTGATGAATAGTCTAACAAGGTATGTTTTATTTGTTTTTGAATGACTGAGCTGAACAAAAGTCTGTGAGCCTAAAACCTTATCAATGGCATATGCATACCTTCCCTTTCAAAATG
This sequence comes from Gynandropsis gynandra, assembly GCA_036759665.1. NCBI lineage: Eukaryota > Viridiplantae > Streptophyta > Magnoliopsida > Brassicales > Cleomaceae > Gynandropsis > Gynandropsis gynandra. The sequence continues at coordinate 37,952,316 of CM071867.1, forward strand.
TATCTTTTTACGAAATGTAAAAATATTAACGAGTTTAAACAGAACCAAGGAGGTCAATATGAATCATCGATAGCTGTCAGAAAATTTATCTTTTTATTTGGTTCGTAAATAGAACTCTTGAAGTATGACCTGTGAGCTAGGCCATTGTCCCCATGGATGGGTACTTCCAGACTGTTAGCTGATTCTCTGCAAATCCATGTGAGCTCAACAGCTCTCTTTCCTTTTTGCTCCATATCAGAGCACATACCGTAGAACTGGTGTCCACAGAGTTCAAACAGGCTCCGGTGTGTGTGTTCCAGAACTTAATAGTTCCATCTCCTTCACCACCCCAATCGCAAGCAAGTTCCCTTGGAATGGACACCACGCAAGAGAATTAGCCCAAAGAAAACAAATAGATCTTGAATCAAGGAGTCAGATGACAAGATTATTCAATCGAAAACGAATCTGCAGAAACCGTAGAATTGGGATCGCAATCGAAGAAGAATTATAATCGGATTCATAATTTTAATTGAAAAATTTTGTGTGTCGTCAAGGAGAGCTGCAAAACAGTAGGAACTCTCGTTGCCCTTGAATCAAATTGGCAAGTCAAATCACCATCGAGTCAAGTATCGTCGAATCACCAGGTCGAGCGAATTGTCAACAGAAAACTAGTTCTCGGAGATCGCAAATGTCATCAAAACTAACGGACGAAAGAACATTTCGCTAGAGAGATCAAGAAGATTCTTCCTGTGAGAAAAACATATTGAAGAAGAGATCGGTGGTCCGGTGGAGAGAAAAGGAGATCGAAGAAGAAGAAAAAAATGGTGTTCTCTCATGAGTCTCTTCTCTCTCTCTTTCTTATTCTTAACAAACGTCTGTTTACACATCTCTGTTAAATGTTTTTTTTGTTTAAAAAATTTAGTGTAGGGGTTAAAATACAAACTTGAAAGTAGAGAGTTTTTTTTATTAAAATATATTTTTCAATTTTTTTAGTTTATCCCTTAATATTATTATATTTTAATATTATTATTATTATTAATATACATCTGCATAACAATCGATCATAATAATAAATAATAATAATTCACATGTTGTCTATGAAAGATGAAAAGATAAATCATTAATATATATATAAAAGAGAGGTTTTTGCCTCTTTTCTGGTGCTGCCACGTCAGTACGGGAGAAAAAATCCCTTCACGTTAACACAAAAAATGTAAAAAAAAATCAAAGTTCATCTTTATCTCTCCTCCTTCTCTCCTTCTTCTCTTTCGTTGATTAATGCAACTTTCTCAAATTCAATGTACCTACAACACTCCTTTGAAACTGTTCGATGTCTTGCTATCAACCCGTTTGTATTGCTGCTCATGAAGAAGGCATAGATTTGGGTCTTTTTCGGAGCGATTCGAGCAGACAACCATCGGCTCAATCGGAGGCGAAGCACAAATCGATGGAAAATAGTGTCCAGAGCGAGGGTTTGGATCGGGAAGGGGTTAGGGAAGGGGGCTTCTTCAACGGAGTCCGGAGTGGGTTAGCGGGTTCCGGACGGTGGGATTCAGTTTTCGGCAAGATGACACGAAGCGGCGGCACGTCGGCCGGAGTTTTAACTGAAGCGACACCTGGCATTGTTGGCGTCGACCCGATTGGCTTTGTATCATCCGGTTTCTCCTCTTTCTCGTCCTCCTCCTTCGACGAATCGTGTTGCTCTTGCCTTCCACTTCTCATGGTTCACTGGTTTAGGTTTAATAGGAAGATGAAGAATGGTTTTTTGTAACGATGAAATGAGTTTCAAATTTCATCGTAGTAGGTATAATGAACTGAGGAGAAAGTGTTCGATGACCTACCCAGATATCATTTCTTAAATCGATTGTGTTGAAACCCGTGTGTATTGCTGCTCATGAAGAAGGCATAGATTTGAGTCTTTTCGGAACGATTCGAGCAGACAACTGCCGGCTCAATCGAAGGCAAAGCACGAATCAATGGAAAATGGTATCTAGAGAGCCTTCGATCTTGGGGATTGGAGCGAGCAGACGCTACAAGCGAGGGATAGAACAACGAGGAGATACGACAAGCAAGGCTAGAAAAATGCATGGATGGAATTTTCATCGATATTGCTGGTTAGCCACGTTCTTTCTCTTTTTCCATGTTCTGCTCGATTTGTAGGTCTAGCTTCCTCTACTTTATGACCTACCCAGACTAGCAGATTTTTCCGGTGGACAGGAAGGGAACATAAAGTTCCATGGTAGAGAAGGAAGCCATCGACGAGGTGTACGAATGCAGACACCATTGGATGTGGGGTTTTGCCTCAGACCTATGCCGAAGGTAGGTTATACAATTTCGGTTTCAATGATTTTTAATGGTTTGAATTTCGGTTTCGATGACCTACCCAGACTGGTAGATTTTTCTGGTGGACAGGAAGGGAACATAAAGTTCCATGGTCGAGAAGGAAGCTATCGACGAGGTGTATGAATGCAGACACCATTAAATGTGGGGTTTTGCTTCAGACCTATGCCGAAGGTAGGTTATACAATTTTGGTTTCAATGATTTTTAATGGTTTCAATTTCGGCTTCGATGACCTACCCAAATATCATATGCTTGCATCGAGTTTCTCCAGTCATTCGATCGATACGAACATAGTCTTCTATGATGCGGATTAGGGTTCACGATTATTGAATCCATTCGTCGTGTGCATTCATATATGATCTACACAGTTGTCTGGCAGTAACACTACAATCCAACCGCCGGTTCAATCGGAGGCGCAACACGAATTGATGGCAAATGATGTCCAGAGAGCCTTCAATCTTGGGGATTGGAGCGAGCAGATACGACAAGGGAGGGCGAGGACATCGAGGAGATGCGATAAGCGATGCTAGGCAAATGCAAGGACAGAATTTCTGTCGGTAATGTGGGTTAGCCACATTCTTTCTCTTTTTCCATGTTCTTCTCGATTTGTACGTTTGGCTTCCTCCACTTTAGGTCGTTTCGTAGGGAGGATCAGTGGTGAGCATTCGAAGAACATGCAAAAATGATAGATAGATGATTGTCCTACAACGGCTTCAAAGCTTCGCTTCTAGGTAATTCTGAATTTGAGTAATCTTCTATCCCCAAAAATAGGGATTCATTTATCTCTTCCTCTTACTCTCTGACCTGCTATTGTGATTTGTGGTGTATGCAGTGGTATGAGCCATTGATTTTGTAATGGGAAAGAATTGTCATAGTCCTACGTTCTGGCAATTGCTTTGGGATACATCATGTGTTTGCAATATCTTATTTCATTGGTTTACCACCATTGTATTTGTAACCGACAAAAATAAATTTTCTTCAAGCTATTGCAGTATTGGTTATGTTGTTTGTTTATTTAAGAACACATTGCTGATAATTTTTAGAATGATTAATCTTGAAAAGTACATTTGAATCACACGAAAGTAGACTTGATATTCCACGATCAGCAACAAGTGGATAGGGAACTTTCTTCTGGAATCATGGCCACTATTTTGTGTTGTTAATAAATGTCTATGGATATACATGCTTATCATAAAGTACTTTATATCATGTTATGATTTTTTCTCTGCAACTCAATGGATTTCTACATGAAAGTTAATTCCTGTTCTTAACAAAAATGAGCATGCTTTAGACATAGATGCACACTTCACAATCAACTAGGTGATATCAAAGAAACATATGAAGACCTTGTTCACATGAAACAGATAACAAATATTTTGTTTTTGGTTTTCAACCATAGGGGTTGATATGAAGTTATGATATAGATCAATTATGTTGTATGCAAGGCGAAACCAAACGTCGAAGAGAGTGTCGAATTTGTTTAAAAAATGATCAATTACAAATTAATTTATATTGGGTTTTAACAAAATGATTTAAATTGATTAAAATAAAATAATTAAATCGTTATTTTTAAAATTTTCAAACAGTTGTACTCAATGAGGTCTAGTCCATCAAATTTAGTTTCGAAAATCTTGTCAAACACATGCGGGAGTTACCCTTTTAATTTTTTATACAATCCTCCATCGTCCATGAATTTCGAATTGATAGCAAGATATTATGGGATCATAATCAATAAACGAGTTAACCATCTGTGTTAAGAAGTTGATTGACAACAAGTTCAATTTTGAACTAGTTTAAAATATTTAAAAAAAATATATAATTTATAATATATACTATAAAGGGAATAATAATGGAAAAATATTTTTTTGAGAAAAATGGTAATTTTTTTAAAAACATATAATAATCGAACAAAAAAATTAAAATGAAGCACATGCAGAGCCCAAACAAGCCCATAAACCTCCTCCTCCGAGGGAAAATGTTAAGGATGGGATGCGAAGGAAACCACCACCAAGTCGCCACTGAAGATCGTGGAGAGCTCAAGCAAGCCCAAGATTATGTTATAGCTCAAAGGCGGCTAGAGTTAAGGCTCATAGAAAACCTTCTACCATGGGTTTAACCTTATACCATCAGTGTCCAGTCAGAAATAAAAATTAAAAACTCTACTACCGAACATGTAACTATCATCACATATTTGATAATTTTTTGGAACCTTATTGTTTTGTATATCTTTCTTATATATCTTCCAAACCTAAATTAATATAAACATGTTGATACGATGGACAAAGACCAAGAAAAAATGGATGGTGATAAAGATGAAAGTCTAATCAAACTAAATCAAACCGAAAGAGAGCGAAACTTAAAAAGAGGAAGAAAGAGATAAAGAAACAAGGAAAGATTTAATTTGAGATGCTGAAACCACTATTTATAAATTATTTACAAGGAATGCAAGAAAACGAAAAGAAAAGCGTTTACAATGAATGCAACAAAACGGAAAGAAAAACGCGAAAATACCCTCCGGTGAGTCAAGAGGAGTGAGACAGTTACCAGCATTAAAGGAGAACATGGAGCGAGTAATGTTTTATTGTTAACAAAATCATCATAACATTGCAGCAGTAGTTATGGTAGCAACACCATTTTTTCATGTTCCTTCTTTAGTGGTGGCGTTAGTTCACTCTCTGTTGTTGTTGTTGTTGTTATTGTTACTCTGTAAATTGTAAGTTGGCTGATGGATAGGGAATGTTCTAATTTTAGTCAACATAACATTGGTGAATTTTAAAATTTTTTCTAAAAAATGTCTCCTTTGTAAAGATTACTTGCTTTTTATAGCTAAAATTCTTTTATTTATTTATTTTCATCTCTAAATTGTAAATAACTTCTAAATATCATATTAATTCAATTAACTAAAAAATAAAATAAATAAAAATCACTAAATTTTTTTTAAGTTAGTGTGTAACTCTATTTATAATTTTATTTGCAATATCGTTAATTTTATTTATGATATTAAACAAGGATCGTTTGAGTGTATGAAATATAAGTCAATATCCAAAATATGAACTCCTCACATAATTAGAACGATTTATTTCGTACAATTATCTTTGTATTGTTAATTTTTTGGGTATCATCATTATACTTGAAAAATATTTTACTATTTATCCATATTTAAATGAAAACTAATTGATTCTGAAATATTACCTTTTGTATTATTACTTTTTGTGTATCATAATTATACTTTAAAAATATCCGAGTCTTAATCTCAATTCGAATGAAAAATGATCGGTACACCAAACTTTTTTTAGGTTAGTAGAAATTTGGTGTACGATTTTATATAAAGAAGATCAAAAAATTGTGTAACGTTGAGGGTAGACCAAATCTTGATAATGTGAATATTCTGGTATTTTTATATATTGAATAGTCTATAAAAGAAAAACTATATAATAGAGAATACTATATTATATAGAAGATATGTTTAATTTAGAATATAATATAGACATTACACATGAAACAATAGTGTGAAAAAAAGATATTTTACGAAATATAACAATATCGAGGAGGAGTTTTCATACATGTGTTGCAATCCAAATCCTTTTCGGTTTTAGGTATTATTATAAACAAATTGCACTATTAGTTTACATTACAACTTATAAATCTATTGTTCAAATTTATACATTAAAAAATTTATTTCGTGTGTTTGTATTGTCCCGTATGCATATCAAATATAATGACAATGTTTAAATTAATGAATTGTATGCAAAATATAAGATAAATATATTTTAATTATCACGAATCCGCGCGTAGTGTGGGTATCATCTAGTTTGTATAATATAGATATTAAAAGTTGTGAGGATTATTTTTTGTTTTAGTATTCGATTTTTTGAATAAAATAAATTGAATATTGATAAAATTGGAGTGTATCGTGAATCTCAAAATTTTATATTGAATTTGTTAACATGACTTATTTCATCATAATACAAAAAATAACACACTGCAATTATTTACATCAACAAACCATATATTGTATGGTAAAACATATGGACATAAAACTCATTCTATGCATTTTTTTGTCTTAGCTTATGTTTGATGATTAAGAATTCTTAAAATCAAAATATTAATCTCATTTGATACAAATGTGGAATAACACATTATAATAGCTAATAACTAAGATTAAAAAAATCAAAGATACAACTAGAGTACACACTACAAGAAATTCACGGATTAGGGACTGACGAATCAACCCTTCATCCGTCCGGAACTCTGATTCGGGACGGATTAGGGGCGGGTAGATGCCATCCGCAAACGAGCGTCGCCAATCCATTTTCGTCCGTAATCCGTCCGCAAATACATAAGAAATATGTAGTCCGCAAACCGTCCGTAATTTCGGACGAAAAGATTAGTCCGGAAATCGACGCGAAACCCGGACGATATCTTCCCAAAAATTTCCGGACGGGAACAGCGCCGTCCGGAAATGTTTAAAAAAATAAAAAACCAAAAATTTTAAAGCTAAAATTGAAATTAAATAAATAGTATTCATACAATATTAAAATTATCCATTTACAAACTAATAGGTGATAATTGGGAATTATCATCTTCATCATCATTGTTTTCGACCGTATCCCAATTGATAGTGGGCATGTGTTCCTTCATCATTCTGAGCCACTGCTGACGTTCCCTTCTTGATCGTTCAACTTCTCTTTGCAGAGCGTTGAACTCTGAACTTTGTTGTTGTAATTGTGCTTTCATCTCCGAGATTGTGTTTTGTAATTCCTCGTTCGCGATCTTTTCCTTGCCTTTGGAGGAACTCGCATGGTTTGATGACGTTCCTCCAAGACCAAATAGACGACCTTTGGACGGTGTTACATGCTACAAAAAATATTGACATTTAATTTAAATTTAAATTATTAATAAAAAAGTTATTATAAAATTGTAATAAATTTACCTCGAGATACATCTCGTTGTATTCTTCTTGAGAAAGAGTCGGTTGCGTCCCATCTTCTCTTGGAGGGATTTGGGACACTCGTTCCGATACCATGTTCATAACATCATCGTGAATTTGTTTCGCCCTGGCATCTACCCACGAACCGTCGGATTTTTTCTTGTGTGTACTTTCTAACAATTCATGTACGACGGTTCATATCCTTTCTCTTTCGCCTAAAACAAATTTGATGTTTTATCTATTAAATAAATGTCACTCGTAATAAAACTTTAAAAAATTTTAAATCTCACCATATCTTCGTAAACCTCCGCGAAAGAGCGGGAACCAGCTGTATGCGCACTTATCCCATATCCCGCTCTATCAGAATTACGGGATCGACTAGCGCGCTCACTTCTCTCCTTAAATATAGGAGAGTCCCAATAGGCAAGCAGCTGTTCCCAGACATTATTTGGGACCCAAACGGGTTTAATATTTTTTATCTCCTACTCATGTTTCGTGTCATATACAAGGTTTTTCAGTCGTTGTGCCGCATTCTTTTGAAATTCGGACTTTACTAGTCCGGTTATTGCAGGATCCCAATAAAATTTTTGCTAAAAATAATGAAATAATTATTTATTTAAATATTATTATAAGTTTAAAATTTATAATGAAATAAATATTTTAAAAAATATACCACGAAAGCTTTCCACCATCGTTCCTTTATTTCGGGATCGGTTCGCGTCCAGTTATAACATAGACGATCATAATCAGCTTTCATTATCTTTGTGATATGACGATTAAGCTGCATACGACCAAACCTAAAAATAAAAGTAAATTAAGACTTGATATCCAAACTTCTTTTTGGATGATTAGGCCGGTGAATCAATATTGTTAAGAACAAAAACTCACGTTTCATGCACATATCTGGTGGTATATTATACGGTGTCATAATAACTGTCCACAACAAATAATTTCTCCCAGATATCCCGAATGGATTAAAACCATCAGTGCAAAGGCCTAAATAAACATTTCGACTCTCAGCTGCAAAATCAGGATATACCTTGTTAAAGTATTTCCACTCCTCACCATCTGAGGGATGACACATTTCTCCGTTAGGACTTGAATGCTCGGCATGCCATCTCATATCGTTTGCGGTCTTCTCCGATTGATACAATCTTTTTATCCTGTCTGTAATTGGTAAATACCACATACGACGAAACAGAACCGATTTTCCATTTCTTGTCAAATAAAACCGATCTTTTCCACAAAATCGACAATTGATCAAATCCGAAGTTTCTTTCCAGAAAATCATACAGTTGTCTTGGCAAACATCAATCTTTTGATACGACAATAAACCCAATGATATCATCATCTTCTTTGTTTCATAATATGACTCGACTGCATCATTATCTTCGGGCAAGTAATCTCTTACTAATTGCGATATAGAATCCATGCAATTCTGAGAAAGATTATTTTCAGTCTTCAAATTCATCAATCGTACAGATAAAGACAACCGTGATAGACCACTTCTACAACCATCATAAAGTGGATGCCTAGCACTTTCTAACATCTCAAAAAAAAATTGCTTCTTCATTCGGATCTTATTCAATATTTTGATCTTCGTTTCTTTTGACGAATGCATTTTGCACCATTTCTACATAAGGGTTTTCTACATCTTGAAAAGTCTGAGACACTTCATGATTTACGATACCCCTACTAAAATTTTCCACAACACCCCTCGGTCGTGGTGCAAAATTCTCTCCATGAGATAACAAAATAAAATAATTTGGAGTAAGCCCTCTTAAATAGAGATGATTCCAAACGGTTTTCTCATTAACGAATTTTTCATTTTTGCATTTTACGCATGGACAAACCAACTTACCGTTTTCTCTATAAACTTGTTGATTTGTCGCCACCGTCATAAACTATGTAAGGCCTTCTACAAAATCCTTCGATACACTTTGAGTTTCGGAATCAATTTTTCTATACATCCACTATCTCGAAATGAAAATATTCGATCTCGACGATGATGCCATTATAATCAGAAACGATAACAAGATATGAAGAGAAATATATGAGATTTGTGTGTGAGAAACGGGTAGAAGAGGAGAGATTAAATAGAAAATTTTAAGACCGATTCTGGACGGATCGTGGACTGAGATAAATATTTCCCGACGAACCGTCCCGAATACGTCCGGAAATTGCGGACGGGTGGTGAATCCGTCCGTAATTTCCGGACGGATGACTACATCGTCCCAAAACCGTCCGCAATTTGTGGACGGATTCACCACCCGTCCGCAATTTCCAGACGGCTGAGCAATCCGTCCGCAAATTGTGGACACCCTTGAAAGTAGTCCCGAATCCGTCCCGAATTATGGACGACTTAGGGACTACTCTGCTGTCTGCAAATTTGCGGTCGGATTAGGGACGAATTTATTATTCCGTCCTTAAATCGTCCCTAATCCGTCCCTAAATTTAGGGACGGTTGACGCAGTTCACAAATTCTGTCCCGAAATCCTATTTTTCTTGTAGTGACAATCCGATTTTATAAAATGTGAAAATGAATGTTGATTGAACATCTTATGGTCATATTTATCGTTTTGAACATAACGAACTTTTTTGAATCTCATAAGTACAATTTCAAGGGTTTTAAAAATGCTCATAATACATAGTTTACGTACACGTTGTACACAACATGTATGTACAATGTTCGTGCTAGCACATACCACAAATATTGTGTATAACGTCTGTGCAACCCAAAATAACAATAATAATAATAATTTATCGATTTAATCTAACAATAATAATATGAATAACGATTAAAAAGGTTTATCAAGTTCAAGAAAGAAACACCAAAACATGTTTCATAACAGTAATTACTTGAATTATTGTTGTTGGTAGACACTATGGAGAGAAACCGAAACACATGTATTGTTCTATTGGAGACTAGTTTGAATGTGGGGGAATATCTCGCATTTTGTCTATTTTCATGACAAAAAATTCTCTAACCTTCTCTTATGCAAACATCACCACAACTAAAGGGTCTCAAATCTAACGACTACAAGCTTTCTTGTTCGTTTATCAGAATTATCTCACATATTCTACCGATCAGACCGTTTAACCTAGCAAAGCCTATCAATAGATTCCACACCATCACCCAAGTTACATCGGTAAACATGATTAACAATCGGATAAAAAACCAAAGTGATATATGATAAATTGGTTTCACTTTGAGTAATCACATACCACTGCATATAAAATGTGTGGCAGATGTCGTAAAATAAGTCTGATGAGAAGATGATCCTATTTCTACTTATGTGTTTGATAATATGATGAATATTTCAAATCACACTAATCGAATCCAATTCCGGTTACGTGAAAAACCATGTCACTTTTGTGACGAACAAATACAAAATCACCAATTTGAAAATCATGATCCTTGGCGAAATCTTTCCTATCATCGGTGAATCTAGGATCGTCTAACTTGACTTTCTATATTTTGTAAGATACATCTGATTTAACTGTTATTGTTGTGTTCATCATCTTCCCTTCTATGTGTTTACCGAAGAACTTCAATGGAATTTGTCTTGTAACAAAAAGCAAAAGAAAAAACAATCATGTCTTTACATGTAATAAACAGAGATGAAGGAGATTACAAGGCGGTCGAGATGCTAGGTAGAATTGGCTGGAAGAAATGTGGGTTTTGAGATATTTTTCGATAGAGATTTGAGGAATCTTTAAGATTTTAGATAGGAGATGGAAACGAAAATGAATATTAGAAAGGAGAGATAAAAGATTCAATCTCAAATGGGAGATGATGAGAGTTAGAGAGAGATGGATGAGAGCTGAGAGTATGTCGTAATCTAAAAGACAAAGGTTGGTATTCGAAAAGACATGAGTCTAACATCGAAATGACAGAATGGTACAACGTATCGTATAAACTGTGTTTAATTTGTACACAAAATATGATACAACATTGTAGTATAACATGTATATACAATGTTCATTGTTGTACCACAACGTGTGTACAACGTTTGTGCTGAATTCTTCCCTGAACCTTGTACACACATTATGTACAATGTTCGTACTAAATTCTACCATGTGTGTTACAACATGTGTGGTATAATGTGTGTGGTTCAACAATTTATCGTCACCCGCAAAATTGTACAATGTTGTCGCACAACGTGGAGTGATATGATTGTCCCATTACGTGGTATATCGTATATAATATATGGTGAAATATATGGTGAAATCTAACTACGAGAATGATGATATTTTAAGATTTTGAGAAATTTTTTGATAGATTTGGAAAATTTCGAAAATTTCTCTAAATAAAAAAGATAGATAAACGTTTTTATTGGTTCTGGAGATAGTAAATCTATTTCACACACAAGATGATTTTTATAATATTTATATAAAATAAGGTATTGAAATTAATATTTTATTTTTTTATTAAAAAATAAAATATTTTTAAATTAAATATTAAAACGAGTTTAAAAAAGTAACTTTTGATCAGCGATTTAAACCCTTGGCAATCTCACCATCACTTTCTTTTTATTTTACTTGAATGCGTAGTGAATTCACCAATATGCATTCCGCAGAGTCTACCTACACCTACCATTTCAAGTCCTACCAACTCTTCGTACATCTACATTTATGTATATATGTACACATTTCGCCATGGTTTTGCTCCATTTCTCAACAATCCCATTTGCTTCTCCTCCTCTTCCAAGGTTGGGTTTCTCTCTCTCAATTTGAGATCTTTCTTTCCTCCTGCTTTATGTTGCCTATTACAGGCTTCTTTCATAGTATTATTGGCTAGTTATTGTTCTTGGAACGATGGGATTTCATGTTCTCTGTTTTGCTCGTTGCGATGGAGCCGATTTTGATTGTTTCATGATTTAGTAATACGCTATATATGTTTGTTATCTATTGCTTTGGTACAACTTACAAGGGTTTTCAAGTTGTCTCGACTAGTTTTACTGTGTCTTTATTTTTTGAGTTCTGGGTATTCATTTGTTCATCAGCTCCGTAGAATTTTTGAGGTCTGAGAAACCTGAAGATGGCTCAAGAAGGTCAAAATGAAGAGGTAATATCTGCTGTTTAACCTCTTAGATTGTTCTTTGTGGTTACTTCCATCTTTGTCGTTAGAGCATCAATATTATCCATTTCATAGGTTGTTCTTGGAGAAGAAAAAGGCGATGTGAGATTGATAACTCTCAACCGTCCTCGTCATTTGAATGTCATCTCCTCAGAAGTGGTATTGAAATTTGTTAGACTTATGATCATAACTCCAAGTTTCATGTTGAGGGCACTAAAAGTTTAATGGGGAATTTCACGCAGGTATCCAAGCTTGCAGAATATTTCGAGAAGTGGGAGAAAGACGAAACAAAGCTTATACTGATCAAGGTTAATATATCCCATGAGAAGTTATGGTTCGATTCCAGAATTCGGAGAGTTACTGCACAATTTTATTTGAGCAGGGTGCTGGAAGAGCTTTCTCTGCTGGTGGTGATCTAAGGATGTTCTATGATGGGCGGAATTCGAGTAGTACTTTCTTTCATTCTATAGGACACAAGAGTGACATTTTTAATGACTTTCCGAATTTAGAATCCTCTAATCGAAATCACTTATCAATGTGTTGTGTTGACAGAGGATGCTTGCCTCGAGGTTGTTTACAGGATGTACTGGCTTTGCTATCATATTCAAACTTTCAAGAAAAACCAGGTGGCTTTTAGTTTTATTCAAGATTCATGTGGCAGCGTCTCGGTCTTTAGTAGTTGATAATATATCATGTACAGGTTTCTCTTGTTCATGGAATTTCAATGGGTGGAGGTGCATCTTTGATGGTTCCGATGAAATTCTCCGTTGTTACAGAAAAAACTGTGAGTCTGGTTTAATGTGGCATATCCTATAATGACACATACAGAAAGAAATTGCAAGTTTAAGTGCTTCACCTTAGGTTTTTGCAACTCCAGAAGCAAGCATCGGATTCCACACTGACTGTGGCTTTTCGTACATTCATTCTCGCCTTCCCGGTCATTTAGGTAACCGCCAATAAAGGGTCGATTCAAACAAGGCGTTGGATTATGTTACCAATTTGGATTGCTTTGATTTCCTCGCATTTAGGTCTTTCATTGTTTCTCATCATCACAGTTCATAAACATCTTCAGGAGAATTCTTGGCTTTAACTGGAACAAGGTTGAATGGCAAAGAACTTGTTGCTGCTGGCATGGCAACACACTTTGTACCATCCGAAGTGAGTTTTTGGCTTCCCTTATATTATACCATTCTTAAATAATGTTTGCCCTTCGCTTCCTGATCCAATAGAATATAGTGTTTGGCTTTTGATTTTAGTTGATCGAATTTGGGTAGTATCAGACTCTAGTTCGTCCTGATTTGATTATTCTAATGTCCATGCTTCAAGATCAAATTTGGGTGAGAGGGGAGTGTTAACATGGACTGATCCAAACGGATATAGTCTCTTGTAATTTATAATCCACCGATTAGTCAATGTTTGTATAAGATAAATGTGTGGAATCATCATCTTTCATGTCTTTTGTTAATGTCAGAAATTGGTGGATTTGGAGACACGGCTTGTGAATTTAAACTCTGCTGATACAGAAGTAATCAAATCTGCCATTGAAGAGTTCTCTGTGAAAGTCGACCTCGACAAAGACAGCATTCTAAACAAGTCATACTTCTCTGTTTTTTTCCTAACCTCTCCTGCCCTTTTCTTCATTCATGCTTGCAGACTTCATTAATCATTTATGCATTAAGAAAAGGAAGTTTTTTTATTTTAACCTCGAGTATTAACCATTCTGCAGGCAATCAATAATTGATCAGTGCTTCTCAAAAGACAGCGTGAAAGAAATCATCCAAGCATTTGTAAGGCTTCCACTTTTGTCTGAAAATGTGCTTCCTCATTCGCTAGTCTGTTCAACAGGATCAATCTGTTGGTTTTTCCAGGAAGCTGAAGCAAGTAAAGAGGAAAATGGATGGATAATTCCAGTGCTGAAGGGTCTGAAGCGTTCGTCCCCTACAGGATTGAAGATAACTCTACGTTCGGTAATGGTTTCTGTAATAATCTTCCTTCATGGCCATGCATTTTTATAACGGTTGAATAGAAAACAACTTTAAACTCTAAATCAATTAAAACATTCGATTAACTCGATTTTGATGCAAATATCTGTATCCAGGTCAAAATTGGGTCAAAATCGGGTCGGTTTTTAGAGTTTGGAATTAGAATAATGAATTTAGCTAGAAATTTTAAGGGTTAATTAACGGATGAGGTTTCAGACAGATGTCTGATAGTTGAGGGGAAAATCTGATTAAGGATAATATTCGACCAGTAATCGGACCAAAGCAGTATTTTCGATGGCGAATAGAGGGTTTACCGTTTCTTGGCTACATGCTTTCTTGGAAAACCTTTATCTCGAGCTAGTTTTTAGATAGAGTTAAATCCAAACCGATTTGGCAATGTTTGCCTTCATAGTTTAGAATCTGAACCATGGTTTTTCCTTCCATTTTACGAAGATAGATCACAACCGAACCTATAAAATCTACTTGAACATTGTTGGTACATGTGTTCAGATCCGTGAAGGCAGGAAACAAACACTAGCTGAATGCCTCAAGAAGGAATTCCGACTAACCATGAATATCTTGAGGACCACTATATCCCCTGATGTCTACGAGGTAACCATTTACTGCCCTATCGTTTTATAAATCGTAACGAATGGAATTTGTTTGTATAGAAATGAAAAGGCATTTTTTTTAATTTGTGTAATACTTGTAATACCGCAGGGTATTAGAGCCCTGACCATAGAAAAGGACAATTCACCAAAGGTAATACATTTTACATTCATAAGCAAGAAAGCTTGGAACAGATAACAGAGTTAAACTTGTTATCATGAATGTGTATATGTCAGTTGAAAGAACTAATGCTATGTATGTAAAACTTAATGGCATGTGAACATTGCAAGGTCTATGAAGAATTGAAACAATAATCCTCTGATGGGTTTCAACTATTTTTGATTCAAACTGCAGTGGAATCCTCCAACCCTAGACGAAGTTGATGATGAGAAGATCGATCTGGTATTCAAGCCCTTTGAGGATGATCTTGAACTTCAAATCCCAGAAACAGAAGAATACAGGTTTGAGATGTGATATGATCAAAAACATTCCCAAGAACATGAATAGATACATCAATATACAGATATGATGATGTCTATAATGAATCTGAAATTTGCAGGTGGGGCGGAAAATATGAGAATTCGAGATATGCCAGACAAGGATAAGAAGAGGAGAAGTACTTTGGTTGGATTGTTTTGTGGATGTGATAATAGTACAAAGAATCTGTGTGTGTTATTAAGAATAGTAATCAAGAAGTTTGATTTTGGAAACAACAAAGCAATGTAATAAGAAGAGTTGATTACAGAGGAAATTATGAGACATCTCTCTGCAATTTTAATATGATATGTAATTTCTGGAAACAAAATTATCATCATCTTGAATATTGCAGGCCAGTAAATTTCTGTAATATTCATAACTTTTTTATTTCATTATTTCAATTTTTTTTTTGCATTTTCACGTATGCTAGAGTGTTTTTTCTTCATTTTTTGTATAAAAAACTGAATTTTCCCACAATGCTGGGAAAAATAGATTTTTTATTATAAAAAACCAGTTAATTTTCTCTGAGGTAATGTGTATGTGTGTATATACATTGATCCCATTTTGAAGTCACCTTTTTAAAATTCAAAGATTTTTTAAAATAAGTCATATATGATATCATGATGTTTGTTGAAGAGTTGAATTAACATTTTAGTGGCATGAAAAAACCAACACTTTTTTCCTTTTTTTGTAAGACTTAGTGTTAATAATACATTTTTTTTCAAAATTATTTTAAAAAAAATGTGTGTCCATCATCCTCCATTTCCTCATCTCCACAACACAAAAAGAAAAAAAAACCATGCACACAAAAAAAATCTATTTATTATAAAATACAAAGTTCCCCACTTTTATCAATTCTCTTTACACCCTAAAAGAAACACATAATACCTTTTCATCTTTTTTTCTTGGAATTTTTTATTTTCAATAAAATCAATGACTTTACCATTTACTACCTCTCCCTCTAATTTAAGTTTCAATTAATATAAATCTCTTTTTTTTTTAAAGTATAAAAATCGGATATAAGGTAAGAGAGGCCCTTTATAACCAATCTTGATTATTTTTTTAAGTGGGGTATTAGTTTCTGAACTTTGTTCAAGGATTCTTAAAAAAACATTAAAAAATGATATATATATATATATCTTTCTGCACTGCATAAGCTACAAAGGGAGAGAAAGTAGTGAATACATTTTTGGGTAAGAAGGTGAAGAATGGATTATCTTCATCAACATCTCGCTTTCCTTTTGCTTCTTCTTCTTCTTCCCACAACCTCTTCCCAAGAAAACCCAAAAACCTTATCCACTCTTCATCCTTCGTCCCATGTTTGTTCTTCTTCCACCCTTTTTTTATTTGTTTTATAAAAAATGATCTTTTTTATTACCATATTAATTACCATTTGCTTTTTTTATTTTGAACAGAAGATGATGAGTTCGAAGCTGTTGTACGAAATCAAGGTTCATGGATTCTTGTTGTGGGCATCAATGGGATTTTTCATGCCCATTGGTATACTCTTTATCAGAATGTCAAACAGTGACCATTCTCCATTCCTTTTTTATCTTCATGCCATTTCTCAGGTATGCTCTCTCTTCTTCTCTTTATCTTATTATTTTTCTTTCCATTTTAATCGGTTAAAAATATATACATACATATATATACTCTCTAATCCCCAGATCATAAAAATTAGAAAAACGGAACATTATAAAATTTATTCAACATATATACATGTCTTTCCTATAAACTTTTGTTAGAACTCATCTTATTCGTGTATTTTCTTATAATAATAATCCAATTCATGTCTTTCCCAATGGTTTGTATAATCATATATATTCAAAATAATTTATAGTAAAATCATGTATATTTAGAATAATTTATAATAAGATAGTATGTTTTTGGGATGATATAATACACAAAATATATAGATAAAGATAAATTCTATAATCTATATTTTTAAGACTCTTTAATGAATTTAATAAAAAAAATTTCTTAAGTTGACATTATTAATTCATTACCAATTGAGATTTTCAACCGACGCTTTAGAGACCTTTTTAGATATGATGTGTGTTTCTTTCTAATCACAAGGATTATGATGGAGACTTGTTGGTCAAGCAACACCTAATCTTAATTAAGTTTTATTCTCCCACTTTATACGTAATATTCCATTTTTTTAACAATTTAAATTCATGGATAATGTATTTCATTTTTTTTTGGTTGGCAAAACTATTTAACGTTAATCCAAAATACTTATAATTTCACATTCCACTTTACGTTTTTAACTCTACATAATTTATAGACTATTATATAAATTCGAAACGTTTATGGATTCATATGATTATATAAAAAATATTTACAAATTTTAATGTAAATGTTGAGATGAATAGATAGTTGCGTTGATAATGGCGACAATAGGAGCTGTAATGTCAATAAGGAACTTCAACAATTCCTTCACCAATTTCCATCAAAGGCTTGGAGTTGGATTATATTTTCTTATTTGGTTTCAAGCCTTTCTAGGTTTTTTTCGACCTTCAAGGTAACTAATATATTTAGATTCTATTATTATCTTTTAATCACCTTGTAATATTTATAACAATATATATCACACACGATATTAAGTAATTATAAACTTTTAAATTAGATATGGATTTAGTTAAAGTAATAAAAAAACATAAAAAAAAAATCAAAACACTAATATTTGCATCGATTTTGAAGGAGTAGTGTTGGATATTTGCGTTATAAAATGAAAAAGTATTCAAAATTGGTGGCTAAATTGGGATGTTTATGAATATAAAATGTAGAGAGAAGAAAGCAAAAGCAAGGAGGCGATGGATTGTGGGACATTGGCTCATAGGAATATCATTATGCATATTGGGAATAATAAACATATATACAGGACTTGATGCTTACACATCAAAAACATTTACAAGTGTAAAGCTTTGGACATTACTCTTCACTATCCAACTCTCTTGCTTTGCCTTCTTCTACTTACTTCAAGAGAAATGCTCTCACATCCTCAACCACACCACGTCGTCTCCTCCTAACCTCTGCGATCAAAATGGCATTTCCACCGCCGGAGATGAGTTCAGGGAGACCACTCCGGCGCCGGAGAAATGCTAAGACTGATACCTTTTTCTTTTTGTTTGAGAGAAGAAAATTACTCTTTTATTATCATATATAGGCAATGAATGGTTTATTGACTTTTAATTGTGGTAAACTTTGACATATGACATCTGATGCCGATAGATTTGGATTTAGCTTTATGACTCTGAATTAGCAAATATATTAACCTTATGTTTTCCCTTATTATATTTTAATCAAGTATATTTATATTTTATAATATTGGTTGTATATATGTCTATGAAACTAACGTTTGCTTTTCTAAGAGCGCAGTGATATCTTCGTACCTCTAATTGTGAAAACATATTCAGTTTATGATATGAGTTTATGAGGATATGATAAATAGTCTGCATCTACAAAATCGATCAACTCATGTTTGGAATCTCTAGGATAAAATAATCCTAAATCAATCGTTTCGTGTAAATATCGAAAGATATGTTTAATTCCTATCCAATGACGACATGTGTGGGAAGAACTATATCGTGACAAGAGATTAGTAGCAAATGATATATCAGAATGAGTGCAATTTGTTAGATACAAGAGAGTCCTTATTGCCCTCATATATGGTACTTCTGGTCCAAGTATATTTTCATTTTCTTCACAAGTATGAAATGGATCATTTTCAACATTTAAAGATCCACATACCATCAGAGTGCTTAATGGATTTATTTTATCCATGTTAAAGCATTTTAATATTCTCTTTGTATAATTTGAATGATGTACGAATATCATTCTTTAGATGCTCTATCTGTACACCAAGATAAAACTTTGTTTGTCCAAGGTCTTTTCATTTCAAATTCCTCTTTTAGATAGTTTCAAGCATTTTCAATCTCCTTTGAAATCTCAAATATATTCAAATTATCAACATAAACAACTATAATCATAAATTCACTTGTTGTTTTCTGAATAAATACACAAAGGCAAATAGAGTTATTTATAAATCCCTTTTTTTCAATAGATATCATTTAGACGATTGTACTACATACGTCCAGATTGTTTCAACACATAAAGATTATTGCAGTTCAATCACACGCATTTCATTAAGCTTTGAGTTTGATGTTTCATGTATTCTTAATCCTTGAAGGATTTTCATATATATATATATCATTATCCAAAGATCCATATAGATATGCCGCAACTACATACATAAGGTACATATCTAAGTTTTTTGGATGCAGTTAAACTCATCATGTTTCTAAATGTGATTGCATCCATAATAGGGGAATATGTTTTCTCATAATCAATTCCATGTCTCAGAGAAAATATTTGTGCGACAAAACGTGCATTATATCTTGTGACCTCATTATTTTCATTTCTCTTTCGCACAAAACCTCATTTTCATCCAATTGGTTTAACACCATTAGGAGTTTGAACGATGGATCCAAATATTTTTCCTTTATTCAATGAGTCAAATTCTATTTGCATAGCTTCTTTCCATTTTATCCAATCATGTCTCTTTTGATATTCTAACATTGACATTGGTTCTGGATCTTCATTATCATTTTCAATTTCTTTTGATATAGAGAATGAGAATGTTTTCATTTATTTCATCTTTTCTTATGATCTTTTCATCATAGCTGTAATTCATGAAAATCTCATTATTCTCTGTATGCTTATGACTATTTTCATCACTTTCATTTTGAAGATCATTTTCCTCGTTTGTTTCTTTTGGAATGTTCTCTATAATCTGAAAACTAATATCTTTATCAAACTTATTTATATTTCAAAGCTTTTTATCGTTATAACTAAGTGATCTTCCACGCTTAACCCGTGTTGTAAACTCATTTGAAAATTTTCACCCGCATGACCTTTTGGTATTTCTATATGGGCATGTGCGTTTGCAGCCGATATATAAGATTTTGTAACCGTATTGTATCATTGAATCCATCTGGAAGTTAATTTGCAATATTCTACAAATGATCTTTTGCACTTCCATATTACATTGTTTTGTAGGAGGATCAAGATATAACAATGATTGTATTTTCCATGTTAAATCTTATGAGGCTTGTTTTATTCTCCTCTTCCTAACATTAGGAATTCATTCTCATTTAAATGGAAAACAACAAAACGAGCTGTAAATATCACCCGTTTGTGGTTCAAGATATCTAATGATGGATGGTGAATTATATTCAACATAAATTCTTAATCTTCGTTGTGGTTCCATTTTTTTCCATTGCAGAGGAGCAATCGAAACATATACTACACAATCAAATACTCGAAGATGAGATATATTTAGTTCCTGATCATTTGTTAATTGCAATGGAGAATATTTATGATAAGCACTTGGTCTTATTTGAATTAGTGATGCAGCATGTAAAATGACATGTCCCCAAGCAGAAACTGGGAGTTTTGTTTTCATTGTTAATGGTCGAGCAATGAGTTAGAGATGTTTAATCGATGATTCAACCATACCATTTTATGTCTGAACATGTGGTATGTGATGTTCAATCTCAATAAACGATCTACAATAATCATTGAAAGCTTGGGAAGTGAATTTACCAGTGTTATCAAGCCTAACTATCTTAATAGGATAATCGAGGAATTGAGCTCATAATTTTGTTATTTGAGCAAGAAACCTCACAAATACAACATTGTGGGTTGATAATAGATAAACGTGTGACCGTCTGCTTGAAGCATCGATCAATACCATAAATTATCGAAATGGTCCACTTTGTGGATTAATTGGTCCACATATGTTCCCATGTATTCGTTCTAAAAATGTTGGTGATTCATGCCTAATTTTGACAAATTATGATCTTATTATCAGTTCTCCTTGAGAACAAGCAGTACATATGATCTCATGACATTGAAATATCTTCTCATTTTTTTAATGGATGATCATTGGAGTTTCAAAGATTCTCTGTATCATTATTGAACGAGGGTGACCCAGTCGATCATGCCAAATATTTAAACACATCTTTATACTTTGGGTTGAAGGTGGCATATATGATTCAACCACTCTTATCTTTGTGAAATATAATCCATATGATAAATCTGATAATTTTTCCATAATATATTTCTTTTTAGAAACCATTGTTGTGATCATAAAATTTTTATGTTACTTTGATCTGATAAATATAGTGATGAACCTAAAATATATAAAAATTATAGCTGCCTATAATGTACAAAAATTAACAAAATACTATAATAAAATATAAAACTTAAATTAAACACCAAAATAAAAATACATTTGAAATTAAAATAACAATCTAAAGTTTAAAAATACAAAAAAGAAAAATTCATGTCGATATCATTCATTGTCATTGTGGTCAACGAAATCTATGATGTCGAGATGCATTCCACCCTTATTGTCATCTAGAAAATCGTCGAGATCATCAGAGACAAAGTTTGGTTGAACATTTTTGCCTTTATCTTTTTTATACTGTTGGTACAAATCAACAAATGTCTCGGTGTACGACACACTTGAGACCAATGTTCACTCATGCCGATATCTTTTCTCTTTATATTTTGTATTTTCATTTTCAGTCATTTGATTATCTTTCTTTTTATTATCTCCTTGATGAAAATTGTTTGGTGGAATGCTTCGGCCTCTTCCTCTAACGTATACATGATCGCGACCACGACCAAGTCCATGGCCTCGACCATGACCACATATATATTCACATGCATGATCATATGCCAATGGTTATATATTGATGAAGTCGAATTCGTTTCATAGAATGGTGTAGAATCACTGGGACAAGCATGACGGTTTTTCATTAATAGCTTGTTATGTTGTTCTGCAACAAGAAAAAGTTGCAACAACTCGCGATAGGTTTTGAAATTCTTCGCCATTCATCTTTTGCTTTTGGGAGGATCACATATTTTTGGTGATTGAATCGATCTTTAAGAGATTCCAACAAATCTGCAGGACCTTCTTTTGTTTAATATTCATTTCTTAACCCATCGACAATATGATGACGTAAAAAAATCATGGATTTTGCTTTTTCCTTATCTGAAGAATTATTATCTTTATCAATCGTGGCAACGAACTTCTTGTCTCGTAGATGCATTTTGGCATCAATGTTCATGATATATATTTTTTTTTTCCAAAGGCTTCAAGTTCCGCGATTTTAAGATTTACTGGGACCGACATAATAGCTAGAAAAACCAAATTCAAGTTATTCATTATCTTAAAAAGATTTTGAATATGATATCAAATAAAAATAAATATGTTGGTAAAAAAAATAAATTCAAAATTAAATTAGTATGTAAAATTAAATGACATGCATAAATGACAAAAATAAATAATTAAGTGGCATGACCTCGTGTATAAAATAAATAAATAAAAGATAAATACAAGGGTATTAACATATTACCTCGTAGCCGAATAAAATTATATAATATAACACATGTATTTTATATTTGTTATTTAGTCTATAATAGTAATATTTTATATTTAGTCCATAATGTATTGTATTTGGTCCATGATGTCCAAATTTTCAAGCAATGATGTCCAAATTTCAGTCCATAATATCTGGTATTTAATCTATGGTATTCAGTCCATTATATCTGGTATTTAGTTCATGATGTCAGTGTTTAGTTCATGATGTTCCTATAAATATAATTTTCTAAACTGAATCAAAATTGAAAACTAAAATTGATTGAAAATAAAATAAAGAATTTTTAAGAATTTTTTAAGGTAAATTTTTTTACAATATAATTTTTTACGGTGTAAAATATATGGTTTTTATTTTTAGTTTGTTAAAAGCGATTATACTGATATCATGTTAAAAAAATTAATAACTAATACCGTATGTATATATCTATATATAAATATATAGATATATACATGTACATATCATAATTATGTTTATATATATATAAGATACATATATAGATATAAATAACATGATATATGATATATATATAATATATGTCATATTATAAATATATTTATATATGATATATATATATGATATATAAAATAAAAAAAAGATAGAAAAATTATCTAAAACTTGTATATGAGAGTATATAGGATGAAGAAAGTGTTGGAGTTTATAAATTATGTATTGAAATAAAGGTTATATTGTCTATTTATAAAAAGTAAATATAATTATTCAATTTAAAAAATAATAAATTTAATACGATTCTTTCTAAAAATTTTAGATATTTACAGTTAATATAATTATAATTTTTATAAAAATAATAATAACTTTTTTTGTAGTTTGAATTCTTTTAGGTTAATGGCAAACCATTCTCTTGTAATAGAATATTTTGTTTAAACTCACTGTTTATATTCATTAATATAAAAAAATTAAAAACGTCATCAATTTATGAATAACAAATTGATCCTTCTTTATGAATAATATTAAAATAAATATAGAAGATTTTTAATAAAAATGATGAATTCAAATTATTAATGTAGTATTCTATATTAAATTTTGATCTTCTATGTATAATTTATAGTAAATTTATCTAATTTTGTTGGTTATTATCCGAGAATAATGTAAGTCCAAAAAGTAACTATTGTGAATGTTTAAGCGTAAAAAACATAATCACACATCAAATACATAAAATCAGCAGTGGAGAGCGTCCACGAATTAAAAAAAAAAATAATTGCATAACATGTAACCTTGTGACAAATCTAAAGAATATTATGCATATCATTAAAAACTAAAATGTAATTTCCAATACATTTGGTTTTTCCATTTATACCCTTCACGTCAACGAATATTAGCAAAGGGTATACGAGGGATTTCAGACAACAAAAAGGAGATGACCGTTAGAAATATGAAGAAATTCTCAGGCGTTTCAAATCATTAGTTTACTCCAAAATTAATTAGTAGAAATTGAACGTGAAATTCTCTACCGTTGTAAACTGAAATCCGATTCCATGCCATAAAATTCGAATACACTCTTGCATTCTGGTAAAGCTATACGAAACCCACGAAGGAATCCTCCATCTCTGTAGCTTTAGAGAAGGATATCGAAGAGTCTTCGTTGATGGCGAAGCGTGGGGTGATGGCAGATATCACAGAAACGGAATCGTTGGCCGTAATGGAGGAAACCGCGGCGGATACGGTGGTGGGGACGCCGGAGAAGGTGGTGATGAGAGAAGAAGAAGAAGCCCATCACCCGTACGCGTTTCACGTTTCGGGGCCGCGAAACTTAGCTTCCCCGAACTGGAGAGACCTGATCAACTCCAGTTGGTAAGTACCCTGTTCTTCAAATTTGTGGCTATCTTGCCTTATCTTACGATTTAATCACGCTTTCATGGATGAAATCTATTCATAGGATTAGGACAAACTTTCTTCGGTTTCTCCGTCTTTGAATGTTATGGTTCTGAAACATCAACTTGGAAATCTAGAATGAGAACCGGAGAACTTTGTAAACTGTCCATCAGAAGCTACCGGCAGCGAATTTTTTGTTCTTTTTTCTTTTTCATGGCAAGAATTAGGTAGGGTCTTCTCAGGTAGTAATTTATGCCCTTTTTGGTAATGAGGAATTGCATGTTGTTCTTGTATCAAATGAGCTAATTCAATAGGAATAACAGAGGTTATCGAATTTGATTGTTCTTCTGCATATGTAGGAAGGACCCCAACTACAAGAGAACTGTGATGGCCTGCTTTATTCAAGCAGCATACCTTCTGGAAGTTGATAGACAAGAAAACAGAAATGAGCATAATGCTCTTGCTCCAAAATGGTGGCTACCCTTTAAGTTCAAGCTATCACAGACCCTGATTGATGAGAGAGACGGTTCCGTATTTGGTGCAGTACTTGAATGGGACCGAGCAGCTGCAATGGCTGACTTGGTTCTCATCAGACCCGCCGGCGCACCAAGAGCCGTTCTGGCTCTGCGAGGAACTTTGCTAACGAGTCCAACAATAAGACGTGACATTCAAGATGACCTCCGGTTTCTAACTTGGGAGAGCCTTAAAGGTTCTGTAAGATTTAAGGTTGCTCAAGAAGCACTAAGATCAGCTGCACAGAGACATGGGAGCAATAATGTATGTATAGCAGGTCACTCTTTGGGAGCTGGTTTTGCTTTACAGGTTGGTAAAGCCTTGGCTAAAGAAGGGTTATTCGTGGATGCTCATTTGTTCAACCCGCCTTCTATATCCATTGCTATGAGCTTAAGAAACATTGGCGAAAGAGCTGGTGTGGCTTGGAAGAGACTCAGGTCGATGCTTCCACCAAAAAATGATACTTTGATAAGCTATGGCAATGAAGGAAGCAGTAGTTCAACTAATGTCTCAGGGTTTAGAAGTTGGGTCCCACGTTTCTACGAAGAGAAAGCTTCTACTTACTTGAAGAAGAAATGGGTGCCTCATTTGTACGTAAACGACAGTGACTATATCTGCTGCCATTACAATGACAAAGATGGAGAACTGGAAAGTACAGAAGGGAACAAAGAGAATAAGAGTCCAGCAATGGTTCGTCCCGCAGCTGCAGCGAAGCTTTTCGTGGCGTCAAAAGGGAAACAGAAGTTTCTAGAAGCACACGGGTTGGAACAATGGTGGTCGGAGAATTTGGAGCTTCAAACGGCGGCGACTCATAACAGCCGATTGATCAGTCAACAGCTTAAATCATTGTATAGTGTATCTTCAGCGCCACCGATTGGAGGAAAGATACAATGACAAGCAGGTAACTTTGACTTCTCTGTGATTCTTCGGTGATGCAATAATCATCTTGATCTCAACTCATGAATTACTCTATAAAGCATGAAGGGATACAATATCTTTTTTTATATTATTCACTTAGTTTACGAAAATTACTTATGTCAATTATTCTGTTTATTTATCCGATATAAAAGAGTGAGTTTTGAACAAAATTTGATAAAAGTTTTCAAGTTATATTATTCGATAATTTCAAGAATTCAATATTTCTAAAACATTATGTATTTCAGGTATTTTTGGGTTTGGGCTGAATTGGATAATTTCTGAGGCACTATTCGTAGGCTTAACATTGAGCCTAAACCATAAGAATGGGCTGTTACCGGAAAGAAAGATAAAATCGAATCAATAATTATATATTTGAATCAATAATTATAATCGACTAATTATTTAATTTTCAATTATATCATTTATTTTGATCTATCAGTAAATAATATTAATAAATATTTTTACACATATATTTTTATATTGATTTTATTATCGAAATTTGATTAATTAAATTGGAATTCGACCATTTAAATTATTATAAACGGTATAACAACGACAAGTGTATAATTATTTTATTATTATAAATTAAGTAAAAATATCCAATAAAATCTTATACAACACTCCGAGGTGATGGAACCGATATTTAAGATGACAACATGTGGCATGGAATTAATATCTCATGACAAATAACTAATTGGCAAAATCCTAAACCCTAAACCCAAAATCGAATCCAATTTTGTCAAAATTAAGATTAAATTGGGATTAAATCGAGTCAAAATTGAGTCAAAACTAGGTCAAAATTGAGTTATATTTGAATCAAAACTAAAATTAAAATTTGGTCAAAATTAAAATCAATTTTGACATAGTTTTGAATCAATTTTGGACTCAATTTAACTTAATTCGGATTAAATCGGATTTTCAATTTATACTTAATTCGAATTAATTAGGATTAAATCAAGTCAAAATTGAGTTATATTTGAATCAAAACAAAATCAAAATTAAAATCAAAATTAAAATTAAAATCAAAATTGGGTCAAAATTGAATCAAAATTGAAATAAAAATGTGGTCAAAATTGGGTCAAAATCGGATGGGGTTTTAGGCAGATTTGTGATAATTGAGGGGGGAATATGATGAGATCAAAATCGAGGGGGAATAGGACTAAAAAATGATAATCGAGGGGGAAATAGGCTGAAACTGAAAATCGAGGGGAATAAGACGAGGGTCAAAATCGAGGGGGGAATAGAACTAAAGCATGAAAATTAAGGGGGAAATAGGCTGTTTTTCCTATTTTTTTTCTTATTAATTTTCTTTAGTAGTAAATTTTGTTCGTAATTGTAAGAGGTTGTGGTCGAATTAAATCTAAAACGAGAACAATAAATGATAAATGAGATTATGAATATTCCATGCCTTTCACAAACACTAGAAATAACATTCGCAAAATATAAAAAAATCCGTGTCATTTAATGAAACAGTAAATACATTATTTTTTTCTAAGAAAGCAAGAATGATTTTTTTCCTAAGATTTAAAAGTAAGATAACATTTAACGAAGAGTTCAAATATTTTTTTCCAAATATTCATGATCCATCAATGGAATCCTTATCGCGATAATTTTGTTTTACGTGGCATGTACATTCACAGAAATTATATAAAATTTTCTAAAATAAAACATATAATTTTTTAGATTAATGAACAAAATACTTTTATCAACTGCTAAAGTATGTTTTAATTCGATTTTTCAAGGAAAATTTGATCGTTGGATTGGTTCCCAGCATTTATCCTTATTTTTATTATCTCTTTAAACTTTTAATGTTGGTATATTATTTAATCCATCAAAATTGTCCTTTAAGTCTTATAATACTTTATCCAAATTCAATAATAAATAGAAATATACCCTAATATTTTTAAAAGTTAACGATACTTCAGATTTTTTTCTCATCAATGATGTGTCGGTTTCTGAAGTATGCTGTAGATCTAATGTTTTGATTGTTTTATTGACCTCTTTAAAAAAATCCCCATTTTTATCATTAATAAGATATTTAAAAATATTATAAAAGAGAAACAACAAACAACTGACAAATTTATGTAAAATAGATCAATAATCACTTTGGAAAAACATTAAAGGGAAGTTGTTTCACTTCAAATTACCATATCTATTATATTAAGGGTAAAAAGTTTAAGATGGAGAGAGAAGACTCAACAAAATATTTTTATAAATGTTTGAAGCATTTTGAATATTTGTAATGTAAATCTTGAATAATAAAATTTAGATATTAATATGTGAATAATTCGATGGAAAATAATTTGCAAGAGAGTTAACACGAATCTATGATGATTGTGAAAATAATTCTAGATTTTTCACACAATGAATTTTATGAGTATTGATTAGATTTCGGATTCAAGCGAGTTTTGTATTGAAAAAGAGTCTCTATGGAATAGTCTAGATATATTAAAGGAAAAATCCAATTATATTTAATGATAATTTGAACTCTAAATAAAAATATGTTTTAAATGTGATGTTGTAAAATATTAGAAAAAAATTCTTATATGTCTATTCTCAAAACTTTCACATGTCACATCAATAAAATCAAATTTAATAAATTTGTAACAAAATTAAAAGAATTTTATGATAATAAATAAACGATTCAAAGATATTGAGACATTTTTCGGAAATTAAAAAAAGAATTCCTAAAAAAAATACATAAAAGGAAAAGAAATAATTGAAACGAAAAAGAGAATAAAAAATGAGAACACTAACAATTATTATTCATATAAATTCCCATTAGATTGTTCGGTCTATATAAACTTTTATTCATTTTGGAAAAAAAAGATTAATGTTGTCTATAAATAATCATTTTTCATTATTTTTTTAAAATTATTTATTTCTTTATTTATGTTATATATATAAATAAAATTTCCATATTATATGCATATGTTATATATATTATGTATAGAAAGATAATTATAGTAATACGTACTCATTTATATCTATTTATAAATAAATATATTATGTAATATATATATGTAAATTCTATATAATATACACACATATATAATACATAGATATACTTAAATATTAGTATATCTAATAAATATTAAAACAAAACTTCCAATGAACAGTAAAAAAGACACGTGGCATCACACTAACTGTCCGATCTATTCTGTTTTTTCGCTGGCGATTTCTCAGCCTTCAGATGGGCAACGGCTACTGTTCGTAGGGTGACTGCGTTTTACAGTCATTGGATTATTTTCCAGCGATTGATCTTGGCCATTGGTTGTTAAAACCTTTTTACCCTTTGCCTTTAGGTTACAAACGGCTGAACCCAACAACCGTCGATTCTCCTCTTCACTTGGGTTACTTTCTCGCGTCTCCGGTGATTCCTGACCGTTTTCGCTGGAATCTCCGGCGTGTTTGTCTTCCTAGGTGCATTATTTCTTTCTCTTTCGTTTTTTGATTCATCGTGAGGTGTTTTGATGCCTCTCTTCCTGTTCTTCCGTGTTGGTTATGGCCGACTCTCCTCCCTACTCGCGTCATCTTCCCTGCGCACCCCGGTTGGCTCTTGGTGTTTTCCGGCGAAATTTCCGGCCTCTTTGTCCTCCCGGTTGATTTCTCCGAAGGCTGCGACTCCGACGTGTTTGTCTTCTCAGGTGAGTTATTCCTTTCTCTTTCGTTTTTTGGTTCATTGTGGGGTGTTTTGATGCCTCTCTTTCCTTTTCTTCCATTTTAGTTATGGTCGACTCTCCTTCCTACTCGCGTCATCTTCCCCGCGCACCCCGGTTGACTCTTGGCGTTTTCCGGCGAAATTTTCGGCCTCTTTGTCCTCCCGGTTGATTTCTCCGAAGGCTGCGGCTGTCAAATTCCTTTGTAGCTATGGCAAAAAGATTCTCATGCGTTATCCCGACGGCATGCTTTGTTACTACGGTGGACACACTCGCCTCCTCGCCGTTAACCGTTCTGTTTCGTTCTCCGGTAAGTACGCATTTCGTTTTAATCCTGATTTCGTCGGGGTTTTTGAAATATTGGAAACGGGAAAAATGAAACTAAGGTGGCGCGTGTTGTGCGTGTAACAGAGTTGACGGCGAATATGGCAGAGATGTGCGGATCTCTTGTTATTCTATGGTGAATAATTTTGCTTCAAATCTGTCTTATTTGCTTTGGTTTTACAGTGTTTTTTTAGTACGTGTGACAATATGGGTTGCTCCAAAGCATTCCCAGATACATAATCTTTGTCATTCGCTTGATTGAAATCCAAGTAGTAACACTTTGATTGTAATTTTGTTTGGATTTGTTGCATGAGGGCGCATCATTGTTGATGGTTGCGGGAGGAGCTATGTGGAATGCTTCAATTTTCTCCCCAAAAGGAAAACTACACTGGGAAGATGCGAGAAGAGAATATGTTTGAAAGGTAAATTTTAGATTGCAAATTCAGCTGTTAAATAACATTTACTAAGGTTAAAATTGATTTACTGATTTCGATTCTAATATTGCGAGAGCATATTGTGGGATAACGATCTTAAGAGTGCGAAGCACGCATTAAATGAGATGACAATGCATCGTTAATGTCTAGAACTTCTCGAAGGAAAAGCTATCAACGGATCAGGCAACTTGGAAAATTTAGCATAAGTTTCTCTTACCTCTGTTGCTGTCTATGGATGGATACATACATGCATACAACTCGACTATTTAACCCTATTTCGGTATAGATTTATTAACTGTGGATCATAGAAGAACTGATACAGAAACATAAATGTTGATTAGGAGTAATAAACGGATATTTTCTGTATCAAATGGTTTGTTTTTGTAAGAACAAAAACGTGTAGTATCATTCTTGGGGATGCTGTTTTTTAGGAGGCTTTACAACTTAGAAGATTATTTTAAGACAGTGATTAAATTCGTATTCTATATTCTATATCGGTAAGGAAAATTGTATGAAATGAGTATAGAAATGTTTCTTGATTTGGCGATACTTAATGTCTGTTCTTTTATAGCATTTGTATTAGGGGAATGTTGGATTGTTAAGTTAGATTTTGTACATTTAGGAGACAAAATTGTGTTGCTTATACAGATGTTTGTCTGTTTATTGTGCCTCTATGAGTTTGGTTATTGCAGTAAGTTTTGAAATATTTTTAGATGTATGTATCTGCTTTCCTCTTTGTGATGTTAGATAGATTTGGTTATTTTTGTGGTTGTTTTGTCTTATACGTGTGACGTTGCATTTGTATAGAACAAAAACTTGTAGTACATTCTTGAGGATGCTGTTTTTTAGAAGGCTTTACAGCTTAGAAGATTATTTTAAGACAATGATCAAATTCGTAATCTATATTTTATAACGGTAAGGCAAATTGTATGAAATGACTATAGAAATATTTCTTGATTTGGTGATACTTAATGTCTGTTCTTTTATAGCATTTGTATTAGGGGAATGTTGCATTGTTGGGTTATTTTGTACATTTGGGAGACAAAATTGTGTTGCTTAGATGGTTGTCTGTTTGTTTATTGTGCCTCTATAAGCTTGGTTAATTTTGCAATGGTTTTGAAATATTTTTAGATGTATGTATCTGCTTTTCTCTTTGTGATGTTTAGATAGATTTTGTTATATTTGTGATTGTTTTGTTTTATACGTGGGACGTTGCATTTGTATCGCTATATTTGCGATAGTTTTCTTTAGTTATGCTTGTGTGTGTATATATGTATATATGTGTGTATATACGTGTGTGCATATATATGATTAGGTAGTTTGATGTCCATATATGTGTGTATATATGTGTGTGCCTATAGTAGTTTTATGCTTGTGTGTGCATAAAAATGATTTATGAATAACTTATTTTGCGTTGTATATTTATCCAAAAAGTGGAAAGTGGTTTTGTGATAATAAATGTTTATGTGGATGATTTGAATATAATTGGTACAAGATAGTTATTCTCATAGACATTGTCATTGGATAGAGATTAAACATATCTTTTGTTATTTATAAAGAACTACTCCATTTGTTTTGGAGAATTTTGAATTTACCTCTATAGGTAATTGACGAGGTTTACAACCAAACATCCCAAAATCTGTAAGTAACTCTAGAGCATATTTTCTTTGACTTATGGAAATACCAGTAGAAGATCGTATAATTTCAAGTCCTAAGAAATAAGTAACTGGTCCTAAATCTCGAGTCTGGAAAACAGTTTGTAAAGTGAGTTTTATAGAATCAATTGCAGATTGTGAATTGCTAAATATCAAAATGTCATCAACATAGACTAACAAAGCATTAAAGCAATTATCAGAATGTTTTAAAAAAAGAGAGTGATCAGAAGAAGATTTAATGAAACCGGAATCAAGAAGAACTGTTGAAAATTTTTTGTTCCATTGTCTAGAAGCTTGTTTAAGTCCATATATCGACTTCCTAAGTTTACATACAACATTATGAGGTAAATTCTCTCCATTTTTAGGTGTATATCCTTTAGGTAATGTTATGTAAATATCTTCATTTAAATCACCATATAAGAAGGCATTACTAATATTTAATTGAGAAATAAACCAATTATTAGACACAGCTAAAGTAAGAAGAACACGGATTGTAACCATTTTTACGACTGGACTAAATGTATCAAAGTAGTCTATTCCTTCTTTCTGAGTATATCCCTTAGCTACTAGTCTAGCTTTGTACCTATTGATAGTTCCATCAGAATTATATTTAATTTTATATACCCATTTACACCCTACTGCATGTTTTCCTATAGGCAAAGAACAAATTGACCAAGTACCATTATGCACCAAAGCATCTAATTCTTGTGACATAGCTAAAGACCACTCAGGAAACTTACTGGCATCTAAAAAGGATTTTGGTTCAGATTGTAAAGAAATCTGCAATGCGAAAAACTTATCAGAATTAGCAAGATTTTTGTAAGACAAAAAAGAGAAAATAGGATATGGAGTAGTTTTAGTAATAGGAACCGAATCAGATAAGAGTGTCTAGCAATGAAAATCACGGAGATAATTAGGCATTTTAGATTGTCGCTTAGATGTTTTAATATTATCAGTATTAATAATGGATTTAGAATGATTAGAAATTGGTGTCGAAGTAGAGGAAGTATGACTAGGAGAAGGTATAAAAGTAATATCAGAAATTGGAAGAGGTAATATAGAGTTAGGAAACAAGTCATTAATCGAAGAAACACTATAAGAATCAAGAAATGGAAAAATATTTTTATGAAAAACAACGTTTCTAGAGATATATATTTTGTTATTATTTAAATCTAAGACTTTATAACCCTTATATCCAGAAGGATAACCTAAGAAAACACATGGCAATGCTCTTGATGTAAATTTATGGCAATGCTATAAATTTATGTCGATCATTATCATTAGTAGACATATAACACAAACAACCAAAGACTTTGAGATGTGAATAATTAGGTAATTTTCCATTTCGTAATTCAAAAGGTGATTTATTACCTAAAATTAATGCAGGAGTTCTATTGATAAGGTAAGTTGTCGTTGAAATGCAATCTGTCCAATAAACTAAAGGTAAGTTTGACTGAAAAAGAAGAGATCTAGCCACATTTAACAAATGTTGGTGCTTTCTTTCCACAACAGAATTTTGTTGTGGAGTATAAGCACAAGAAAAAAAATGTAATATACCTTTTTGCTGCAAAAGAGATGTAAATTTTAATTCTGGAGCATTATCAGTTCTAATTGATTTAACGGTTAAATGATATTGTGTTTCAATCATATTTAAAAAATTTGAAAAAACCGATGAAACGTCAGATTTAGTGACTAAAAAATAAACCCAAGTAGCTCTTGAAAAATCATCAACAATTGTTAAAAAATATCTATAACCTTCAACAGATTCAATGTGAAAAGGTCCCCATATATCCAAATGAATTAACGCAAAAGGACTTGATGATCTATGATTATGTGAAACAAAAGGAAGCCTATGTTGTTTTGCTAGGGGACATATTGGACAAAAAGTAAAATCTTCTTTAGAAACGGATTGAATAAGAGAGTTTTCAGAAAGAATTTTAATTTTTAAAGAAGATGGGTGACCCAATCGTTGATGCCACAAAGAAGAACTTGAAACAGAACATATAGAAACTTTTGGATTTTGAAAGATATAAAGGGAGTTTGAAAGGCTACCCTTCCCAATCATTAAGGCCCGAGAAGGGTCCTGTATTTCACAAGAGAGTTTAGTAAATGATACAACTAAATCTGAATTTTGAGTTAAATGACTAACACTCAACAAGTTGAATTTAAAAGAGGGAATATATAACACAGAAGTTAATGTGATATTTTCATTTAAAATATCTGTTCCTATATGAGAAACTAATATATCCAAACCATTTGGTAAACTAACAGTAATGTTCTTTGCAATAGAAACGTCAGAAAAAAGACATAGATTGTTACATACATGCGAACTAGCACCAGTATCTATAATCCATGAAGAATCGGGTAATTGCAAGCAAGCATTTATAGAATTTGATAAAAAATGAGAGATAAAATTTTTACCGATATTGTTATGGTTGGTAGGAACAGATGTGGAATTTGATTGAATACTAGAAGTGTGAGGCAAAGCATGTAAATGTTGTACAACTTGTTGAAGTTGTTGTTGAGTTAATAATCCTTCTGTCGGTCGAAAAGATGACATACCTCCATGGTTAGTGAAAGATGAATTCTGCACTGGAAAAAATTGTTAGAATGATTAATATCAGAAATCGCAGAATTAATTCGAGGATACGCAGAGTTATAGTTTTGAGTTTTAGGTCGAGGGATATTAAGGTTAGATGTAAAAGGAGGAGATGTTTTAAAACCAGGTGGATATCCATACAGTTTATAACATTTTATGACAATATGACTAGAAATACCACAATGAGAACATATTGGTTTAGGTCTTGGATTATTAAGAGAGTGATTATATCCTCGAGGTCTAAAAGTGGGATGTGGTTGTGTAAAGTAAGATTGTTTAGGGTGAGAAGATGTAGCTTGAAACGCTACTGCATCAGGAATGGAATAAATTTGTCTTTGTTGTTTATCCTGCACAATCAAGTTAAAAGCTTTAGATAGACTAGGAAGATGATCCATAAGCAAAATTTGACGTCTAACTAAGACAAAACAATCATTTAATCCCATCAAGAATTTAAGAAGATATTTCCTATCATCTTTTTGTGTCAAATTTTCAACAAGATTACACTCACAATTTGAACAATTACATGTTGGAAAATCTTCTAGACTACGCAATTCTTGCCATAAAGTAATGAGTTTTGTATAGTAAGAGTTAAGATCCAAAGAACCTTGTTTTAAATTTTGAAGATCTTGTTCAATTCCAAAAATTCGTGGCATATTCGTTTGACTAAAACGTTCTGATAAGTTTTCCCAAGCGGTTGAAGCCGATGGCATATGTACAATACTATCTGCAATTTCTTTTGAGACCGAATTAAGAATCCATGACAAAACTATACCATTGCAACGAGACCAAGATTCAAAATCTAAATGTGAAGAAACTGGTTTAGGGACCTTACCGTTGACGAAGCCTAATTTATTTCGACCATTTAAAGCCATCATCATAGATCGTTTCCATGTATTGTAGTTCAATTCACCAGTAAGTTTATCCGAAACAAGATTAACTAGATTTGTATCGTTAGTATGCAAAAATAATGGATTCCGGTAAGGATCATTTACATGTGAGTTTGATTCTGTATTTACCTGTGAATTTGATTCTGTACTTACCGTCGAAGCCATGAGAAAAAAAATTTAATTGACACAGATGCTGAAACTACTGCAATTGTTAGTGAACATATTATACAAAATATTATCGCACAAAATGCAGATTTGTGCCGCAATTATAATCGTCGAGAATTAGAAATAACAAAGAAACAGTAAACGAAATTGGAAATTAATTGAAACGAGCGGTACCCAAAATTGCCCAGAAACCTCACCGAAATTGCCCAGAAACTCGCGACGGAATCAGGCGACGGATATCAAAACTCATGACGGAATTAGGCGACGGAATCAGCAGCGAAATCAGCGGCGACGGAATCAGCGGCAACGGAATCTGGCGACGAAATCAGCGGCGAAAAACGGCGATAAGGTGCCGGAATCGATGAAATCTAGCGCCGATGAGTTAATCGAAAAAAGCAAAAAAAATGGCAAGAACTGGATAGAACCGACGATAGACTGAAGGAGAGGATGGAAGAAGATGGCTAGATAAGGGAAGAAGATGAAGAAATGAGGAAGACAGCGGAAGAATGGTTAGGTAAGGTGAAAAAAAAATCGATCTGCCGTATTGTTAGCAAAAGAAGGAAGGAAAAAAAAACGAAAGGACTATATTAAAAAAAGGAAAGCTCTGATACCATTTAATGAATAAGGAAAAGAAATATTGAAAATGAAAAAAATTGATATTGAAAAGAGAAAATTTGTATATTCTGTATATTGGTGAAAATGAGATTGCATTTTTCAATTGAGAATTACATCTATTTATACAAGAAGTATATTTTTTGAAAATACAAAAAAATGTATAAAAAAATAAAGATATAAAAATAAAGATACAAGAAAATAAATATACAAGAAATACAAGAAAAATTATAAATGAAAAGAAAGAAAGGAAAAATTAAAAGAAATAATTATGTTAATAAAATTATGTTTTAATAATATATATTACATATATTTAAATAACTATATTATGTATACTATACAATATTTATATATATAATATCATAACATACACATATGTGTCAATACACGTGCACATATATATAATTATGTTATATATAGTATATGTATATAACTATGTGTACGTATATATTATCTTTATATATATGTAGTTATATAATTATATACTATATAATATTCATATATTGATATAATATATAGTTATATAATATATATATATTATCAATTGCATTTTAATTGTTTTTTACAATTTAAAGTTTATATGATAACAATTTTCTATATTGTTATATGTCTTGCACCTTCGACTTCGACTTAAAGTCTTGCATCGAAATTTAAAGGGACAAATATCTATTCTTTTCTAAACTATAGTATTTTAATTCTATTTTTCTCTGAATTTTTCTTCTTATCCGATTTCCTCCTAAACTATCGATACTAGTCTATTCCCCCTAAATTTTAAACATTCATCCTACCATTAAATATCTGTTAATTTTTCTGTTAAATATTTTTACAACAACCTATTCCTCCCTAAAAACTATAACACTTTAATCCAATTCTCCTTTGAACTTTTATCCGATTCTCCTAAACTATCGTTACTATAATCATATTCCCCCTAAATTTTAAACATTCATCCTATTTTTCCGCGAACTATATAACCTCTAGCATATTTCTCCCGAACTATATGACTTCTAACCTATTCCCCCTAAAAGCAAATTGTACATTCAACATTTTTTCAAAATTTTAGTTATTATAAACTTAACATATTTTCTTTAATAGTAACGTATTTTTAAAATTTGGTTATTATAAACATAATATATATTTTCTTTAATAGTAACATAATTTTAAGTT
Source organism: Gynandropsis gynandra (assembly GCA_036759665.1). Lineage (NCBI taxonomy): Eukaryota > Viridiplantae > Streptophyta > Magnoliopsida > Brassicales > Cleomaceae > Gynandropsis > Gynandropsis gynandra. The sequence goes on from CM071867.1 coordinate 37,989,925, forward strand.
TTGGTTATTATAAATGTAACATATTTTCTTCAATATAAGATTGTATTATTTAATTTTGGTTATTATGGTTACATTTTTTATGATTGATAAAAAAATTATTAAAATAAAAAATACTTTATATAAAATAAAAAAATACTAAAATATCTACAACATGAATGAAAACACACAATTCTAACGATTACAAAACGATAAAAAAATGTAACATAATGTTCAATTACACAATAAGTTCATTACTAAACAATAAAAAAACATAACATGATGTCCATAAATGATCTTCAAAATGATTTTGCGAGATCAAATACCTGTCAAAATCAAATAAACACGAACATATTAGAAGATGTTCTAATCTAAGACAAATTAAGAAATGAATCTTATCTAATCATCTTGAGAAGCAGATAATGGTATAATTTGGGATTCTAGAGGCTGAGAAGATATTGTGATATCATCGTTTTGCTGAAAAAATAACAAACCAACATAAGAATGATATATTTTCTTAAAATCTAAAAGAAAAGTATAAAAAATACTTGGATTTCTCGTGTTTGTTGACAAGATCTAACATTATGTCCCAGATGCTCCACATCGTCCACAATGAACTTTGGTTCCATGTTTTCTTAACTTGGATTTTTTTTTCCGTGGAGATTCGTTTGGATCCTTTCTTTTATAATATTTCCTAGGTCTACCAGACATATTTTTTACTGCGGGTGGATGGATAAGATTTTCGCCCGATTTCTTCCAAAACTTTGTATTAGAAAGTGGAGAAATGTTTCTCCTGTAAGTTTCTTGCCATTTACTCACCAAATAATACTCACTGATATAAGGCTCAACATCTTTTCTTCTTTCAATTGTCACACAATACGCATGTTGACAAATAATACTACCTATATCCCATCTTCTGCATGTACACGTTCGTTGCCTCAAATTAAGTAACCACGTATGATATTCCAGCATCATCAACTTCAAATCTCTCGTATGAACTAGGATACGAGACACAACTACCACTCTTCAATTTAGCTTTTTCTAATGATCAAATAACTGTTGGAGTGTGTACACCCATGTACTTTTCCGCAATTGTAGCCCTTTTATCAATCCTGACCATAGCTTGTCTTCTTATTATTTCTAGTATCTCTACCATAGGTCTGCGTCTAGCAGAAACAATACTATTGTTGAATGATTCCGCCATATTATTGTGAACATCACTACAATAACATCCGGATTTAAAGAATGCACGACACCAGTTACGTGGATGACTCTTCATCAAATCATCAAAAGCAACTTTATTGAATTCTCTAGTTTCTCACGGCTAGAAATAAAATCGGGGTCGTTATAACTCGAAACAATATTCCAAAACAAATGTTTCATACCTTTCGGCTTATGATTTTTCTTGAGTTTTGAAATAATATGTCTCAAACACATACGATGTTCCACATTAGGCAATTCTTTTTCCACCACATTCAATAAAACCTGCATCAAATTAAAAATGATATTAAACATGTGAAGTTAAATAAAAAGCACGATAGAAAATAATGTTAACACTTACTTTTTGCCTATCGGATATAATTGTTAATCCTTCTCTTGAACCGAGATCCAAATCGCTTTTAAGTTTTGTTATAAAGCAATACCAATTCTCAGTATTTTCCACTTGTACAATGACTGAAGCAATAGGGTACATTTGGTTATTATTATCCCGACCAACTACAATCAAAATCTGACCTGTAATAGCACTCTTGAAAAAACAACCATCCAACCCAATTATAGGTCTACAATTTTGTTTCCATGACGTTTTTTAGAACTTCAAAGCACACATAGAAGCGATCAAATATCTCATGTCCTCCACTACCCTCAATGGTTTGCACTTCCACTACTGATGAAACCGAATTTGAATTCTTAATTTCAGCCTCATAACCTTGCAGCCTAGCAAATTGTTCATCCCTTGCTTTCTGAATATACTCTAATGTTGTCTTCTTCGCCTTTTGACACTTGTTTATTGATGCTATCAACTTGTATTTCTTTTTTTATCAACTGTTGCATTTGTAACGACATCATATATGGATCATTTTTTAAATCATTCTCAAACGTCTTCGCTATTAACAGGACTTTTATCAACTTGCATTCTCCTTTAGGTTCACATATGTTTTATCGTCCAAATCTCTTTCTCCATATCACAATAAACCCTCCATTTGCATCCAAACTCGCAACATATAGCACTAATGACATCTTTATCCAATCGATTGAAACTTACATTCTTTCCGGTATTCAAAATTAATTCAATAACACACCTCCTGAAATCTTCACCGGAATTGAATCTTTGTCCTAACTATAACTCATATCCTCCTACACCAATAACACTCTTTTTTCTAAAATTGATCTCTATTTTGTTATCACTATCACGCGATTCTACATCTGATTCCATGTCCAACTCTTCATCATTATCAATCCATAATTCATCACAAAAACTTTCTAATTATGGATCATCATCCTCGACGTAGTTCCTGCAAATCATTAAAACCCAAACATTAACAAGTATTAAAAACCAAGAATTATTGAAATAAATGTTGTTTGATCTGTCTAAGCCGAGAGTCCCAATCTGCCCGACCATCCCAATCTGCCCCGAGAGTCCCAATTTGCCCAAGCGTGAGCGTCCCAATCTGCCCCGAGAATGAGCGTCCCAATCTACCCCAAGCGCGTGTGTCCCAATCTACCCCGAGCGTCCCAATCAGTCTAGGTCTTGGTTAAGAATCATCGTTCTCGGTCTCGGTCGAGCATCCTACGTCTCGTTCTCGGTCGAGGGTAAATCGCAGACAACATCTCGCGGTCAAGGGTACTTCGGCTGCAACATCTCGCGAGAAGTCATACGGGAGAACGTCGATGAATGGGAGAACAGACGATAGACGGTCGCAGCATCCTTTGGAATCGGGAGAACCAACGGCGGACTAGGGAGAACCAACGAATAACAACCAAGCAACCATATAGAGAAGACATACCTCACGGGAGAACCAACGACGGACGATTGCAGCATCCTTCGGACTCAAAAAACGAATAGCAACGAAAAGGATGATGGCTTGAGGAGAAAAACGATGGCGTTGGAAACCTGCAGAAGGAGAAGGAGAACGATGGCTTGAGGAGGAGGGAGAAGGAAATTTTTTTTTTATTTTTAGGTTTATTTTTTTTCAACTAGTTGGGTAATTGTGATATTGGGTTAACGGGTAATTGGATTAATGGGTAATTCGATATGGATAATTATATGAATTGGGTAATTGGATTCAGGTAATTGGTTTAATGGGTAATTGGATATTTAGGACTAGAAATAGTTAACAGAAAAGAAAACGGAGGGGGAAATAGGATGAGTGTTTAAGGTTTAGGTGGAATAAGATTAGTAACGATAGTTTAGGAGGAATCGTATGAGAAGAAAAGTTCAGGGGAGAATAGGATTAAAGTGTTATAGTTTAAGGGGGAATAGGCCTTTTCCCCAAAATTAAAAGGTACATTATAATCCTATCGATATCAATTGTTTCAATATTAAACCAAAAATTCAAATATATAAATATATCATCTCGAATTTTAAGAAATTAAATAAAAATATTAAACTATTAAAGATAAATAAACACTCTTTGAAATATAATATGATTCAGCCATCTACAACTATTTTTCAGTTATCATTTTCGTCATCATTCCATGTCCATTCATGATATTCCATAAAGGGTTAAGTACGATTAATCACATTTAATGAGACTTTTTCCTGTATAATCTCAAGACATACAACCGACTCATTCACACTATACATATAAACTACTTAAATATAATAAATACTACTCGAAAAACATCAATTCAAAACAATATAATCTATCCCTACACCATTTGCAAAATGATTTAGAGACGGAACATATTCGTTCGTAAATGAGCATCTATAAATGCATTCGTTTGCAACTCCAGATTGACAATACATTCCGCAATCCCTGTACAATTCCAAAATACCATAGTCATCCAGAAATCGATAAGAATGGCGTCCGCATTGCGGATGAAAATATCATCGCCAAAATGTCGATAAATAAAATATTTTTTTTTAAAAAATTTTTTGGACGAACACATTTTGTTCAGAAGTTTACGGACATCTACAGTCCATCTGCAAATATTATAGAAGGGTCTCAACCCTTCCAAAACATTTGCGGATGGTCGCGTCCCTTCCGCAAATATACAGACGGAAGGAGAGGCGACCACAATTTTACAGCTTAAAAACACATACATATTTTAGAAGTTCATTGGCTGCGATTGAGAATTATCATCACGAGTTTTATCATTGCATGCATCCCTATCAATTGAAGGCATTTTTTCCTTCAACATATGAGTTAACCGTTGATGTTGTTGTGCTTATTCTTGTCGCATCTCGTGCAATTCTCTTTCATATTGCATCACTCTATTCCACACTTCATCTGTCTCTTTTGTTTTACCCTTAGGGGAAGTTTAATGTTGTGATATCATTCCTCGAAGGCAAAAAATGTGACCTTTATACGACGTAAATTGCTATAAAACAAATAGCAAAATTCAATATTCAAAATCTAAATATATATATATATATTTAAAATTAATAAATTTACCTCAAGATACAACTCTTTTTATTTTTTTAGCTTAGAGAAATTTGCGATCCGTTTCTCTGGACGGAATTTGTGGCACTCGTTTCGATACCATATTTTGAACATCATCATGAACCTCTTTTGCTATGCCATTTACCCACGAGCTATCAGAAATTTTTAATATGCATACTTTTGAGGAATTCAATGTGTGATGGTTTATATCCATTCTATTTCGAATAAAACATATATATATATATTTTTAATATATATAATTTAAATATCAATTTTATAAATGTTTAGAAAATTTTTAAGTCTTACCATTTGTTCGTAAACAATTGCAAATGAACGAGATTTTGATGTATGTGCACTCATCCTATTACCTTCCTTACCAGAACGATGAGATCAAATTGTCCGCTTGCTTTTTTACTTAAATCCAGGATAATCTCAATAAGCGCACATTTGGTCTCAAAACTTTCAGCCATCTATACGGATTTTTCTTTCTTCTCTTGATTTTTTAATATTGTTGATATGAGCTTTCAAACGAATTCTTGCAACCCATTCAAATTCAGACTTAATAGTAAGGTAATCTCGGTATTTAGACTCCACATCGCCTTAATGTTGGGATTAGTGGATCCGTGTCCAGTTATAACATCGACGATCGTAATTAGCTTTTGACGTCTTTATTATGTGACGAGAAAGCTGATCAAAATCAAACCTATAAATCAAATTCGGTTAGATTAATATTAAAATTGTTATTTACAAATTTATGTTTAACTTTAGTAATGCGTACTATTGTGTATCGTTTTCACGAATACGGTCTAAATGCAGAAGTTTATGTTGCTGATAATTCTTCCACGGTTAGTTCGTGATGTATCTGACACGTCGTTGGCTTGACTTGTAGAGGTATTGGTTGGTAATACATAAACTACATATGTTGTGTCGATCCACCATTCTGAAATATAGGAAGATTCATAAAATTTGAAAATCCCGATACAGATTTGCGGAGGTGATGGACCACTAGCTCTTTCCTCAAAATTAGAATAAGTTCTCGAACTACCACATGTTCCAATGCAAGGAGACATAATAAAATTTAAAGTTTAGATTAGAAATATTTGAATCATTGACGACTCAAGTTTTGGTTCATTAAGTCTTTTTATATACAACTTATAATATATAATAATAAACATTTTTCACAATAAAAATCACATTTCTAAATGACATTCTCGTTTAGATCATTTAACTTTACTTATTTCGAAATAATTAGTTTCTAAATGTACGTATTACAAACTATCATTTTCCACATAAACGCACAAATCTTTGCCTCTACTACCTAATAAGATATAGGATATAGGTTGTGTTACGGTGATGATGTGGTGACATTTAATTGTCTCTTTAGATTACGTAAAAGATAAGTGTTTTATAAGGAAGATAAGATAAAGGTTGTATTATGGTGATCACGTGATGACATTTAATTGGCTCTTTAGATTACATAAAAGATAAGTATTATATAATAAAGATAAGAATGTATGTAATATAAATTTCAGAAGTAAATCTAAAACCGATTCTTTTATTACTTTCAAAGTTCGATAACAAAGTTAACATGAATCATCTTCAGTGTCACATAATTCTTCCGTCGATTCTTATGTTTATGAAATTGATTCAAACTCATCTTTTTATTTATCCCTTCATCAAGACACCCAAGGATCTCATCACCTTCGTTGTGTCATAATATAACTCTATTGCATCTTTATCTTCATGCAAATGATCTCTTAGTAATTGCGACATAGACTCTAATAACTCTAGAAAGATTATTTTATGTCTTCAAATTCATCAAAAATTAAGAAGAGAAAACTATGAAAGACCCCTTCACACTTCAAACATTCAGACAGAGACATCATAAAGTGGATGTCTAGCAGTTTTTAATATATAAAACGTTTTTTGCATATTCATTCAGATCTTCTTCAAAATTTTCTCGATTCTTTCACCGAACACATTTTGTACCATTTCCACAAAAGGGTTTATTTCTATATCTTGAGATGTATCAAACACCTGTACAATGTAAAATACCCCAACTAAAATCTTCGAGAACATTTCTAGGTCATGGTAGAAAATGCTCTCCATGAGATAAGCACGTGAAATAATTTGGACTAAAACTTTTTAAATAAAGATGATTCCATACAGTTCTCTCGTTAACAAAATTTTCATTTTTGCATTTTACATAGGGATAAACCAACTTACAGGTTTCTTATAAACTTGTTGATTTCTCGCCATCGTCATAAAACCATGTTACGTCTTGTATAAATCTTTCGATACACCTTGAATTTCTAGATAAATTTTTCTATACATCCATTGTCTAAAATGAAAATATTTGATTTTGATGATGATTTCATCGTAATAATAAAAAATTAGATGATATGGAGTAAAATAATTAATAATTTTATGTGAGAAACAATTGAAGTTGTGAGTAGTTTATATAAGTAATTTATGGACCAATTATGGATAAATAACAGACTAATATCAATATTTGCTCACGAACCGTCCCAAATAGACTAAGATTAATTATGGATAAACAAATGAAGTTGTGAGCAGTTTATATAAGTAATTTGCAAACGTTCGCAAACTTGTGGATGGGCAATAGAGCTATCCAGAAATTACAGACGGAGATACCATCCGTCCGTAATCCAATATCGACCGGTTATCCATTTCGGTTCCATCTCTAAATACGGACGAATTCCCGAAAACATATTCATCGACAAACTTACGGATGGATTACTCTCACCATCAGTAATCCATCCATAATCTGTCTGAGAATTTCCAGAAGACCTTGACCGTCTTGAAATACCGTTTGGAATTTGCCAATTTCTAGTAGTCAAATGACACTCAGATACCAAATTCATCCCCAAATGAATACCCGCAGTCGAAGACTAAAATCCCGCCATGATCTTTGCTCATATGGTCCCACTAGAGATTAACTGTCATAACATTCGCAAGATGCTCATGAGCCCTAAACTCTTTGTACAATGCTCAAAATGTTCTATTGAATCTCTGTCTATATAACAAATGATCATATAGTCCCGTTGAACTCCAACACAATCGTAATGCTTGCAAGGTCCACCAACCCCAACCCTTCAATTCCAATGCTCACAAGATCCCACTAGATCCCAACAGTGGTATAGCGCTCGCAAGGTCCATAGGTTCCAACACTAACAAAATCTTGCTAGATCCCAACATGGGTTTCTCTACTTGTCACGATCCCAAGGCATCCAACACTATGTCTCTAACCTAGTATACCTCATGGAAAACAATCACCTCACATTCCCTTATATCTTTCACGAGGTTCCATCATCACACGACAACCCGACCTCAGATTCGACCCTCAAGCCTATTTGATAATTGAGTTTTGAAATACTTATGAAGAAAAAAGATGCACGTCAGGATATTCCTTTGACCTAGGGATCCAAAGTGCATCAAAATAAGACTCAAAATTTCCTATCGAATAATTTTTCGACCAAAACAACATCTTGCTCATTCAAATAAATAATTACACTTTAAAATGTCATAAAGAGAATGCTAAAAAAATAGTTTTCTCGAAGCTTTTCATTCACCTAAATGCTCGATAGTTTCATTGTATTCTCCATTTTGTACTTCGTTCGAGCAATTTGGGCGCTCAGACAAGCATTATATACTGAGTTTTATATTTCTGGCTATCCATGTCTATGTATCCATAAATTATTTTTTTCTCAACACTACTATATCCTAAATATACACTCAAATCATTTTGATACCCATTGTACGAACTCCACTAATCATCTCATGAATTTTTTTTATCTTTAGGAATCCTACTGTTCTAATGTTCCAAATCTATGGTTGCTATCTAATAAGATTAGACAGGGGTATTGACGTGTGGAAACGCGAGTTATAATTATCCTAGTCCACTTCACCGCAAGTATACGGATCTTGTAGTACCAGGGTCGATCTCAGGGACTAATACAGCTAAACTAAGAATGAAACTAAACTAAGACGAGAAGTGATAAGAGGGGATATGATCCTAATCTACCTAAAACTATCCTAATGGTGACAACGAAACTAGGGTAAAGATGAAGCTAGATATGATAAATACTACGGGTGTACGGGATACCGGGTATTGCATAGATGAACGACTAAGGATCATAGATCTATAACCTACTCTTGACGACGGGAAATTCATGCTCTACGGTGAGGAGTGATTCTTCC
>CM071867.1:38006438-38036331 GCA_036759665.1 Gynandropsis gynandra
GCTCAACTTGCGTATCAATCGTGCGGGCCATGCACGAAAGTAGCTGGGTGTGCTTAGGAGCGGTGTATGCTCCGTAAGTCTCGTCTGCAGCAGCCATATCGGGAATACTTGCGTTTTCTCCGCTGCTCACACTATTCGTATCTTCCTCCTCAGAGGCTTGATTCTCGTGATAGCTCGGTTCCTCTACCTCAGATTCGGAATTGACTATTCCGACTCTCCTTTTCTTGCGCAGGTTTCTAAGCGTGCGTTCGACTTCCGGATCGTAGATGAGAAGTTTCTGTGTAGAGCTTCTCATGCAAATCTCCTGCACAACAAGAAACAAAAGTACCTAGCGTAAATCTGTGGTAGAAAGAAAAGACTCGATAAACGACGAAAAACAAACAAACGAAAAACAAACACAAACAAACACAAAACAAGAAAGACTCCGGAAAGGACTAGATCCTAATCTAGCTATCCCTAGTCTAAGCCGTTCTTAGCCCCCGGACACGGCGCCAAAAACTTGACGTGTGGAAACGAGAGTTATAATTATCCTAGTCCACTTCACCGTAAGTATACGGATCTTGTAGTACCAGGGTCGATCTCAGGGACTAATACAGCTAAACTAAGAATGAAACTAAACTAAGACGAGAAGTGATAAGAGGGGATATGGTCCTAATCTACCTAAAACTATCCTAATGGTGACAACGAAACTAGGGTAAAGATGAAGCTAGATATGATAAATACTACGGGTGTACGGGATTACCATGGCAGCTTTATGACCGCAATCACTATCCCTAAGATGGCTAACCGACCGGTCAGATTCTCATTAGCCAAAGCTTAATCTACTGCTTAGCGGACCGGATTCGTTCCTTAACCTTCCAGCAAGGTTCGAGATCCTATGTTGTTGAGCGGTCAGCACTAACGTATGAGTGATATTGCTAAGCGTAGAACCGTAAATCAAGAGTAAAAATCATAAAACTAAGCATTAAAGTGAATCATCGTTCATACATACAATTCCGATATCCCTACCCGCAGTAGGGACTCTACTCACTCATGGAATACATGAAAACAGAAGATAACACAGTTCTATACATGATAAACCCTAAGGAATTCGATGCCTCGACCTTCCCTATTGCGTTACCGGTGTACGGATCGGTGCTTCTCTTCTTCTCCGATGCTTCCTGAGCCTTCCCAGATGTTTTTCCAGTCCTTTCTTGCCTTGTTCGTCGCCCCCTTTGCCCTAGATCCATTATGTTCTCTTTATTCGCTCGTTTGAAACTTAGATCTAGGTTGTTGCGCAGTTCGCGGCCCGCTCGGGCACATAGGTTACCCGGTCGGGTATAGGCAGCCCGACCGTGTTGAGTCGTGAACCCGATCGGGTGAAGGTTACCCGATCGCGTGACTATGAGGACCCGAGTCGCGTAAAGTTACGGGGCTGAAAGACGATTAGTTGCCCGAGCGGGTAGTCAGGTTTCGCCCGATCGGGTGGTGATCACCCGATCCTCTTTGCTCGTATGCCCGGGTCGTGTCAGATGCATGGATAAACCCCGTAGGTTTTACCCGAGCGGGTGAAGAAACAGTGCCCGACCGGGCACCCTCGTGTCCTTGAAATCTCTCTTTTCCGTTTGTTGCTCGGGCGTTCCTTTGGGTTCTGGAGCTCTGAGTAGATGTGTCCTCAAATCATGTGGTTTTTGCAAGGAATTCTTCATATTGAGCTCATTTAGGCCTTGTCGCCTAAAAACCTGAAAACCGAGAAAACGGGAATGTAAAACTCGAAACCGTATCGGAATAGTAAGAATCGATGTAAGAAATATGCGAAAATGATCTAAAAACCTATCCTAATAATGATACACTTTCAGTGTTATCAGGTATGCATTTAATTTAATCATAATTTGTGGGATAATACGCCACTCATGAAACTTCAATATGATTATGAACCAAAACAATGGCTAGGATTCTCAACTTGGGTTATATCAACTACAAAAAAACTAGTCAAATATCAACGGACATATCAACAGATCCATTCGTTGATGACAATCCCAACGGATTATAACAGATTTCAGAAAGTTATCAACGATCGTTATTCAATTGCAATCATTGCAATTGTCAACGATCTAGTAACGGAAAAAATCCGCTGCACAGTTCCATTGAAACACAGTTGAAAACTGCTTTATTATTCCAATGGATGCCTGTTGTTATCTAGAATGGGCATCTATTGCGATTATCAACGGATGCACGTTGGAATTTTTAGATTTTTGAGGTTACCGTTGGCATAATTCAAAATTTTATTTCAATGGGCATCCGTTGGTGTTATCAATAGTCATCCATTGATATTATCAACAGGTGCCCGTTGTAAAATTCACTATTTATTGATCAAACTCGAACCTTTTACAATCAATCCATCAACACGAAATATATGTTCAAACAACATCGTCTTCTTCAAATAGAGATATATACATATCGAGAGAGTAGATGTATAGAAGAAAAGACCTCGTAACCGAGGGCGTTATTCAAGAATTCTCACACGGATTGGATAAGTTCAAGAGTTTTGCGGCGAAGAAGCGCCGATCTGACACAGATGACCCAGGCATCCGCGGAGCCAGCGGACCTACGGCCACCCGCAGTGGAGAGGATGAGGATTAGATCACTTTGCCCTTTTTCCTTTCTTTTTCAAGAAATTATTTTCAAACATCTTTACAAGGTGGGTTTCGTAGAGAATTACGAAATTTCGTTATTTCACGGTGAAAATTATGGCGTTAGAGATATTGTTAATGAAGCATCGATGACCAATCCATATATGGAAATGGTGTCATATGCTTTTCTTATAGCTATTAAGCAACCGCATGAAGAGATGTCTAACAATGAGGCACACTGAATTTTTAGCCTATTGGATTCCGCGAAACAATCTATATATGAAGGTTGTCGTGAAAGTGAGTCTCGTTTATCTTTGTCTTCCAAATTAATGAGTATAAAAACATACTACAATGTTGCTAAAATTGCATGGATTCATTTTGCAAAACCATGCATGAATATTTACCGGAAAATAATCAAGACTTCGAGATATATTAGGAAACAAAGAATATTTTAAAAGATTTGGGAATGCCACATGAGAAAACTGATGTTTTTAAAAACAACTGCATATTGTTTTAGGGAAAAGATAAAGACGTGTTGGAATGTAAATTTTTCGGTGCAAGGAGATTTCGTCCAAAGAAACCATCTTCACGTAACTATGTACCGTACAAAAAGATATTCTATATGCCTGTAGAAAACATGTCAAGAAGGTTATATGAATCGAAAAAAACCGTTACGACAATGAGATGACACGCAGAACAGTCGACGGGTGAAGGGATAATGCAACATCCATCATATGGTAGGGCTTTGAAAGATTTCAATGTACTATTTTCTAAGTTTGCGTATAAAACGATAAATGTTTATCTTTTCCTATGCACCGAAGATTTTAGTCCATATGGAAAATTATGAAGTCAATATTCTATGTGACCGGTGATTTTGCCTCCATATAATTTGCCTCCGGTATGTGTCTGGAAAGAGAAGTAATCTTTCTGACATTACTGATTTCAGGACGAGAACATCCGGAAAAAAATTTCAATGTCTTTTTGCAGCCCTTAGTTAACGAATTAAGAGATTTTTGGAACAATGAAATTCTTGGTTATGACGTTAATACAAAGTAAAATTTCACATTGAATGCATTCTTGTTGTGACAACTAGTGACTTCCATGTCTATGGAATGTTATCTGGATGGAGCACGCATGAGAAATTGGCATGTCCATATTGTACGGAGGATACAGATTCATTTCGACTAGTACATGGGAAAAAACATGTTGGTTTGATTTTCATAGAAGATTTCTTCCCCGTGCACATACGTTCAGAAAAGATAAAAAAATTCGAACGAACGTGGTACAAAACGAAGAGGCACTGTGCATGCAAACATGAACACAAATCTTTTACAAACAATTAAACTCGATGGGAAATTTAAAAGAACATTAGAATGCGGTGGAGATCATTGACGTAGAAAACCAAAAGGCCAAAGTAAATGGCATAACTAGTATAAACGTAGTATTTTTTTTGGAAACTACCATATTGGAAACCACTGATATTGCATCATAATTTGGATGTTACGCATATCGAAAAAAAATCAATAACATCATAACACTGTTTGAATTTGACGGAGAAAATGAAGGATAATATACAATAGAGAAAAGATTTGAATACAATATGTCGAAGACCTGAGTTGGAGTTACGAGATGAAAGAGCACCTAACCTAATATTCAGATTGTCTGGACCAGAAAAAAAATTACATTATTAAGGTGGTTAAAAGAAGATGTTAAATTTCCAGATGGATATGTATCAAACATTGCTCGGTGTGTGGATATTTAGAGTTCGAGGCTGATCAGGTTGAGAAATCATGAATGTCACGATTTCATGCATAGACTCGTTCCAATTGCATTTGTTGAGCTCTTACCACGAAACGTTCTTGATGTGCTTTGTGGAATTAGTATATTTTTCATAGATATATGTTCAAAAAAACTTAAAAAGGGATGACTTAGAATTATGGGAATATAGCATAAAAATATCAAACTATTTTATCTTAGCCTATAAAACATGACGTATTATCTTCAACCTAAAAAAACACAAATTTATTTTTTTAGCCTTAAAACACTAACTTTAGGAATATAGTGTAGAAAATACCAAGCTTTTTAAATTTTTCCTATAAAACACAAATTATTACTTTGAACCTAAAAATTTTGAATTTTTAAAGTTTGTCTAAAAAACAAAAACTTATCAAAATAATCATATTCATACACAAACACAAACACTAAATCATATTTTAACTCTTTAAATTTTTAAATGTTATTTAAAAAATTTACAAATTTATCAAATTAATCATATCCATACACAAAGACTTACTCTTGGTAAATCCAATTTCAACCCGATTTCAATCCGAATCCGAATTAAAAAAAATCTAAATTTGAACAAATTTAAACTCGAAATCTTGAAGATAGTAGTGAATATTAGGGCTATACAAAAAGGTTACGCAGTAGCTCGACCAATTCAACTCAATTTCAAACCGATTGCAACCGAAAATCTAAATTTTACCCAATTTGAACAAGAATTTCGATCCAATTTCAACTCAAAATCCAATTTCAACCTAATTTCAACCGAATATCCGAATTTTATCCAATATTAGTAAGCATTTTAACAAAAAAAATCCAAATTTGAATCTTTTTCAACTCGAAATTTGAATTAATCTAATTTTAACCCGATTTCAACCGAAAATCCGACGGAATTTCGATTTTTAGGTTAAAATGTTATTGAAATACTTACTAAAATTTGGTGGAATTTGAATTTTTGGTTGAAATTGGGTTAAAATTTGGGTTTTTTTGTTGAATTTGGATTTCGGTTTGAAATCGGGTGAAATTCGGATTTTATTTTGAAACCGGTTGAAACTCTGTTGAAAAATATTTCTACATCATAAACACTATAGAAGTTTACCAAGAGTTAGTGTTTGTGTATGGAAATGATTCATTTGATAAGTTTGTGTTTTCTTAGACAAAACTTAAAAACTCAAAATTTTTAGGTTAAAAGTAATAATTTGTGTTTTATAGGCAAAAATTAAAAAGTTTGGTATTTTCTATATTATATTCCTAAAGTTAGTCTTTTTAAAGCAAAAAAGAATAAATTTTGGTTTTTTTAGATTAAAGATAATAATTCATGTTTTATAGGCTAAAATAAAATAGTTGGATATTTTTTTATACTATATTCCCTAGATTTATTGATAAACAATATCTCTAAAGTATAAGGCTCATTGGAAAAAGTTTTTCCGCTTTCCTTCGTCGATGTCATGGAAAATTTTCCAACACATTTATCAGATGAGGTAAAACTCAGTGGGCCAGTTCAATTCAGATGGATGTATCATTTCGAAAACGTTTTCTTTCATCTAAAGAAAAAAAGTAAAAAATAAAGCATTGGTTGAATAATCTATTGTTAAACAACACTTGTTGGAAGAAATCACATATTTAAACATATTTTATTTTGATTCGCATATTCCGAAGAAACAAAGACGCTCAGTAGAAGGTCATGCAAACTATCTATATCAATATAATCCTCAATTTGGCATAATTTCTGAGATCTTTATACCTATTGGAAGCAGAGGAGGAAAATCGAAGAATATTGGCTAACACCAAAGGAGTATAATCACATCAATACATATATATTACTAAATTGTCAAGAATAATTACCTTTCGAAAGGTACAAAATGATGCAATTCGATCTTTTAATTTCTAAATTTATATATATTTATGTGTGTGTGTGTTATCGTACTTTCATTACATGATATTTGATAAAGAAGTAATGGATACATATGCTCCTCTAAATTAAGATGAACACACAAAAATGAAAGTTCAACATTATGGTTCGTGGTTGAGAGATTATGTAAGTACACATATATTTGTATATTATAATATATGTACAAAATATTGTGTTATAAGTATTCATTTGTTTTTATCTTATATAGGTCAAAAGTTTCGATAAGAGACATCTTACATGGCTAAAAGATTTGGCTAATGGTCCTGCAAGAAATGTTTTATTTTGGCCAATTTTGTTTACTCTGGGATACACATTCCACACTTAAGAACATAGAAAACATAGAAGCACGTATAATTAT
This sequence comes from Gynandropsis gynandra, assembly GCA_036759665.1. NCBI lineage: Eukaryota > Viridiplantae > Streptophyta > Magnoliopsida > Brassicales > Cleomaceae > Gynandropsis > Gynandropsis gynandra. Next base: position 38,013,100 of record CM071867.1, read on the forward strand.
AGTGTTTGTGTTAATAGTGAAATAGAAGTTGATAATTTTACGGCATTTTGCACCAAATCCTACAGATGGAATATCTCGGTCTTGCTGGATTGAAGGTAATGCTTTTTAAATGTCAGTGGTTTGATCCAATTTAGAATGTGTGACACAAAAAAATCGATAGGAAGGAATTGACATCAATCCGGGACGATAAAACAGAAAGTATGATCCATTCATCACAATAGATCAAGTATATGCGTGCAATATCCAACAATATTGAAACGTACATTCATTACAGGATATTTGATAAAGAAGTAATGGATACAGATCCTCCTCTAAATTAAGATGAACTCACGAAAATTAAATTTCAACATTATGGGTCATGGTTGAGAGATTACGTAAGTACACATATATTCATATACTTATATATATATATATATATATATAGATGTACAAAATGTTATGTTATAAGTATTCATTTGTTTTTATCTTATATAGGTCAAAAATTCTGATAAGAGACATCTTACATGGCTAAAAGATTTGGCTTATGGTCCTGCAAGAAATGTTTTGTTTTGGCTAATTTTGTTTACTCGGGGATACACATTCCACACTTACGAACATGGAAAACATAGAAGCACATACAATTAAAGTGTTTGTGTTAATAGTGAAATAGAGGGTGATAATTTCTACGGTATTTTGCACCAAATCCTATAGGTGAAATATCTCAGTTTCGTTTGATTGACGGTGATGCTTTTTAAATTTTAGTGGTTCGATCCAATCGTAGAAAGTGTTAGACAGAAAAATCAATAGGAAGGAGTTGAAATCAATCCGGCACGACAAAATAGAATGTATGATCCATTCATCACAATAGATCAAGTACATTATGTGCGATATCCAACAACATTGAAACATCGAAGATAGGAATGGTGGGTCGTAGTTAAAATCAAGCCGTTAGGAGTTATTAGCAAGACAGAAAAGAAGATCAATTGCAAACTGGTCACCCTGAGCCGATACGATTAATTGATATAGATAATAAGGAGGATATTCTTGCAAGAACTGAAATAGATGGAGAATACATTCGTGATTATAAAGACGTTGAACCGAAAGAAGCAGAAGATGAACACAAAATGAATTCAATGAACAATTGAAGGAAGACTCGCCAATCGAAGAAGAAATGTGAATTTTAAAATTGTAATATCTAAATTTTCTAAATTGTTTTTTTAACAGCATTTATTCAAGTTTCAATGGAAATCCGTTGGGAACAGCAATGGAAACTCGTTGAACAGTTTAATTCTCTTCGATACTTTGAAAATTTTGAAGGGTTTTTTAATTTTCAACAGTCATTCTTTGGTTATGCTCAGCGGATGCCCGTTGCTAAGGTTTAGAATTCCAACAGATGACTGTTAGCAACGACTAACGGGTATCCATTGCATGCTAGCAAAGGATGCCCGTTGAACACGATCATCATGACTATGCTACGACTATTACCTCGATGTTGTGTTTCAACGGGTATCCGTTGGAATTTTCAACGGATGCCTGTTTTGAAGAAGATGTACAATCATTTATGTAGTCTGTTGCCTTGGGAACATACATTTTCAATGGATGTCCGTTGAAAACTCTTTAGTCATATCACTTAATTGCGTCGTTGAGGTGACGTTATTTCCAACGGATGCTCGTTGGAAAAATCTGTATTTTAACCGTTGAACAGTTAATTTTCAATACAATATCAAAATCAAAATATCAATTTCTCTAAAAAATAATCTTTAAACACTAAAAAACAATGAGAGCTCGACGATTTTTCTGTTACGATGCACCATCTGCACCGCTACCATATCGACCTCCTTCACCTATATTGGCACCACCGATATTTAATGAAGAAGATGATATGGTGGATATAGACGCATTGATCGATAGTTTTAATGATCGTCCCATTGTTCCTATTATTGATCCTGAACGTCCTAACGAGATGTTATGGTAAGATATTATTTAGAAATATAGATATTGAAATTAATTATAAATATTATCTAATTATTTGATTTACACTTGCAGGTTTGATGTGGATGATGTTCTAAAACGCACAAAGAACAACATCTTCCAAGGTTCGCTACAAGATCGACTCTATTACTCCTTGCAGTTGATGCTAGAAGTTATACGTTGTCGATGGTGGTGTACATTTATCATAAATATATTTAGAATAAATTTAATTTTAAAATTATTATATTTTATTTATAAAATAATTTATTGAAATTTAATTTTTTTAGCGTGCATATAGATCGTGGAAGAAGGATACATCGCACATCTATACTGCTTAGGTGCACAATTTGTAAGCTTGGTTGCGTTTGATGATAAACAATTCCAAGCATAATATTACAAGAAAAACGCCAAACCGATATGGGTAAAGGACGAGGTATTAAAACAACTCATTCAACATTAGGAGTCAGAGGAATTCAAGGTAAAAAAATGAGAAGGCCAAAAAATATTAGTACGGCGAGAATATTCTCGGGGATAGTCCACATCGTCATACCTCGGGATCAAAGTCATTCCAAAAGAAGAAAATAATTGGTAATAGTTATTTTATTAATTAAATTTATTGTTATATAAAATTTTTAATTGATAATATTAGTATAATGTTACAGATGCAGAGGATGAAAAGAGAACCGAATCTTCTTGAGATGGTTGTAGAGACCCACGCCAAGAAGAAATCTATCGTTGGGGAAGAGGTCAACAAATCTGAGTTGGTCGACCATCAAGCAGAACAGACCATGAAAGGTGTGACGGAGAAGATCACGCGGAAATCACAAGCCATAGGTTCAACTCCCGACGATCTTAGTCCTTTACAAAAGGAAAACATTATTTATAAGTACATAATAAGATTATTGCTATTATACTTCTTTAACTACATAAAATATTTTCTAACTATATACTAACTTTAATGTGTTTTAAATTGCAGACTGTTAGACCGTATAAGAGGCGTCTATATGGTCTAGGTTCGCTACAAAAAATATCTTTGAGGACGTCACGATGGTACCCCCGCGGTCCAAGAGACTTACACGCAAGAATGACACATCGAGCAGTTCAAGACTACACTTTGAGCAACACAAGATGAGCTTCGAGATACTTGAGCGCAGATATGTCACATGGAGAGTATCATTGAGTTGATGAACGGTCGAGCATATCAGCCACCATAATCGATGGGGGTAACAACACTAAGAAAATATTGATCATCCACTTCGATGCAACCCATTCACAAGACGTTGGTGAGCACGAGGATGAAGACGGTTCTATCGATTTAGATGATATGTAATAAATTTGTTTTTTAATTTGATTAAATTTTATTTATATTAAATGTTTTTAATGTTTTAAATTTTTAGTTTTAATTTTTTCGTAATTTTCTCAACGGACGCCATTTCCTTTTCAATGGGTATCCATTGATCACTCTTGCCATTTCTTGCCAACGGGCATCCATTGAAATGTTTAAATTCCCACCATTTTTGTTTTCCAACAATCGTTCATCGGACATCAGTTGCATTCCGTCAACGGGCATCTGTTGCATTGTTGTAACGAGCATCTATTGTAATATTTCAACAGATATATCTGTTGCACTCCGTTGACAGTTATCAACGGATATTGTTCGTTGTACTGCTGCTGCAAATTGTAACGGATGTGTATTTTCAACAATCGATTCCCAATTGTTCTAAATCCATTGCAAATTACCTTTTCCAACGAAAATATAGTCATTTCCAACGGATATGTCCGTTGGAAATTTTTTTTGGTAGTGATCTAGTATCCACGTCAACGACGGAGGTTCCTAAAATTGTAGTGACTCCCTCGATGTCAAATTCCTCATACATTTCCTTTTTCCTTTTCGCTAATCTCTTCCTTATTTCTTCCACGTTTATTTTTTCTTTTCCTTTTCCAATTTATGTCTTTTCTTCTCTAGAAACCTTAAAGTTTCTTTTTATCCCTCCTAAATATCCCATTTGACCATTAAAGCATTCATTTAATGGCCTAAGCAGTTAATCATATATATATAATAAGGAGGTTTTTTTCTCTCATCTCATTAAGCCACGTCAACAAGAGAGAGAAAAATCTCTAATTATATCTAATTTAAATATAATTTTAATAATAATAAATTAGAAGATGGTAATATATTTTATTGTTATTGTTTATTATTTTTATTATTTTAATAAAAATATTTATTTAAATTTTTTTAAAAGATAAATAGAATTTCTCTTTTAATTAATCAAATTCGATTTTTAAAAAATATTAAAAAATTAAATAAAATTCATATATATATATATATAATAAGGAGGTTTTTTCTCTTCTTCCATGAAGTCAAATCACCAAAAGAGAGAAAAACCTCTAATTATATCTAATTTAAATATAATCTTAATAGTAATCAATTAAAAGGTGGTAATATATTTTATTGTTATTTTTATTATTTTAATAAAAATATTTATTTAAAGTTTCTTATAAATAAATATAATTTCTTTTTTAATTAATCAAATTCAAATTTTTTAAAAAAATTACAACAAATTAAAAAAGTTGAGAACAATTGGAAATAATAAAAATAATCAAGTTGTAAGGTCTTAGTTAATTTCTTCTTTATAATAAAAAAAAATAAAAACAAAACTTGAATAAAATCATTTTTATTTATATCAATCTGTATATGGATATAGAACCATATCAAGAATCAAAATCAAACAAACATTCAAAAAACTAATATTTATAATATGATTAGAGTTGATCTATAATTTATGAAATCATATATATAATAAACAAGTTTTTTTCTCTTATGGTGAAACTACATCATCATAGAGAGAAAATTATTTATTTAAATCTAATTTAGATATAATCTAAATAATATAAAATAGAAAGTAGTCATATATTTTATTGTTATTGTTATTATTTTATTATATTGTAATTATAAAAAAATATTTACAAATTTTTGAAACAAAAATTCTAATTTCTTCTAAATTAAGCAAATTAAAATTTCTAAAAAGTTACAAAATTAACTAAAATTTTTAAAAAATTAATATATAATAAGGAGGTTTTTTTCCTCTCACGAAACCACATCACCAAGAGAGAGAAAAACATATATCTATATCTAATTTAAATATTATCTTAATATTATTAAAATAGAAAGTGACAATATATTTTATTATTATTGTTATTATTTTTATTATTGTAATATAAAAAAATTGTTTACAAATCTTTTAAAAATAAATATAATTTCTTTCTGTATTAATCAAATTAAATTTTTACAAAATGTTAAAAAAATTAATTAAAATTTGAAAACGATTGGAAATATGAAAAATAATTAAGTTGTAAGATCTTCCTCGAGTTAATTTCTTCTTTATAATAAAAAATAAAAACAAAAATTGAAAAAAAATTGTTTTATTTATATCAATCTGTATGTGGATATAGAACCATATCAAGAATCAGAATCAAATAAACACTTAAAAATATAATATTCATAATATGATAAGAGTTGATTTATAATTTCTGAAATCATATATATAATAAGGAGTTTTTTTTCTATCCTATGGTGAAACCACATCACTAAGAGAGAGAAAAATCTCTTTTTAAATCTAATTTAGATATAATCTTATTAGTAATAAAATAGAAAGTAGTCATATATTTTATTGTTATTGTTATTATTTTTATTATTGTAATTACAAACAATTGTTTAAAAATTTTTGAATCATAAATTATAATTTCTTTCTGAATTAAACAAACTAAAATTCTAAACATATTAGGAGGTTTTTTTCTCTCATGTCATTAAACTACTTCACCAAAAGAGAGAAAAATCTCTATTTATATCTAGTTTAAATATAATCTTAATATTATTAAAATAGAAGGTGACAATATATTTTATTATTATTGTTATTATTTTTATTATTTTAATAAAAAAGATTTGTTTACAATTTTTTTTAAAATAAATTATAATTTCTTGCTGAATTAATGAAATTAACATTTTAAAAAATATTAAAAAAGTAAATGCAATTTGAAACAATTGGAAATATGAAAAATAATTAAGTTGTAAGGTCTTTGCTTGAGTTAATTTATTCTTTATAATAAAAAATAAAAAAATTGAATAAAGTCGTTTTTATTTATATCAATCTGTATGTGGAAATAGAGTCATATCAAGAATCAAAATCAAATAAACATTCAAAAAGATAATATTCACAATATGATTAGAGTTGATTTATAATTTATGAAATCATATATATAAGAAAGGTTTTTTCTCTCCTATGGTGAAATCACATAACCAAGAGAGAGAAAAATCTCTATTTCAATCTAATTTAGATATAATTTTAATAGTAATAAAATAGAAAGTAGTCATCTATTTTATTGTTACTCTTATTATTTTTATTATTGTAACTATAAACAATTGCTTACAAATTTTTGAAACATAAATTATAATTTCTTTTTGAATTAATCAAATTGAAATTCTAAAAATATTACAAAATTAAATAATATTTTAAAAAATAAAATATTAAAAATAATTAAGTTGCAAAGTCTTCGATTGAGGTAATTTTTCCGTTATAATAAACAATAGTAAAAACAAAACTTGAATAAAATCATATTATATTTATGTTAATATGTATGTGGATATAGAATCATATCAAGAATAAAAAAAAATAAAGATTTAAAATATTAATATTTAACGAAAACAATCAATATATTACACAAAATATAAATATAGGTTATAACATATTTTACACAACATATAAACACATATAGAACTGTATTAAAGTAAACATATATTCGGTTTTTATCTTTGCATTTTAAATTTCTATTTATAAAAAAATTATATACATCAATCTGAAAAACCTAAAAGTTTTAAAGACCTAGAATCTGATTTGTTCTGTTGGTTTTTTTCTTGCAATGGATAGCTAAACATGGAGGACAAAAAATTTAAGAAAACACAATTTAATTATCATAAAACAACGCAACGCGCAGGTATTATCTAGATTTTGATAAACGATATTAAAAAATTAACACTTATATTAATTAATATATTTTTTGTTTCATATCGTTGCACAATTATCCTTTGTAAATGGATCAATCATATTTGTTAACACTCCGACCGTCATGCTCCACAAATATCTATACCAATCAAAATCTAAAGACAATCAAGAAATTCAAACATAAGTTAATTTTAAAGATTCTCAAATTATGTCCATACCTCAATAATTACTTTTAAATCATGTTATAAATTCAATTTAGTCCTAAAAAATTATATATATGCGTATAAGAAAAAAATAAAAAACTCCAGTCCAAATTATGCAATCACTATCTCCAACAGATTACGTTTTATAATTTCAATGATATTATTAACAGATGTCATTGTTAGTTTACATTATATCTTATAAATCTATTGTTTAAACTTTTACAATGAAAATTAGAATTCGTGTGTTTGTATTGACCGGTACATATACCAAATGTCATAACAATTGAATGAATGAATTATGTATAATGTTTAAGAAACAAACAATATAATTATCACAAAAGCGTGCAACGCGCGAGTATCATCTAGTATTTATAATATTTAACTAGGTGATACATTTTCATAAGATTTAATATGCATACAAGGCAATACAAGCTACAAAATAAAAGTTTCAATTTGATAAATAGATTTATAAGTTGTAATGCAAAGTAACAGTGCAACTTTTTTTTATAATTTATTTGAAATTGTAGAATATAAATTTTCGGAAAAATCAATTGCACGAATTGAGTCGTAGTGTTTTCATGATTATTTTCTTATCCGTACTTGCATAAATATTGAGGATTAAATATAATCAATAACATGATTTAAGAACAATTATTAAGATACAGACAAGATTTGGAAATTTTGAAAACTCACCTATGTTTGAATTTCTTGATTGGCTTTAGTTGTAGATCTGTATAGATGTGTGTGGGGCAGGACGAGCGAAGCGTTAACTAACCTGTTTGATATATTTAGAAAGAATAATTACGAATAAAATTGAAAAAAATATAAAATAATACATGCTATCTAGTTTTTTAATACTGTTGATCATAATGGGAGTAATGTATGTTATGATCATGATTGTTTTTTTGGCGATCCTTTAAGCAACAATTGAACGAAAATGCATAGCAAGTTCGTCCAACATGATTCTTTTTACGAAATGTTTTCTGTATATGAAATGTTGAAGTGAGATGAGTAAATTTATTTATGGTAGAAATAACAAAACATGTTCATAGAGTAATAATATAGTACTTACATATTCAATAACAATCGGATTTCTATTTTTTATCGGACGTTGGCAGTTGCAAATTTGATCCTTGCATAGCAATGAAGAGTCCAAAAATATCTACAAATTTAAACATTCCAATAGATGAGTTTAGTAGTAAAGAAAATACCAAGCAAACGATTGTCAATGAATGTGTTTCGCCTCCACCAATTTCTTAAAAAACGGCCTAAAAGGCATTGTTCCTTAGCATACGATGTAATAGATCCATGATATGGTACACTGTGTATGTGTATCATGCATCTCGAGTTTGGATCTAAATCATGTAAAGTAAGAAATACATAATAACATCAGCATGAGGAAAACAAAAAGCGGTTGCAAGAAAAAGTTAATAAATCGTGTTAAAAATGGTGATGTAGTATAAAATATTATTGGTCATTTGTAAACAGTGAAGTCAATAACATGTCAAAGTGCAATTCATTAAATATTATTCAGTATAGTTGTTGTAATACATGATAGGTTATTTAGTGTGATCTGAACTAATATAAATGTTTTGAAAGACATTAATGTTTTTTTTTAAATGTGCAAAGAGGTAAATTGACACTTACCTCAAGAGTTATGTAGACCCTTTAAAATTTCTCTATAAACAATGGTTGTTATAGTTGGTTCTTGTTCAGAGGAATTGACCATGACTGAAGACTGGTTTTGGTAGATACAGTCCGATTTGTTTCAAACTCAGCCCTTGACTTTTGTTTATGGTCATTGCATAACATAGTCTAACAAGAAACTGTCTTCTCCAAAACATAAAAAGTAAGGTTGTATCAGTTGGGGATAAAATAATCCTTGGAATCAACACTCTATTGCCAATATGTGTGATAGTGATAATTTCACCCTCTAAAACTCTAGAAGCTAACTGAGTGACAATTAATCATGTTACATTAGAAAGGTCTTATTTTTTTTTGAGATTCCTTAATATCATGACAGGAGAACCAACCTTCAAACAAAGCTTGTGCCTTGGCAGACAAGATCATTCAAGAGAGTTAAGGTACTCGACGTGATACAATGATTGCCATTCAGCTGTAGGAGCACTTCAATTGAATTAGAGCTTAAGTATTAAACAGTTTTTCCAGGAAGTTTTGATAAAAAAATCATTTGCTTCATCAACGTCTTCATTTTTGGGAGTTAGAACAGCTTGTTGCCTGATATATCCAAGGTTCATATACAGTTCAGCAAAGCATGGATACGTTGCTTCAAAGATAGACTACAAAGGATTATTTGTATTCTCGAGCATTAATTCCTTGTCGATCAATATTTTGTCTCATTCTAATGAATCATTCATAGTAATTCGCATACTATGTGTTGTGCCATCTCCAACATCTAACAACCATTTTGTAAATTTCTACTCTTGATGTCGTAATTGTATATTGTGTTTTAAAGTATATATACGAAACGATTCCCATAGGAATGAACGATTTATCGTTCACATAATTGTTTCGGCACAACCTCCACGTGTGACCGGTAATATTTGCTGGAAATAACCTCCTAATAGAACAGTTTTCCTGTCAAATGGTTTTTCAATGGCATGGTTGTCGTCCATCGAAACAATATCCTTCAATGTATGATCAAGTGCCTCAAATGTATGACGATGTGCCATGGACGCTTCATTCCAAATAATTAAATCAACCTCCATGACCATTTTTGCTAGCAAAGTACCTTGTTTAATATCACAGGTCGACCCTTCATGCAAATTGATAGGAATTTTGAACCGAGAATGTGTTGTCCATGAGCATTTCCTGCGTCCATACATGATATAACCAGATTCAATAACTTTTGTTTAATCAACGTATGGTCTAGGATTTTTTTTGAACAAAGACCCCTTTCCATACATAGCGAACGTGGTCTGTCCAGGCCACAAGGTCCATGCATTATATGTTGTTCAACTAATCTAAATTCTTCATTTTGATTTCCTTATCTAGAAGTTCTGCTTGAATGCATCTGTGAATGTCTTCGGAAGAAGGATTTTAATGCAGGTTCTAGCCAAATAAGAATATGAGCATGAGGTAAACCACGTTTCTGGAACTCAACGGTGTATATAACTGCAAGAGAACACAATACTACGAAAATGAAAACTGAGATCTATAATCAATAAATTTATGTCTGATGAAATTAGTATGATTTAATTGTGTTATATGAGATAGACTTTGGGAAAAACACACATGTGGTGAGATCTTCCAAAAGCAAATCTAGCTTGATTTTCCGATATTCTATATCTGGCCTACCTGTTGCTTGTGCTTACCCAAAGGGCTCAGCTCTAAACCATTTTAGACTTTTGGTATCACAAAATCAGGTAAGTTTGAAATAGTGTAATTTCAAAAAATATGCATTCTTGCTATTAGAAAGTTGTAGGAATTTCCCGTGAAATGGCTATCTGAAATGGGGAATCGACTGTTTAGCTAAAGTTAGGAGCTTCGTGCATATTTAGCACATCTTTAGTGACAGTGACCCACCTCTATCATATGAGTGATTCTAGACACATTAAGAAATTCCAGATTTTGAATTGTTAGCTTCTTGCGTTATAAAACTATCAAGGAATCCAACTATTTTCTTGCAACCCAAACCGCTTTATGGGATTTAGCAAGCTATGCATCATGAATAAACACAATCGGGTCGGGTCATGAAAAGAAAAAATACAAAATTTCATGATTCGCAAGAAAAATCAGATGGGGAGAAGCTTTGTAAAGTATCAATTAGGCAAAGATAAGAACTTTAGGGAATTGATCACTGGAAGCAATTAGTATGTTGTGTAAACCCCCTTGATCAACTACTTCATTGTTCATGGCAGACAGAAGTTTTGCAGCATTGTCAACCATGGCAGGAGATGAAACGGTACAAATCAACTTTCTAATCAGAGAAGATCGCACGGTCACTGAAGGAATAATCTTATTTTCTTACTTTTGCTTTTCGAAAAGTCTCTTAAGTTGTTGGCCAACATGCAGACTAGCTTCAATAAATGCAACAAATTTTATCACCAAAAGTTCATATTTCTCAGGTATAGAAGATCAATTAAGCAAAGGTAAATTATGTACTGCTAATACGAGAAGCAGAACCCATAAATTGCTCCATTTATTTCCTTTTCCTTCCCCTTTGATAAATATGTCCGTAAAAATGTACCTTAGCCTATTGAAATCCATGGCTTTACCCATGACTATCCATAACAAATGCATACAATTGGGACAAAACAGGATAGGCAACAACTAAAAAATACCTATACAAAGTTATCTTCCTTCTTTGGCACTTATCTATAATAAGATGCCCATTGCTCAATGATGTTTCTTTGGCTAGATATGCCATTCAAAATTATTTACAAGTTCACTTCATTAAGTATTTATGTAAAGAGTTCATTAGTCAAGACAACAATGGTGTATTTATTCCTTAAAATATTGAAGAACACATTCGATTGTAGATTCTTATTATTAGTGTGGTTATACATTGAACAATATCATTTGACATCAGCACGTATAATAAGGCAAAGACAGGTCAAAATTCACCTCTGAGGCTTTAGCAGTCCGATGAAAGGTTCTTGTTATCTCACGCTGAATATCAGGTGATCTAGACAAAGTTTTCAAGACCGAACATAACAAGGAATAAAATTCAGGTCTTACAAGTAGGGGTGGGCAACCCGTGCCGACCCGAAACCCGTCCCGAACCCGTAAAAAATTACCCGAACCCGCGGGTTCGGGTTCGGGTATCTCATTACCCGCGGCTTCGGGTTCTAAAATCACTGAAACGGGTACCCGCGGGTACCCGAGTCTAATTATATATATATAAATAGACATAAACTTTAATTTATTTACAAAATTGCCATTACTCCTCTCTTCTCCCTCCCTCTCCTCTCTGCTCCCTCTCTGCTCCACGCCGCAACGCCGCAGACCTCTTCTCCCTCCCTCTCCTCTCTGCTCCACGTCGTAGACCTCTTCTCCCCCCTCTCCTCTCTGCTCCAAGCCGTAGAGCTCTTCTCCCTCCCTCTCCTCTCTACTCCACGCTGCAGACCTCTTCTCCCTCCATCTCCTCTCTGCTCCACGCCACAGACCTCTTCTCCCTCCCTCTCCTCTCTGCTCCTTCTCTACTCCACGCCGCAGACCTCTTCTCCCTCCCTTTCTTCTCTGCTCCACGCCGCAGACCTCTTCTCCCTCCCTCTTCTCTCTGCTCCACGCCGCAGACCTCTTCTCCCTCCCTCTCCTCTCTGCTCCACGCCGCAGACCTCTTCTCCCACCCTCTCCTCTCTGCTCCAGCATAAACAAGTTGATGATCCATCATCTGAACTAGGAAAGGAGAGAGAGAAGCACTTGGGTTCCTTTCTGATGGGCACGGGTTCGGGTACCCGCGGGTACCCGGTGTTTTTGGCGAGTACCCGAACCCCGGGTACCCGAGCCCCTCGGATTCGGGTTCGGGTAATAATACGCTTACCCGTCAGGGTTCGGGTTCGGGTACCCTAAAAAATCCGGGTACCCGACCCGTGCCCAGCCCTACTTACAAGTGTTCCGCCAGAATCTTCTTCATTCACGTCTTCGATGATCTGGGAAGAACTATCTGATCCCATGCATGCAGCAATTTCAGAGACAACATCAAGATGAGCAGATATAATATCTCTATCAGGCAAAGGATGAGCCACCTGTAGAGGTGAGATAAAAGAGTAGACAAATCATTATAAGCTACTTTTAATTCAATGTGCATACCACTTTAACAACTTAAAAAAAGATCCATGAAAATTTATAGAGTGGATTTTGAATAAAATGGTTGCACAAAAATGGATTATAGGATCCAAAATTTCAAACAGACAAACAACACTAATATAAAAGGTAAATACGAGAAACTCTTGTATTCTTCTTCAAAACTTGAAATAAATACAATTATGTCAAAAGAAACACAGCAAGAAATAGAGAAAGGTCTAAAAGATTAATTAACTTCCACACTATGACATCCCAAAGGAAGCAGATTGCACCTCCAACGGTTGTAGTGTATTGGCTAAGAGGGTCATCTCCATGATGTTTGATAAAGATAAAAATGAAGCCCCAAGGTAAAGGATCCTCTGAAATCCAAATTGTTTGACATGGCATAGAGTCAAAGCAAGTGCTTGGACTGCCAAATGTGACATGTTCATAACGACCTTCATCATCAACAAAGCCATTCCCACAAACAAGTTAGCAGGAATTTGAAACTATCAGCTTATAATTTTCTATCATGGATATATATATATATATATAGAAGTAGATATATACACAAACAATGTTGCATTGGCATGGAATCATCAATAGAATAAAGTTAAAGGTTTCCAGAAATCAACCCTACCTGGATAGCTGAGCAAGACATTCTTCCTTCCATAACCACCATTTTGTTTTCTTGATCATCAGCCAGATTGCTTGCACTGAGATTTTCATATAATGAAATAACCTCGGCTAGAGCACCACCATTGCTGAATCTATCCACTGAGGCATGTTCCACTCGGACGTTTGAGGTTGGTCCAGCATACGCCGATAAGAACTGACAATCAGAGATCCCAAATGAAGATCCATCAAATCACTAATTACACATCCACATATAGTGTCTAGTAAAACTGGTAGAAGCACAAATTTCTTGAACTTTAATTAGCATATGAATCTTAGTTCTTGGCTAATGTGTAACATTTCACTTCTCATAAACCCACAATTTACCTTCTCGGTCTGCTTTGAAAGAGGTTGACCAAGCAACAACTCAGCCGGTCACAAGTTTAGAATCACAACCTCCAATCCACTTCTCATAAAATTGTCATAGAAGTCCCCGTGAACAACATCACCAGTTGAAATTTCAACACCAACAATGCCAATTCTAATGTCAAAACCCTCCTCGACAGCAGAAGCAATGGTCCCCCTTTAATACGCTCGTAAACAACACAAACAAAGTAGTTGCTTTACCCACCAAAAATCTCCTCTCCGACACCAACACCAACACTCATATCCTCGGCCGCCTTAAGCGTGGCTTTGGTGTATAAGGCGGAGATTTCACGATAAAAAGGATCGTCCCTGTTTGACCCATGAGCTTTGATCGCAACCGTTTCGGTTTGTTTCACCACACCCACCTTGTATCCTACATTCACTAATCTTCTGACATGGACAGTTAATCGAAAATTCGGTATGCTTGCCGTCGAGACATTGCAATATATAAAAACAGAACTCACTAAATATATAACTTTTATGCAATTTTTATTTTAATGTATTAATTTGATAATCTAATAATTTGTTTCACTGTTTAGATGAATTGACGATATTAGTAGAGTTATCAGCGAAACTAAATTTAAATAACTGATGTGGAGATGGATGTGAAGATTTGATATTTGTTTTATTTATATTATATATCTTTGTATTCTTGTGTGATTTAAAATGAAATGTAAGTAGATAAAATAAGTGAAAATAATTCAAAATTTCACCAAATATCAATATAAATATAAAAATGATTGGAATACAAAAAAAAATTAAAATAACCAGATATAAACAATTTAAAACAAGTTAAATGTTCGAATAATACAAATAATCGATATAATTATCACAATTTTAAACAAATTTATATTATTTTATTCCAAACTATTAGTAATAAACAATAATAATAATAATAGTAATAATAATAATAATAATAATAATAATAATAATAATAATAATAATAATAATAATAATAATAATAATAATAATAATAATAATACATTCGCAAATGTCAAATACAAATAATAGAGTAGTCTTCTTTAACATGTAAAACGAAAGATGTAAAAGAGAGAAATCGGTTCACAGAACCGAATTAGCCGGTTCAATCGGCACAAGGCCAATCTACTACCGTGCGATGCTCTTGCATGTAACATCAACAATAACATGACCAATATGGGGAGGGTATCATTTTACGTTCTCAATGTGTTCGACCGTGACTCCCAGCTACGACCTGTCCAACGTCATAGAATCGATTTCATTAACTGATAGACCAAACCTGAATTGAACAACTTCAGTATCCATTCGCCAAAAAAAATATAAGAATTCAATCAATACATCTTCATATGCGACAAACGGGAAATGAAAAAACTCAAAACACAATTGGTCATCAATCAATTCCTCAGATTTCCGATGAAAATGGCATAAATATAGTGTCAAGGTGATCATACCTTTGAAATCGAATGAAAACCCAAACGCGGGAAATCAGAGCTGGAAATCACAAAATATGAAGAAGAAACTGTAAAGAAGAAACAAACAAAGACACAAATGGCCAAACTTAAACTGATTTTGAATAAAAGAACAAAAATAGGGAATAAAACACAAATCGAATGAACACAATCTTACTGTCGAGATCTCATGCTCATAAATCCTGTTGATCGATGTTTCGTATCTTCTCGGAAAATCTCATAATCTGCCAGCCCCAAGAAAAGCTCAAGCTGAAGGGATTTCACCTCCTAACACATCAAAGAAGAAAATACGGGGGAAGAGAGAGAAGGGGAGAAAACTACTTCAGCGGACAAAGAACCGTGAGGGTGTTGTAGAAAACATTAAAGAGGCAAAGGTGGAAATATGAGGTCAATTCGAATTCCAAAAAATGATAAAGAGTCAAATAAACAAGTAAAAATACGAATGGATTAAATGGATTTTTAATTTTTAGAATTATATTTGGGAACTTTTTATGCCACATTAGAAGACGAAAAAAACTTTTTATAGAAAAAATATATTTTCTTCTCTTTTGGTTATTATTTCACAGCTTCACAAAGAGAAACCAAAATCTTTAATTATATATAAATTTTTCGAATATTTTCAATTAATTATTTTGAGTTGATTTTAATTATTAAATGGATAATGAGACAAATATATAACTATATAAAAATTTATAATAATTTTAAGAAAAATAGTCATTCATAAATACAATATTATTATACTAATTAATCTTAAATATTATGATTTTATTTTTAAATTTTGATCACTAAATTATATCATATGAAATTTTAACAAAAATTCAAAATGATTAATATGAAATGATAAATTTATGTATTTAAAATGCATAATTTTGGATTTATAAATTAAAAGATAACAAATTTAATGATATTCATAAAAACATAACATAATACATAATAGATTTTTAAAGTAAACCAAGATTTAATTAAGAAATGGTAATAACTTTTAATAAATAAGATATGTGTTCAATTAAAAAATTCAAAGTGAATTAAATATTATAACATGTATTATTTTTATATCCCTTTGGTGTTATTTAAAATTTATATATAATTTTTTTAATTAAATACATATTAGTTATTATATAATGTAATTATCAAATAAGAAAATACATATTCAATATATATATATATACATATATATAAAATAAATATTATATATTTTTAAATCTATATATAAATAATTTATTTATATTATATTATTTCAAATAATATAATAAAAATATATATATGAACATATATATTACATAAATTTGTATGTAACTTTTAATCTATATATAAATAAAAGTTTTTCACTCTCCGTTAAGGTGACTTCATGAGATTTAATTAAATTTTGATTTACTTTAAAATCTATTATGTATTATGTTATACTATATGTATTCAATTAAAAAATTCAAAAAAATTAAATAGTAGAACATGTATTATTATTGTATATCCATTTCTTGTTATTTAAAATTTATATATAAATTTTTTAATTAAACACATATTAGTTATTATATAAGTTAATTATTAAATGGAAAAATATATATTCAATATATATATGATCATATATATTAAATAAATATTATATATTTGTAAATCTATATATAAATAGATAGTTTCTATATATATATATATATGTTATTTCAAATAATATAATAAAAAATATACATAAATTTTGAGATGGAAAAATAAATTGTTTACCCTATATAGATATTTGTTTTTTATTCTCAATTTTGCCTTGAAATTTGATAAATATATTTGTTTAAATAGTTAATATATATATGATATATTCCAAACAAATGTGTTTATATGACAATCATTATCAAAATTATCATTAAAGAATTTTTTTTAAAGGTGTTACTATAGAAAAGTACGTGTATATCATTCCATCTATTGGTTTTCCAAGTCTTATATAACAATCATTATTAAACCTTTCTTATATGAGTTTTTCTTGAATGACAATCAAGTCTTATATGGCTATATATATATATACATACAAATGTATATTGATGTGCGGAAATTCAAGCTAAAATATTTCCTAGACCACTTCACCGCAAGTATACGGTTCGTGTAGTACCAGGGTCGAACTCTAGGGAGTAATGCAGCCTTTTCCTAAGAATATCACTAAACTAAGACGATGAGAAATAGATGATGGCGTGGTGTGAATATCTAAAATACTAAACTAAATGGTGGTAGCGATAGAAGGATGTGGAAGACTTGGCGATGAAGAACACTACGGGTGTCGGGATACCGGGAATCTTATGGATGTAACAACGAAAGATCATAAACCTATCGATCTATCTTGATAACGGAAAATTCATGCTCTAAGATGAGGAGTGATTCTGCCGAGCCTAAACCTCCTAACCATAAGTACGTGCAATCCTACCTTCCAGCAGCGATTAACTCGTATTATGGCAGCGTTACGCGCGCAATCCTAATTCCTAAGTCGATTAACCGACCGGTCAGATTCTTATTAATCGAACTTAACCTACAATTCAACAGTTCTGGATTCACACTTTAACCTTTCAGCAAAATACGAATTCCTATGTTACTGAGCGTGCAACACTAGTATAAGCATTTACGATGTTGATTATAGAACCGAATATCAGACAAATACGATAGATCTAAGCATTAACGCAAAACTTGTGCATCCGTTACAAATCCGATATCCCTACCCGTAGTTGGGAATCTACTCACTCATGAAGTTTGCTAACAAAGGAAATAACACAACCCTAAACATGATATAACCTAGAAAATCCGATGCCTCGATCTTCCTTATTGTCTTACCGATGTATGGATTGATGATTCTCTCCTTCTCCAGCGTCTCCCGAGCCTTTCCTGATGATTTCCAAGCCTTTCTTTGCCCTAGCCGTCACCCCCTTGTGTCTAGATCTACTCCTCCCACTTAATTTGCACGTTCAAACTCTAAATCTAGGTTGTTGCAAGAAAGGCGGCCCGTTCGGGTACACGATTTACCCGGTCGTGCAGAGCCCAGTCCGATCGTGTGGTTCATCCTGCCCGATCGGGCGATGCTCCCCGATCGCGTGTTCTAACAGCCCGAGTCGTGTAAACTCTCGGGGATTTTCAGGACTAATTGCCGCCCGAGCGGGTATCATGTTGTCGCCTGATCGGGTATGGTTACCTGATCATGTTGCCTTCGTGTCCGGGTCGTGTAAAGTGTTGTAATTAACCCCGTAGCTTTTGCCCGAACGGGTAGACCTTAGTGCCCGAGCGGGCACTCTTCATTTCATGTTTTTGCTCTTTTCCGCTCGATGCTCGGGTGTTCTATTAAGTTCCGTGGCTTGAATTTGGCTCCGAGTAGATTGTATCTTCAATTTGAGTGGTTTGATTCAGGAATTTACCTTTTTACGCTCGTTTAGGTCTTGTCACCTTAAAACCTGAAAACCAATAAAAAGGACGTATATAAAGAATAATGGTATCAGAATTGTAACTCGTGCTAAGAAATATATGCGAAAATGATACAAATACCTAACCTAAAACTAATACACTTTACGTGTTATCATATATATATATATATATATATATATAAATTTATGGCACTCTAGTTTGACCCAACATTTACATATGCATTAACTAAATGTTAGATCCATTTAAAACTTAAAAACTTAATTTTAAACCCGAAATAAAAGTTTGTAACTAAAATTTATAAACTAAACAATTTAAAATAATCCACAATGAAAATTACATAAAATTTTAATATTATAGAATAATATAAATTATTAAATATTTAATGTTAAACTTTTATGTAATTTTGTCATAGATTATTATAAATTATTTAGATTAGGATTCTTGGGTTAAAACTATTATTTTTAGGTTTTAAAATTGAGTTTTATAGTTTTAATATGATTAAAAGATTTTTAACATGATAAATTTTGACGAAATTCAAATAGTTTAAAAGAAAATAAGATTATAGTTATGTTTTAAAGATAAAATCAGATGATAATCAAAATAAAAAGGATAATCAGATTACAGAATATTCTCGAATGAAAAATAGGTTTATAGCTAAAAGTTAAATAAAAAATCTGATGAAGACCAATTTGGAAAATAAATAAACAATCTGATGAAGGCCAAATTCTAGAAGAAAACCGAATCATAACTTTTAAGATGGAAAAATAAATTGATTACCCAATATATAGATATATGTTTTAGATTCTCGGTCTTGCCTTTAAAATTTGATGAGGGCTAACTTCAAAAATACTTTTATAGCACTAAAACACTTCAAAATATCATACTCAAAAAAAAATTTAATTTCAAAAATATCCTTATAAATGTTTATATTCCCAAAAAACCCCTACGATCCTACGACTCAGATCGACCCAGCGATCCAGTTCGACCCTGCGACCCTTGTCCTTCTGCGAACATTGGACCCCTGCGACCCTTGTCCCTCTGCGACCCTTGGACCCCTACGACCCTTGTCCCTCTGCGACCTTTGGAACCCTACGACCCTTGTTCCTCTGCGACCCTTGGACCCCTGCGACCCTTGTCCCTGTACGACTCTTGTCCAATAATACTCAAAAATAGCGATACTAACAATATAGTCAAAATAATTTATCATTTACAAATAATATGAATAATTTTAAAAAAATTACAATATACAAAGTTGAATTATCCATTCCCAAAATTATATTACAAATAAACTGTTAAAAAAAAGAACAATGTACCAAATTGCATTTTCCATAATCAACGAGTAAACATTTTTTTGACCCTTGGACCATGCGACCCTTTTCCCCCTCCGACCCTTGTCTCCCTTCGACCCTTGTACCTCTGCGACCACTTGGACCACTGCGACGCTTATCTCCCTTCGATCCTCGTACCTCTGCGACCCTTGTACCTCTACGACCCTTTGTCCCTCTGCGACCCTTTGTCCCTCTGCGACCCTTGGACCCCTGCGCCTTTGTCTCCCTCGCAGGGTCAAGGGTCGCAGGGTCAAGGGTCGAACGGGTAAAAGGTCTGCAAGGGACAAATGGTGCGACCCTTGTACATCTGCGACGATGGACCCCTGCAACCCTTTACGCTTTATTATTTACAAATAATATGAATACCTTTTTAAAAAATTACAATGTACAAAGTTGAATTATCCATTCCCAAAAGTATGTTACAAATAAACTGTTAAAAAAAGAACAAGTTGAATCAACGAGTAAACATCTTTTTAGACCCTTGGACCGTGCGACCCTTGTACCCTCTGCGACCCTTGGTCCCTCTGCGACCCTTGTCTCCCTTCGCCCCTTGGTCCGTGCGACCCTTGTACCCTCTGCGACCCTTGGACCCTCTGCAACCCTTATCTCCCTTCGACCCTTGTCTCCCTTCGACCCTTGTACCTCTGCGACCCTTGTACCTCTACGACCCTTTGTCCCTCTAGAAACTTTGTCCCTCTGTGACCCTTGGACCCCTGCGCCTTTGTCTCCCTCACAGGGTCAAGGGTCGTAGGGTCAAGGGTCAAACGAGTAAAAGGTTTGCAAGGGAAAAATGGTGCGACCCTTGTACATCTGCGACGATGGACCCCTGCAACCCTTTACGCTTTATTATTTACAAAATATATGAATACCTTTTTAAAAAATTACAATGTACAAAGTTGAATTATCCATTCCCAAAAGTATGTTACAAATAAACTGTTAAAAAAAGAACAAGTTGAATCAACGAGTAAACATTTTTTAGACCCTTGGACCGTGCGACCCTTGTACCCTCTGCAACCCTTGGTCCCTCTGCGACCCTTATCTCCCTTCACCCCTTGGTCCGTGCGACCCTTGTACCCTCTGCGACCCTTGGACCCTCTGCAACCTTTATCTCCCTTCGACCCTTGTCTCCCTTCGACCCTTGTCTCCCTTCGACCCTTGTCTCCCTTCGACCCTTGTCTCCCTTCGACCCTTGTACCTATGCGACCCTTTGTCCCCTGCGACCCTTGGACCCTCTGCGACCCTTATTACAATAACAGTAAATCCACAAAAACATCTATACTTATACTAACACATTCTATTGAATAATAGTAAAAAAACCAACCAAATACAAACATGAATTTTGTTTTTCAAATGAGGTTCAAAGCAATCAAAATACAACGGAATTCAATCTATGAAGATCATAGGGGCAAGCAGTAGACAAAGTACATCATTAAGAATGGTGTCCAGTTCGACTTTGAGGGTACAACCCACGTTAAAGCCATTATCGTGAAAAAACTTTGTCCAACCCCTAGTGATGCTAGCGCCACCGCATTTCACGGGCCTTAGATCTGCCTTCCAAATTTCTGTGTAATTGGTTATCAGCTCAACCTTACATCGTCTACCACAAAGACCATTCAACCTCGCAAACTCTATTGGAAGTGTATGCGATAACCGAATAAATTTACAACAACGCCAAACTAATACATATACGGCATGATTTGATGAATCGAATAAATCGGTTTGAGTTCACTTACCACTGCATCTACGACCAGATTTAAACGCGTGACTGGTACTGTAAAAATCCTCTCACTAGAAGAAGATGACCCTGACATCGAATCGCCATCACCAGTCGTTTGCATTTTCGGCAAGATGATGATGATGATGATGAAAGTTAGAGAGAGAGAGTGTGTGTCGTTATTAGAATAAAGGAAACGACTGGAATACGAAAAGAAATGACCCTGACATCGAATCGCCGTCAGATGGAATTCGAAAAGTTTTTTCAAATTTTGGTGAAAAGTTCGGCAGGAATTCTGGTCGAAATGAAAAAATGTCAAAAACCAATCAAATGAGGGTCGCATGAGAGTCGCATGGGTCGTACAAGGGTCATATGTGGTCGCGTGAGTCGTACAAGGGTCATATGTGGTCGCATTAGACTTCCATGGGTCATATGTGGTCGCATGAGTCGCATAGGTCACATGAGTCGTCCATGGGTCATATGTGGTCATATAGGGTCGCATGAGTCGTCCATGGGTCATATGTGGTCATATAGGGTCGCATGAGTCGTACAAGGGTTATGTGTGGTCGCATTAGACGTCCATGGGTCATGTTTGGTCGCATGAGTCGTCCATGGGTCATATGTGGTCGCATGAGTCGTACAAGGGCCATATGTGTTCGCATGCGTCGGATGGGTTCCCGTTTAAACCTGATTCTAATTTAATCCGATCTAGCGTCGTATAACGGGTCATATTGGGTCATAATCTTACGAACAATAGATGCAAAATAAGACATTTTCAACGTTTGAATATTTATTACATAAGGTCTCTAAGGTTACAAAGGTCACAAAAGTTACATAAGGTTACATAAGGTATCAAAGGTCACAACGGTTAAAAAAGGCAAAAAGAAGTTCTAGAAAAAAAGGCAAGAAAAAGGTTGAAGGAAAAAAAGGAAAAAAGAAGTTCAAGATAAAAACGGAAAGAAAAAAAGGTCAAATTTGCTGAGTTTAAAGACACATCGCAGCCCTTCCCCGCAAGAAGAGTCGTGTGTGACTCAACGCCTTCTCCAATTTGACCTCCAACCGTGACCTTAGGTAAGGCGGATACAGCTTGATGTCTGAGTCTGCCGATTACCAAGATCTTATGTAGTGCAGATACATCACAAAGTCCTCCATCCACGTTATAAGTACTTGTGTGTATCTGCATAGAGATCGAGTCCGATGATTACCAAGACATTGAGTAACAAATAGACAGCACGATGCCCTGGGTCGACCATGTGACCTTAACAGTCACAAAGGTAACAAGGATTTTTCAGAGAATTTAGGGTTAGATGTTAGAAATCGCCCTTTTGAGAGAATGAAAGACTCGAAACAAGAGATGATTTGGTGCTTGTTGTAGCTTTTCGGTTTTTCCTCCTCTATTTATAAACTCATATTTAA
>CM071867.1:38036365-38064685 GCA_036759665.1 Gynandropsis gynandra
GAAGAAGAGATGATTGCTTGTTGTAGCTTTTCGGTTTTTCCTCCTCTATTTATAAACTCATATTTAATGGAAAATAAATGGACTCCTAAAATTCCAGAAAGACACTAAATACAAAGAATGATCAAGGTGCATGTATTGACCACATTAAAGACCCTTTTAATATAGGTATTGAATGTGGCATTGGTAAAAAGCATAGCTAGCACCTGGAAAAAGCAGTAGTCTGACATTGAAAAGACTAGTCGAAAGGGTCGAAATGGACAAATAGGTCGTAAGGGTCGGAAGGATCGCAATGGTCGGAAGGGTCGAAATGTAAAAATGGGTCGCAAGGGTACCAAATGTTTACAATATTTGAATAAAATGTTAAATGTATTGTTTAATCATCCGCCGAGTTCTTAAAACACTACTATCACTTTTGAAACACATGCACTGGTTATACACAACTCAACTAGGTACACATGGGTCATAATCTGTTTTAACCGTTGTTTGACGTTGTAAATGTATTGTTTTGATTGGTTTTGTCATTTTATCATCATAAACCCGTAAATTAGTCGATTTCGCATATATTCATCAATATATCCAACCATGCGACCCATACGACCCATGCGACCCTCATTTGGAATTAATTAGTTTGACGTTGTAAATGTATTGTTTTGATTGTTGTTTGTCATTTTATCATCCTAAACCCATAAATTCCTCGAGTTTGCAATCTATTCATCAATATATGCCACCTTGCGAACCTTTGACCCGTTCGACACTTGACCCTTGACCCTGCGACCCTGTTACCTGTTCAACTCTTTTACCCCTGCGACCCATGTGACCGTGTGGTCATGTCTTTTCGAATTCCATCTAACGTCGATTCGATGTCATGT
This sequence comes from Gynandropsis gynandra, assembly GCA_036759665.1. Classification (NCBI taxonomy): domain Eukaryota; kingdom Viridiplantae; phylum Streptophyta; class Magnoliopsida; order Brassicales; family Cleomaceae; genus Gynandropsis; species Gynandropsis gynandra. The sequence goes on from CM071867.1 coordinate 38,037,235, forward strand.
CTTTTCGAATTCCAGCCGTTTCCTTTTTTCCAATCCATTTTTTCCTCTCATCATCTTCCATCCATTTTTTTCCGAAAATGCCAAATTTCCCTCCTTTCTTCTAAGAGATTCTTGTGCAGCATCTGTACTACCTAGTAATCTTCTTTAAAACTCTCTATCAGTATGTTACATGTAGAGAATGTACAGATTTGACTTTGTTTTTCGTTTTTTGTTACAGGAAATTCTGAAGATCTTCTTCGATGAGTATATTTACGGGAATACGAGGGACAACAACATGTCAACGATTAAATCGAATGCATCTAACAGAACATGGTAAGTCAAGTTGGTTGGCTCCGAATTCACTGATGGATGGACAGATTTCTACAACGACCAAAACATTCGTATTGGGGATTTCTTACTTTTCCGTCACGAAGGTGACATGGTCTTTAACGTCACCAGAGCCACTCTTGATGAGAGGGTTTTCATTGTACCTCGACTGAGCTATATTGGGTCGCGTGTGTTACATAATCAATGTAACTAACCAAGTAAGTACGTCACTTGAGATCGCATAGGGCGCATGGGTCGCAAGGGTCGCATAGGTCGCATGGGTTGCATGGGTCGCATTGGTCGCATGGGTCGCATTGGTCGCATGGGTCGCATTGGTAGCATTGATCGCATGGGGAGAATGGGTCGCATAGGTCACATTGGTCGCCATATGTTTAATGAGGTAAATTTTATGCAGGTGCTGGACCTTTATCAAAGGAGTCTGCGCCATATGTTGAACCTCCGCCGGCAAAAAGAGCAAGAACAATGCGAGGGAGAGGGCGAAAGAAAGATGCTGGTGGATTCCAAGAACCCGAAAAGAAGGTTGTTCAAGAACCCTAAAAAACGGTGGTTCAAGAACCTGAAGAGGAAGAGGAGTTTGTGTGGATTTCCAAGGGATTAATAAAGGGCTTGGTAACCCGATCTCCTACGTTCGTTGACGCTAGCATCGAGGAGTTTATTGTTTATTGTTGATGAGAGGGTTTTCATTGTACCAGTCATTGTTTGTGTCGAGGAGTTTATTGTTTCTTTTGTGAGTAATATGTATGGATTCGATTCTCTCTTTATGAAAACGAGTCTTTTATTGATGTAGCCGCACGGTTGCACTAGGTCAATATAAGACTCTTTTATTGAAAACGAGTCTAAACGATTCATATTCATTGAAATGTCAAATGAACGCAATGAGTGACTGGGTCACAGAGTCGCACGGTCGCAGTGGGTCATAGAGTCGCAATGTCGCACTGTTGCACTGGGTCACAGAGTCGCAGTATTGCACTGGGTCATAGAGTCGCACGGTCGCAGTGGATCACAAAGTCTCATCAAGGGGTCAAAGGGATCAAAGGTCAAAGGGTCGCAAGGGTCCAAGGGTCGCAGGGCTAAAAGGGTCGCAGAAGTAAAGGGGTCGTAAAGGGGTCACAGGGTTGCAAGGGTCAAAGAGTCGCAGGGGTTCAATGGTCGCAGAGGTACAAGGGTCGCAGAGGTACAAGAGTCCCAATGGGGTACAAGGGTCGCAGAGGTACAAGGGTCGCAGAGGGGTCAAAGGGTTGCAGGGGTACAAGGGTCGTAGAGGTACAAGGGCCGCAGAGGGGTCAAAGGGTCGCAAGGGTACAAGGGCCGAAGAGGTACAAGGGTCGCAGAGGTACAAGGGTCACACGGTCGCACTAGGTCAGTGAGTCTCATCGAGTCGCACGATCGCACTGGGTCATAGAGTCTCATCGAGTCGCATGGTCGCACTGGGTCACAGAGTCTCATCGAGTCACATGGTCGCACTGGATCACAGAGTCTCATCGAGTCACACGGTCGCACTGGGTCACAGAGTCTCATCGATTCACACGGTCGCACTGGGTCACAGAATTTACCCTTTTTATGTTTTTGTTATAGGTGTAATGGATTCGGTGGATGGGAAATCACACTGATTTATTTTTTGTATGATGGTGAATGGAAAAACCAAATGGAGAATCTGAATGGGTTGGTAGAGTTCAGGGAAACCATACAGTATTTTCTATTGTCTGTCGGTTTGTCTGACATACTAGCAACCGATTGATGAGTTATGTGCAGAGATGATGGTGAGAAATATACAACAAAGTTGAAGTTAATCTATTTTCCCAATATTTATGAAAATAGGAAGCCGACATATATAATGAATGACAAGCATTTTATTTATTATATGTTCGATCGCATAAGAGGAGTTCGACCACTGTTGTATGTGGAGATAGAATCGGCAAGTGTGAAGTGTGAAATCGAAATTGAGAGAGAAATTGAGCCTCTAATTCCTTCTTTTGGAAGCATTGCTAAAGAAGGTGAGGATGGAGATGTTTTAGATTATGATTGTAAAGGATATACATGTAAAAAGGGCATAAACGTAATTTTTGTAATTAGGTTTAATCTTGTAATTAGGTCTAATATTCTCTTTTGTACATATAGCCGTTTAGGCTCTTTATAATGAATTTATTCAGAATTCAAATTATCATGGTATCAGAGCCGATTAGGCCTAACGACAACCCTAACCCTAAATTTTAAATTTCTCGGCCGGCCCTCCTCCTCTTCAAACCGCCGCCGCCGCTCCTCCTCCTCCTCCGCGGCCACCGTTCATCCTCTTTTTCTCCTCCCTTTCCGTCGTTCCACTCCTCACAAAAAGCCTCCAACCCAGAATCTTACGCATCTCCCTGGCCGTAATCCTCGCCTCGTGCCTCCCTGGCCGTCGTTCTTGCCTCGCGGCGCAGGCATCTCCGATCAGCTCGCCCCGCCGCACATCCGCTCAGCACTCTTCTCACGGTCAACATGACCAACATTACCAAGCTGACGCCCACCAACTTCCTCACCTGGAATGTTCAGATTCGAGCCCTCCTTGAAGGACACAATCTCCAATGCTTCATCGAGGACAATTCCATTGTTCCTCCGGCCAAGATCCACCGTGATGGTGTGTCCGTTGACAACCCTAATTTCCAGCCATGGAATCAACAAGATCGTCTCCTCTTCTCAGCCCTCTTTGGAGCCATATCGGACTCCCTTCAGCCTCTTATTGCACGCGCCCCTTCCACCTACGAGGCATGGAAGACACTTGCCAACACCTATGGCAAAGCGTCTCGCGGCCATCTTCTTCAATTTCGTGACAAAATCAAACGGTGCTCCAAGGGATCTCAATCGATTGATGAATACTTGCGCGCAATCACGACCACTGCTGATGAACTTGCCCTCTTAGGGAAACCGCTGGATCATGAAGTACGGATGTAATCCGAGCGAAAGATACTGCTGCATCCGTTGAAGAAGTTCATGAAAGCTTCTAAATCATGAGGCCAAATTGGCTACTGCTGAGCCGCATCCTCTCTTGCTCGTTGCTCCCATCACAGCCAACCCCACGGCCGCACGCTCACAGAATTGGTCCCGTCCGAATTCTCGCTCGTCCAGCCAATCCAATTGGTCTCGCCGTCCTCGTCAGCGTTCACCAACACGCCGTGGCTATCAAGGCCGGTGTCAAGCGTGTGGTGTTCATGGCCACAAGGTTCAACACTGTCCGCGCTTCCGTCTTTTCTTCTCACCCGGTATACTTGAGAACCCGTCGATGCAACCATGGGAGAATTCTTCACCGAATTGGCAGCCACGCCCGCAAGCTCATCATGCCGTTGCCTCTCCCTATGATGCAACCTCATGGCTCCCGGATAGTGGAGCGTCTCATCACATTACGTCAGACCTCTCCAACCTTGCCATTCACTCTCCTTACCGCAGAAGCGAGGATGTAGTTGTCGGTGATGGCAACTGTTTATCCATCACACACACGGGTTCTATGTGTGCCTAAGATATGCAAGAATCTGATTACAGTTCATCAGTTGTGCAAAAATAATGACGTATCCGTTGAATTTTCTCCGTATGATTTTCAGGTGAAGGATCTCAGCACGGGGGCACAACTTCTGAAAGGAAGCACTAAAGATGGAATTTATGAGTGGCCCGTCCAATCTAGTACCCCGTCTCCTTTTCATGCATTTCATAGTGTCAAGACCACTTCGTCCGAGTGGCATTCTCGTTTAGGTCATCCGTCGTCTTTCATTTTGAATAAAGTTATCAAAACTTTTGATTTACCATTGTCTCGGGATTCCCCTCATGTGTTTTGCAATGCTTGTTGTCGTAATAAAAGCCACAAATTGTCATTTTCAACTTCCACTCTTATCACTTCTCGTCCACTTGAAGTGATCTTTTCCGATGTTTGGACATCTCTTATTTATTCCATTGATGGTTTTAAATATATGTCATATTCGTAGATCACTTTACACGTTATTCATGGCTGTATCCACTCAAAACCAAATCCCAAGTCCGTGACACATTCATACAATTTAAATCACTTGTTGAAAACAAATTCAAAAAACGCATTTCAACACTTTATTCCCATAACGGAGGTGAATTCATTGCCTTGAATTCTTTTCTATCCTCTAATGGCATTTCTCATTACACATCTCCACCACATACTCCCGAACACAATGGCATCTCTGAAGACGACATAGGCACATCGTAGAAACCGGTCTTTCTCTTCTCACGCATTCCTCCATGCCCTTATCCTATTGGTCTTATGCATTTTCCGCAGCGGTTTATCTCATTAACCGCCTCCCGACACCTACTCTTAGTATGTCCTCCCCTTACGAGTGTCTATTCCAACAACCACCAAACTACACTAAGCTTCGCGTCTTTGGATGTCGATGTTACCCATGGTTACGTCCTTATACAGCAAACAAGTTAGAACCCAAGTCTGATCCATGTGTCTTCCTAGGGTACTCATCCACCCAAAGTGCGTACGTTTGTCTTGACCCTCTTAGGTCGCGTATATTTGTCTCACGTCATGTTCAATTCTTTTAGTCTATCTATCCCTTTGCCGATCCTACCAAATTCTTTCCACAAACCAAAATGCCAAACAACGTTGTCCACCCTCAACCTAGCGTCAGTCCTACACCATCCTTCACGCCGCCGCTCATTGCTCCATTGTCGTCTCAGCCCCTAAGCTCGGATCCTTCGCCGCCGCAACCCTCGGATATTGTCTCTCGGTCTCCGACTCCTCCAGATGTTGCGCCACCAACATCATCCCAGTCTCCTGAGCTCATCATCTTGGACGTGCCACCACAACGTCCTAGAACCAATTCTCACCCGATGCTTACTCGTTCAAAGAGTAATATTACTAAGAACAATAACCGATCTGCTCTTGTTTCTCAGGTAGAAAGTGAACCGGCCAATATCACTCAAGCCTTAAAGGATCCTAGATGGCGTGAAGCAATGAATGCAGAGTTACAAGCCTTACATAGCAATCAAACATGGCAGCTTGTTCCAGCCACTCAAGCAAAGAATATTGTTGGTTTCCAATGGGTGTTTCGCATCAAACGAAAACAAGATGGATCTGTTGAATGATTCAAAGCTCGACTTGTTGCAAAGAAACAAGACGGATATGTAGAAAGATTCAAAGCTCGACTTGTTGCAAAGGGGTTTCATCAAAGACCTGGCATCGACTATCATGAGACATTCAGCTCGGTTGTAAAGCCTACCACCATCCGTGTCATATTGAGTATTGCTGCTCCCGCGGATGGTCTCTATGACAACTTGATGTCAATAATGCCTTTCTTCAAGGCCGTATTTCGGAGGAGGTATACATGTCTCAACCCTCGGGTTTCATTGATCAAACTCAACCTCATCATGTGTGCAGACTTCAACGAGCAATCTACGGGCTTAAACAAGCCCCTCGAGCATGGTATTCGGAGCTTCGCACATTTCTCCTAGCTCGTGGTTTCACAAACTCTCTGGCGGACACCTCCTTGTTTATTCTCAACACAACCGCGCTACAACTGTATGTCTTGATCTATGTTGATGATATTGTTGTTACAGGCAATTCCGCATCACGGGTACATCAGTTCATTGATGCCCTAGCTGCACGTTTCTCCATCAAAGACTTGGGCCACCTATCATTCTTTCTCGGGGTAGAAGCAACGCGGACATCTGATGATCTACTTTTGACTCAACAAACGTACATCAATGATCTTCTCCATCACTGTCTCATGCATGAATCCAAGCCGGTTCCTACACCCATGCCGTCCACATCACGTATGACACTTGACGCCGGTACTTCACTCTCCAATCCAACGGAATACCAGTCCATTGTTGGAGGACTTTAATACCTCTCTCTCACACGAACGGACGTAAGCTTCGTTGTCAACAAGCTGTCCCAATTCATGCATGCTCCCACGGATGTTCATTGGTAAGCCGTTAAAAGAGTCTTATCCGCGCACAACACCCTCTCCTTACATGCCTTTACCGATGTAGACCGGGCTGGAGATTCTCATGATCTCAAGTCCACCGGAGCGTATCTTCTCTTCCTTGGTGCGCATCCTATTTCCTGGTCGTCTAAGAAGCAATCTGGACTCTCCCGTTCGTCTACTGAGGCTGAATACCGATCTATTGCGTCCACAACCGCAGAGGTCCTCTGGGTCATCGCCTTACTATCTGAGCTTGGAATCACGTTATCATCACCACCCACCATCTACTGCGACAACATTGGAGCAACATTTCTAAGTGCTAAGCCGGTTTTCCACTTTCAGATGAAACACTTGGCTCTCGACTATCTCTTCGTTCGCGGCCTGGTTGAGTCGAACACTCTTCAGGTCACTCATGTTCGAGCCGCTGATCAGCTTGCAGACATTCTCACGAAGCCTCTCCCGAGACTACCATTCGAGGTCTTATGCTCCAAGATTGGACTCACCATGGGTGCTCCATGTTGAGTGGGCGTGTAAAGGATATACATGTAAAAAGGGCATAAACATAATTTTTGTAATTAGGTTTAATCTTGTAATTAGGTCTAATGTTCTCTTTAGTACATATAGCCGTTTAGGCTCTTTCTAATGAATTTATTCAGAATTCAAATTATCAATGATGACGGTGTTATTGTAGATCCAAATACCAAAAGTAGAGTTGGGAGTAATTCGACTCAAACAATAAATATTTTGGATTCGGATAATTCTGATAGTGAACATACAAGCGGGTTAAGAGAAGATGGTGGGTGTGCCATGAATGTGGTAGTTGATGAAGTTTTTTGTGGAAGTAATAAAGTTGATTCTAATGTGCCAACAGAGCATAAGTATAATGATGGTGAGAACAACTTCGAAATGGTACTTCACGAGAAAGGCAGACAATGAAAATAATGTCTTCGAGTTCGAAGATGGATTGTATCTTAAAATTGGGCAAGAGTTGATAGCAAGAAGGATCTAAAGGCATTTGTAAGGAAGGGTTCAATTGAAGCTTGTTTTAGATATACAACATTGAGATCTGATTTGAAGCTGTGGGAAATACGATGCAATTTTGTCAGAAGTGGTTGTAAATGGAAATTACGCGTGGCAGCAATTCCGAATTCTAAACGGTATAGTGTGAGAACACACCATTCCATTCATAATTGTTCACCTGTATCTAAATGGACCGAAGCTACAAAGGGTACTACGCAATTTGTTAAGGATTATTTGAATGAGGAATACGCTAGGAATTATGAAACACCTCCAGCAAAAGAATTGATGGCTCGTATAAAAGCATTGTAATGTGCCAATGTATCGTATTTGATGGCATTAAGAGGCACATGCGGTGCTCAAAAGGAGATTTGTGGTGATGACTTTGAACATTATAGGAGGATTCCAGGGTGGTTGCATAGGGTGGAAAGAGGTGATAACGGACGGACGTGATGTCATTATTATATTTGATCGCCATAAAAGCTTGATCAAAGCACTCAAACAAGTTTATAAACAAGCTGATCATGATTTTTATGAGCGTCATATATCGTAAAATATAAAAAGCTACGTCAATAAAGGCCATGGTAGAAAGACTGCAAAAGGTGATATTGTGGCGGAAATGTTTTTCAAATGTGCAGCAGCATACCCAATGAATGAATTTGAAGTGCTTTTGAATGATTTGAAGACCAGATACAAAAATGACTTTTGTGACTATTGTGCCTCTGCGACCTCTTGTACCCCTTTGCGACCCTTGCACCTCTGTCACCCTTGTACCTCTCTGCGACCCTTGCACCTCTGCGAGCCTTGTACCCCTCTACGACCCTTGTACCTCTGCGACCCTTGTGCCTCTACGACTCTTGTACCTCTGCAACCCTTGTGCCTCTGCGACCCTTGTACCTCTGCGGCCCTTGTACCCCTTTGAGACCCTTGTACCCCTCTGTAACCCTTGTACCTCTGCAACCCTTGTACCCCTTTGCCACCCCCTTACCCCCTACGACCCTTGTACCCCTCTATTACCCCCTTACTTCTGCGACCCTTGTACCCCTGCGACCCTTGTACCTCTGCCACCCTTGTGTCTGTTGTGACCTTTGTGGACATTTTTTACCTTTGTGACCTTTGCACAGGTATCCTAATGTTGCAAAGTATTTGGAGAAAGAGGAACTTGATCCCTTTAAGTGGGCAAGATGCAAATTTAAGGGGAAAGGTACAACTTATTAACCATTAATGGCGCCAAGTCAATAAATTCAACGTTGAAGAAGTCAAAAAGTTTACGATCCTAGGGCTTTTAGATATTTGTTTGGGAAAGATAGTGGAATGATTCAATAGGTATATGTTGGAAGCAGCTACCGGTGATGATTCTCAAAAGTTAACACCTTACGTTGAGAAAACGTTACATAAAAGGTTTGGATAGGCATCCAAGTATGATATTATTGAATTGAACAGTCTGAGTGATAAGTATGAGGTGAGAAATGAGATGGGTAGAAGATTTGTAGTGAGTCTTCAAAAAAGAATGTGAGACTGCAAAATGTTTGATGTGGATAAGTATCCATGCAGTCACGCAATTGCGGCAGCACATAAGGTTGGTAAAGGTCACAAGATAACAGAACTATGTTCAACATACTACCTCCGGGAGACATGGAATTTGGCTTACCGAGAACCCGTGTATCTGACTCCTGATTGCAGCGACTTCATCAATATACTGAAGTTATGGTTATACCTCCTATGCTGGATGAGAAAGGCAAAGCGAGAGGCTTAAGGAGAATCGTTATCCTGGACCCGGTGAGGCTCGGAGAAATACCCTATCTTCATTGAGACAAACCCATCTTCGTCGAGACAAACCCCATCTTCAAATGACAACATCACTGACAGTGTTTAGAACGTGACAACCGAGACAACGCCGACTTAAAAAAAAAAGAAAGGTTTTTTAGTGTGTAATATTATATTATTTTTATTATTTTCATTTAACCTTTTGTGACTTTCATCATTATACTTTGATAATTCTTCATTATAATTTGATCCATGCAACCCTTGCGAACATTGCGAACATTGCGACCATTGCGACCATTGTGATCCTTGTGATCGTTTCGACTTTTTTGACCCATGCGACCCTTACGGCCATTGCGACCATTGCGACCCTTGCGACCAATGTGGCCATGACCCTTGCAACCCTTGTGAATAGTCTTTTCGATGTTAGACTACTAAAATTTCCAATGCAAGCTATATTAATTGTGAAAGTCTTTTCCATGGAGTATCGTGCCAATGGCTACGGATGACAGACTACTGGCTTTTCTAGTGCTAGCTATGCTTTTTATTTTACCAATGTCACACTCAAGACCATTACGACACGTATCTATTACCCCTTTATTAAAAGGTTCATTACATTCTCTAAGTCTCACCATAACACCCATTTGAGATGAGAATGAATCGGGAGAATCCCATCTCTCTCCTCTCTTCATCTAAGTCTCTAACCCTAAATTCTCTTAAAAATATTTGTTACCTTTGTGACCTTTCTAACCTTCATCACGAAGGTAACATGGTGGAAGCATGTCATCGTGTTGTCTATTTGTTACCCAAGGTCTTGGTAATCGTCAGACTCGCTCTCTATGCATATACACACAAGTGCTTACAACGATGGAGGACATTGTGCGGTATCTGCATTACATAAGATCTTGGTAATCAGCGGACTCAGACATCGTGTTGTATCCATGATACCTAAGGTCATGGTTGGAGGTCAACTTGGAGAAGGCGTTGAGTCACACACGACTCTCTTTACGGGGGAGAGCTCCAATGTGTCTCTAAACTCGGAAAATTTGACCTTTTTGACCTTTGAAACCTTATATAACTTTTTTCCCTTTTTCTTCAACATTTTTCTTTCCTTTTCTGTAACCTTTGTGACCTTTGAGACCTTATGTGATCTTTGTCAATCATTATGAATAAATCCATATTTAAACGTTGAAAATGCGTGAAATCAGTATTTAAATGTTCAATCGTAATTACGTGAAATCCGAAATGCGACCCTCAATTGGATTAAATTAGAATCAAGTTTAAACAGGAACCCATCCGACTCATGCAACCCAATATGACCCCTTATGCGAACCTCAATCGGATTAAATTAGAATCAAGTTTAAATAGGAACCCATCCGACTCATGCGACCCAATTGGACCCCTTGTGCGACCCTCTATTGGATTAAATTAGAATCAAGTTTAAACGGGAACCCATCCGACTCATGCGACCCAATATGAACCCTTGTGCAACTCTGAATTGGATTAAATGAGAATCGAGTTTAACCGGGAACCCATCTGACTCATGCGACCCAATATGACCCCTTGTGCGACTCAGCCGATCCATGCGACCTCATGCGACCACATATGACCCATGTGCAACTCATGCGACCCATGTGACTCGTGTGACTTGTCATTTTGCTGTCAAACTCCTGTTTTCCAACCCATGTGACTTGTTGTTTTGTTGTCAGACTCCTGTCTTACGACCCATGTGACCCTTCCGAACTATGTCTATAAGTTAACATCTACGTCTCTTCTCTTAGTATGCGTATCTAACCCCAATTTCTATGAAAAATCTTTTTTGTGACATGCGTGATGCAGGTGACCTGGTCGACGTAGGGAATCGTGTTGTCTATATGTTACTCAAGGTCTTGGTAATCGGCAGACTCGGTCTCTATACAATCATTAACGAGTTGCGGGGGTGACCTAGGTGACAGTTTTGGGTCACTCTTGAAATGTGACTGGAAAACGAACTACATGGCAGGATATAACTTCTGCACTGCAATACCAAACAAGAAAAAGCAGAAGACTGGAAGACGAAGTACATGGCAGGAGAAAACTCTCGGCTAATGGCCTATCTCATAGGTGTAATTAGAATTCGTGTAGAGTCTTTGATTGATGTTGTAAATGTATTTTTTTTATTTAGAATATTTGATCGACCCATGCAACCCTCAATTCACATCAATTAGTTTGACGTTGTAAATGTATTGTTTTGATTCATTTGTGTCGTTTTATCATTATAAACCCTTAAATTCGTCGAGTTCGCATCTATTGATCAATATATGCGACCATGCGACCCATGCGACCCTCAATTGAAATTAATTAGTTTTACTTTGTAAATGTATTTTTTTGATTGGTTTTTGACATTTTATCATTATAAACCCGTAAATTCATCGAGTTCGCATCTATTGATGCATACATGCGACCAAGCGACCCATGCCATTATCAATATGTAATTATCAATATATTTGACTTGTATATGTCTAATTTTGAATCAAATATAATATAAATAATATCGACATTTGAAAAAAATGAATTTTTTGAAATTTTCTTAAACTCATCCGACGAGTTCTTAAAACACTACTATCACTTTTGAAACACATGCATTGGTTATACACAACTCAACTAGATACACATGGGTCATAATCTGTTTAACCATTAATTGACGTTTTAAATGTATTATTTTGATTGGTTTTTGTTATTTTATCATTATAAACCCGTAAATTCTTTGAGTTTGCATCTATTGATCAATATATGCGACCAATCCACCCATGCGATCCTCAATTGGCATTAATTAGTTTGAATTTTTAAATGTATTGTTTTGATTGGTTTTTGTCATTTTATTATTATAAACCCATAAACTCGTCGAGTTCGCATCTATTGATCAATATATGCGACCAGCGACCCATGCGACCCTCAATTGGCATTAATTAGTTTGACGTTGTAAATCTATTGTTTTGAATGGTTTGTTGACATTTTATCATTATTTAACCAATAACTTCGTCGAGTTCGCATCTATTGATCCATATATGCGAATCATGCAACCCTCAATTTTGATTGGTTTTTGACATTTTATCATTTTCACTAAAATCCCATCAAACTTTTCACCAAAATTTGAAAAAAACATAATTGTGTGATCATGTCTTTTCGAATTCCATTTGACGGCGATTCGATGTCAGGGTAATGTCTTTTCGAATTGCAGCAATTTCCTTTTTTCAAAATAACGACACACACACTCTCTCTCTCTCTAACTCTCATCATCTTCCATCATTTTTTTCCGAAAATGCCACATTTCCCTCATTTCTTCATAGAGATTTTTCCGCGCTATCTAGAGAACTACATTGTAATCTTCTTCATCTGTCACTCTATCAGTATGTTACATGTAGAGAATGTACAAATTTGACTTTGTTTTTCGTTTTTTTATAGGACATCCCGAAGATCTTCTTCGATGAGTATATTCATGAGAAACGAGGGACAACAACACGGTAATTCTTAAATAAAATGCGTCTAAGACAACATGGAAAGTCAAGTTGGATGGCTCCAGATTCACTTATGGGTGGAAAGCTCCAACGACCTAAACTTACGTATTGGAGATTGCTTACTTTTTCGTCACGAAGGTGACATGGTCATTAACGTCAACATCGCCGCTCTTGCTCAGAGGATTTTCACGGTACCAGTCACTCGTTCAAATCTGGTCGTAGATGCATTGGTAAGTGACCTCAAACCGATTCATCATATTTAATTTGGTTATTGATTTGATTTTTATTCCTTTCTACTGATGTAACTTGGGTGATGTCGCGGACACTTCCGATAGGGTTTGCAAGGTCGAGAGGTATTTTCCATAGACGATGTAAGATACATCTGATGATGCATTACAGAATGGTGTGGTCGGCAGATTTAAGGCTCGTGAGACGTGGTGGCTCTACCATCGGAGGGGGTTGGAGAAAGTTTTGTCACGACCATGGACTAACCCAGGGTTGTTCCCTCGAAGTCGAACTGCATTCCAATGGAGCAACACCTCTGCTTCAGTTTTTCCCTCTACCGGAGCCTAACAATAACAGAGTTTGATTTCAGTGGTATTTTGATTGATGTGAACATCCTTTAAAACAACAACATTCCTTTGAACTTGAAGTTCATGTTTGTATTTGGTTGTTTTTTACAATTATTTAATAGCAAGTATTGTTAGTATCGCTGGTTGATCATATCGTTTTCATACGTATTTCTTGTACGATTTTAGAGATGTTTATGATATATATGCGATGCTTTATGTATGATTCCGTATCCGTTTTACTTGTTTTCGTGTTTTCATGTTCTTACAGGTTTTTATGCGTATTTGGTTCATTTTGGAGCTAAAGGACGTGCACGAAACAAAGTACCAACATCGAGGATCATCACGAGACAAGCGGGACGAGAATCGGCATGGAATAGTCAGTACCCGCGCGGGTAACTCCCTAGCCCGAGCGGGCATTTGTTACGGCGATTTTGGGCAGCAAATTGAGCACGAGTCGGGCGAGAAAACCCCCGCCCGGGGCATGAGCCCGAGCGGGCCGCACATGAGCCCGAGCGGGCAGGCCTTGTACCTGAGCAGACAACCCTTAAGCCCGAGCGGGCAGCCTCTTTTCCATCGCGTTCTTGTGCGATCTTCCGCGCCGTACCCTAGCTGGTCATTTTCTCTGCCCGCGCGGGTCGCGACCATCACCTGCAACTTAAAATAAGTTAATTTGACTAAAAACAAATAGAATTTTGTGGGGGACTCATACAAGAAGGAAAACGACTTTAAAGGAGGAAAGAGGGGCCAGAGATCGACATTCATTCATTCAGTATTCAGTTCTTGATCGAAGGAGAGAAGGAGAAGGTGCTTGCGAAGGAGACTTACGAGGAGCATTGGAGATCAACTTCACACTTCGGTTTCGTTTGGTTTTCATGTTCCTTAGACTTTCTATTTCTTTTACGTTTGTTTATGGACGCATGAGCGAGTAGTTTGTTTGTTCCCGTAACCACTTTTGATTTATCTTTGAATGCATCTTCCCGTTTTCGTTTATCTATTCTTTATCTGAGTGCTTAAATGACTTGTGTTTATAAAGGCCACGTAGATGCATGTGTTAGGGGTTAGGAGAAGGATCGAAAGGAGAATTCTAGTCCTAGAAGATCAGGTTTAGAACAACCGAGGTTAGGCCACGAAAGTAGGGTAGTAGCGGTTGAGGGTAAAATGGATGAATCACAGATCTTATGGGTTTAGTTAAAGGTGTCAGCCACGAAAGTAGGGGGCAGCTTGACTAGATCACGTGTCTATGCCTCGAGAGAGGGTATATATCATATTAGGATCGTCTACCTTAGATAACTTGACTGGGATTGCATGATAGATAGGTTGATTGTTGGTTTCGGTAGTCTTGTGGTTAAACTGGTTTCCTGGAACGTTTGTCTCATCGTTAAGAACTAGTTTATTTATTTCGTTTGTTTAGTATTACATTCTTAAAACCATATTTCATTCATTAGCAAGTTTGATTCACAGTTAGAGTTTAGGTTGTGTTACGTAGTCTCTGTGGGATCGACACCTGAAGTACTACACACGTGTCGTGCACTTGCGGGTAGTTTAGGTTATTTATTTAACTTTGAGAACGCATCAAGTTTTTGGCGCCGTTGCTGGGGACTATTGTCAACACGTCTTAGATTCGGACCTAGAGTCTTTCTTGTTTGTTTTTGTTTTGGTTTTCTTTTCTTTCGTTCTTTCTACATAAATCGTTCTTTATTTGTCCTTTGCAGAGCCTTCAGATTAACGAGAGATGGATAATCAGAACGGCAATCGACAGATGCAGCAACAGCAACTCGTGCCTCAACCGCGAGAACCACAGGCTCCTCCACCATGTCGCCTCAGAGATTACGTGGTGCTGAACATGAACAACGTCCAAACAGCCATAAGGATGCCTGCTGTTGCGAGAGAACAGTTTGAGATTAAGCCGGCAATGATCAACATGCTTTATCAGAAGCAATTCATGGGTGGAAATCACAAGGATCCCCATCAGCACCTTAGAGAATTCCTTGAGCTTTCCGGTACATTCAAGATACACGGAGTCTTAGAGGACGCGATGTTATTGCCTCTTTTCCCTTTCTCAATCGGGGGGAGAGCGAAAACTTGGCTGCAATCGCTCCCCGCTGGATCTATCACTACTTGGGATCAGCTCTGCACATTGTTCTTATCGCGTTTCTTTCCTCCGAGCAAGACGATTCAGATGCGGGGGGAAATCACAAAGTTCAGATGCAGAGATGGAGAAACTTTGTTTAAGGCGTGGGGTAGATTTAAGGATCTTCTACAGTTGTGTCCACACCATGGTCTCGAGCAGTGGTATGTTATCCAAACCTTTTACAATGGAATTTCAGATGAGCATCGAACAACATTGGATAACGCTGCTAGAGGATCATTTATGGATCTGAGCGTCGAGGAGGAAAACGAGCTGATCGATAACCTCGCCATGAACCACACCATGTGGTCAACATCGAGAGGTATGCCTAACAACACTCGTCGCCTATATGAGCCGAATCAGAGCAAAGCAATGGGAAATGCAGCGAACGCCATGTACTGCGTGAATTGTGGAGATACAGAACACGTGGCTTATCAATGCACGCTGCAAGAGAATATGGAACATATGAATTACGCCCAGCGGCAAGGAAACACGTACTTCGGGAATACCTACAACCCGAATTGGAGGAATCACACGAACTTGTCATACAGAACGACTCAACTGATGAAGTATTTGGGATTTCA
This sequence comes from Gynandropsis gynandra, assembly GCA_036759665.1. NCBI lineage: Eukaryota > Viridiplantae > Streptophyta > Magnoliopsida > Brassicales > Cleomaceae > Gynandropsis > Gynandropsis gynandra. Next base: position 38,053,045 of record CM071867.1, read on the forward strand.
GCAACCACAGCAGCCATGCCAGCACAATAACCAGCAATTCCAGCAAACTCAACAAGTTTCGCAAGCTCCTCAACCTCCTCAAGCCCCTTTGTCAAACATTGAGGTGGTATTGCTCGAATTTATTAAGGAGCAAAGGCAGCAAACATTAACACAAACCAAATTAAATGCGGATGTGGGGACAGCAATCAACGAGCTCAAAACTCAGATGGAATCTTTGAGCAATCATGTGAAGAGTTTAGAGAACTCCATAGCACAACAAGCTGCCTCATCCTCTCAGAATCCCGGATAGCTTCTAGGTAAACCCGAATTGAACCCGAGAGAGTACGTGAATGCTATTTCTATGTGCAGCGGTGATGTGGTTGAGAATTCGCCCTCCAATGAGCAAAACCATGCTGCTGGTACGTCCATGAGAAGAGGAAAAGGTAAGATTGCGATTATGGAAGGAGTTGAACCATATTTAGACAAACCATATGTTGCTCCACCGGCGTACAAACCTCCTATACTGTTTCCTCAACGGTTGGTCAGTAGTAAGAATGAAGAACGAGAGGGCAGATTCGTGGAGGGTCTCAAAAAGCTTGACATCAACATTCCATACGTGGAAGCCCTCCAAAAGATACCTAATCATGCCAAACTCATCAAAGAGTTACTTTCCAAAGAGAAGCATATCGAGGAGAACGAGACGGTAGCACTCACCGAGGAATGCAGCGCTATCCATCAAAACAAGCTGCCACCGAAGTTGAAGGACCCCGGATGCTTCTCCATTCCATGCACAATAGGTAATCTTGAAATTTAAAATGCTTTTTGTGATTTAGGGGCAAGCGTGAGCATCATGCCACACCCAGTTTTCGAGCGGATGGACTACGGGAATCTCAAACCTTCAAAGATCTCTCTACGCCTCGCGGATCGTTCGGTAAGATATCTGGTGGGAATTGTTGAAAACGTTCCCACAATTGTAGGTAAGCTTTGCATTCCCATTGATTTTGATGTACTTGAGATAAAGGAAGATGGTAGGATACCTATTATTCTTGGTAGGTCGTTCTTAGCTACTGCAGGTGCCTTGATAGACGTACAACAAGGGAAGCTTTCCTTACATGTCGGAGATGAGACGATCAAATTCAACCTGTCCAGCCCCATGAATGAACCCTTATCCAAGGAGTCTTGCCTTAGAGTTGATTCGCTGGACGCATTAGCAAAAGACACGCAAGATCGAGTAAGTCCTTCTGATCCTCTTGTACGATATTTAACACGAGTTTGGGATAATGCAGGATTTACGAACGAAGGAGCTGAGGTGTACACGAAATTCATGAGTGCTATTGAAGCACTAGGAGACGTCCCATGTGAGGAGATACCACACAATATGCATGCTGGTTTCGCAATGGAGAAGACGTCCAAACTTGAGCCCGAGCCACCTCCGTCTTCTTTTTGGTATGAGCACGTTCAATGCGATAAAATATATCCTGCTGTTATTAATACTAACTTGAGTGCAGATGAGATGAGAAAACAACCCACTCGCGCAAAGAAACGTAGGAGAGTGAGCTCTTCAACGTGTATGCACGGAAATTATACGAAAGACAGCCACGAACCTTCACCCGAAACTCAAAGAAGGCTGCACCCGCACTTGCACGAGGTAATGGAAAAAGACGTCATAAAACTTTTCAATGCAGGTATCATTAATCCAACCTCGGGCAGCAAACGAGTGAATCCCGTGCAAGACATGCCAAAGAAAGATGCATTGACTAACGAATGGCACGACAAAAGCACCCTACCTCATGCATTCCGACCAGGTGATTTAGTTCTACTTTTCAATTCTCGTCCTACGCTTTTCTCGGGCAACCTACTGTCTCGTTGGTCTGACCCTTTTCAGGTACGAGAAGTCTTCACACATGGAGACTTGGAACTATGGAGCGAGACGGGTGACACATTCAAAGCTAATTGACAACGGCTAAAGCTCTACCAAGCCGCTCAACCGATCGAAAGTGGAAACTCCATTTCCCTTTCCGATCCACCCGTCACGCACGCATGAGGAATGGAGACGTGAAAGCTTAAAGACGTTAAATAAGTGCTTTCTGGGAGACAACCCAGCTGCTTGCTTTTAGTTTTCTTAGTTTTTAGTTTGAGACTCGGTTATTCTTTTTCGTTTGAAAAAAAAAGAAAAAAAATATACCACCTCAAACGTGCGTCACTTCCCTTACCCTTCATCGGAGCTTCACGCCGAAGATGCCGTTCAATTCAAGTCTGGGGGAGCAGCTCACGTTTGTCAGGTGATTTCGTTTCATTTTCTTTTATTTTCCCTTTGACTTTGTAGTTTTTAGGTTATTTTTGTAGTTTCTAGTTTGTTTTTGTTTCGTGAGTCAGAGTCGTCCCAGGCACTTGTCCGGTGCCACGTTTTGAGATGAACCCTGAACCTAGGATGCTTAAGAAGTTAGCCTTTTCCATGAGATTTTGCACATTTGAGCTAGGTTTTTCCTAAGCGTTAGAGCTTATTATTCGGCTGAAAAACAATAGGTCGTAGTTCTTTGGGAATCCTAGCGTTGCTTGTGGGGGGTTTAGACGAGGTTTCTAGGCTAGTTTATCGTTTATTCTCTCTACTTCACTTTCTATGAGGATTACTATATCGTATGAGATCGAGCTTATTTGCATATTAAGAGCGCACACTAACACTCCGCTGTCGATAGAAATAATGCCTAAAACGCATGATCTAAAATCGATATGAGTGCATCGACTTTGATACTCTTTCGATTGCTCGTGTCTAAGTGGTGGATTGGCGATCATCTTTTTACGTCCTAAGGGCATGGCACAAATAAACCGCCGCCTACTCCGCTGCACTCTTAAACGAGATGCATGAGTATACTGTCATCGGTAGTTTGGGTCTAAGTAGAGGCTGGATCCCTTCAAATCCGACGTCCTATAAGCCTAGTGTGTATGCAAAGAAAAAGAAAAAAAAAAGAAAAAAAAGGAAACGAAAAAAGAAATCATACAAAAGAAAATAAAAAAAAGAGAAAAAAAGAAAAGAAAAGGAATAAAGAAAGAAAGAAGCTCGGAAAAGAAACAATTATACTCGGTTGTTCTAGGTTTAGCATTTTCTGAAGTCTTGTTTGGTGGAGAGAGTTACGGTGGCTTGTTTAGTTTTCCTTTGATTTACTTTCTCATGGGTAGCCTTGGTGAACCTAGGATGAAGACCGAAAACTTAATTAGGCCGAATTTGCTCTTGACGTGCTAGTTGATCGGTTAGGTTCGCTTTAGCGATACTTCTAGGAGAAGGGGGGATTCTCGGATTTTGCTTAGGGAGCAAACATTCAAGTCTGGGGAATTTTGATCATCTCGTTTTCATACGTATTTCGTGCACGATTTTAGAGATGTTTATGATATATATGTAATGCCTTACGTATGATTCCGTATCCGTTTTACTTGTTTTCGTGTTTTCATGTTCTTACAGGTTTTTTATGCGTATTCGTTCATTTTGGAGCTAAACAACGTGTACGAAACAAAGTACCAACATCGAGGATCATCACGGTACGAGAATCGGCATGGAATAGTCAGTACCCGCGCGGGTAACTCCCTAGCCCGAGCGGGCATTTGTTACGGCGATTTTGGGCAGCAAATTGAGCACGAGTCGGGCGAGAAAAACCCCGCCCAGGGCATGAGCCCGAGCGGGCAGCACATGAGACCGAGCGGGCAGGCCTTGTACCCGAGCGGGCACCCCTTGAGCCCGAGCGGGCAGCCTCTTTTCCATCGCGTTCTTGCGCGATCTTCCGCACCGTACCCGAGCGGGTCATTTTCTCTGCTCGTGCGGGTTGCGACCGTCACCTGCAACTTAAAATAAGTTAATTTGACTAAAAACAAATGGAAGTTTGTGGGGGACTCATACAAGAAGGAAAACGAATTTAAAGGAGGAAAGAGGGGCCAGAGATCGACATTCATTCAATCAGTTTTCAGTTCTTGATCGAAGGAGAGAAGGAGAAGGTGCTTGCGAAGGAGACTTACGAGGAGCATTGGAGATCAACTTCACACTTCGGTTTCGTTTGGTTTTCATGTTCCTTAGACTTTCTATTTTGTTTATGTTTGTTTACGGACGCATGAGCGAGTAGTTTGTTTGTTTTAGGAGAAGGGATTAGCCCATGGCTATCCCGGAACCACTTTTGATTTATCTTTGAATGCATCTTCCGGTTTTCGTTTATCTATTCTTTATCTGAGTGCTTAAATGACTTGTGTTTACAAAGGCCACGTAGATGCATATGTTAGGGGTTAGGAGAAGGACCGGTAGGAGAATTCTAGTCCTAGAAGATCAGGTTTAGAACAACCGAGGTTAGGCCACGAAAGTAGGGTAGCAGCGGTTGAGGGTAAAACGGATGAATCACAGATTTTATGGGTTTAGTTAAAGGTGTCAGCCACGAAAGTAGGGGGCAGCTTGACTAGATCACGTGTCTATGCCTCGAGAGAGGGTAGATATCATATTAGGATCGTCTGCTTTAGATAACTTGACTAGGATTGCATGATAGATAGGTTGATTGTTGGTTTCGGTAGTCTTGTGGTGAAACTGGTTTCGTGGAATGTTTGTCTCATCGTTAAGAACTAGTTTGTTTATTTTGTTTGTTTAGTATTTCATTCTCAAAACCATATTTCGTTCGTTAGCAAGTTTGATTCACATATAGAGTTTAGGTTGTGTTGCGTAGTCTCTATGGGATCGACACCTGAAGTACTACACATGTGCCATGCACTTACGGGTTATTTATTTAACTTTGAGAACACATCACTGGTTTTTGTGGATTTACAATTATTGTAACAAAAGTCGCAGAGGGACAAGGGTCAAAGTGGGATAAGGGTCGCAGAGGTCCAAGTGTCGCAGAGGTCCAAGGGTCGCACGGGTCCAAAGGTCGCGAGGGACAAGGGTCACATGGGTCCAAGGGTCAGGAGGGACAAAAGTCGTAGAGGTCCAAGGGTCACATGGGTCCAAGGGTCATGAGGGACAAAGGTCACAGAGGTCCAAGGGTCGCATGGGTCCAAGTGTCGTAAGGGACAAGGGTCGCACGTGTCCAAGGGTTGTGAGGAACAAGGGTCGTAGGGGTACAAGGGTCGCAGATGGACAAGGCTCGTAGAGTTTGAGTCAATTATTTGTAAATAACTTGATAAATTATTATTTTTAAAATTTATTCACATTATTTGTAAATAATTGTATTTGTAAATAATAAATTATTTTTAAAAATTTTTTAAAATTTGTTTCGTATTACACCAAGCAAAAAATAGTCGCAGAGGTCATGTCTTTTTGAATTCCAGACGTTTCCTCTTTTCAAATAACAACGCACTCTCTCTCTAACTCTCATCATCTGACACCCATCTTTTTCCGAATAACGACACACTCTCTCTCTAACTCTCATCTCTTACATCCATTTTTGCCGAAAAATGTCACATTTCCCTCATTTCGTCCAAATCATTCTTCAGAGCTTTCTGGAGAACTATCTCGTAATCTCCTTCATCTGTCTCTTTCGGTATGTTAATATAGAGAATGTACAGATTTGACTTTTTTTATTTTTTTTACAGGACATTCCGAAGAAATTCTTCGATGAGCATATTTACTGGAAAACGAGGGACAACAACACGGCAACGCTTAAATCGGATGTGTCTAACAAGTTGGATGGCTAAAGATTCACTGATGGATGGAAATATTTCTCCAAGGCCCATGATTTTCGTATTTGGGATTTCATAGTTTTCCGTCACGATGAAATGGTTTTTCACGTCACCGGTTTCGGAGATGATATGTGTAATTTACAATATGCATCATATATGTCATCATCATCCGCAGAAGCAGGGTCATCTTGTTCTGCTAAGAGAATTTTCACGGTACCAGTCACGCGTTTAAATCTGGTCGTAAATGCATTGGTAAGTGACCACAAATCGATTTATTTGATTCATCAAATCTCGTCGTAGATGCATTAGTTTGGCGTCATTGTAAATTTATTCGTTTATCGCAGACACTTCCGATAGGGTTTGCCTTTGAGAGGTCTTTGCGGTAGAAAATGTAAGATACATCTGATAATCAATTACGGACTGGCGTGGGAGGCATATCTAAGGTCCGTGGCACGTGGTGGCGCTAGCATCAGCAGGTGTTGGACAAATGTTTTTCACGATCATGGACTGAAAGTGGATTGTTCCCTTAGAGTCGAATTGTTCTTCGAAGAAAATATACCTTGTCTTCGGTATTTCCCTCAACCAGAGCCTAACAATAACATAGTTTCATTTCAGTTGTATTTTGATTGCTTTGAACCTCCTTTGAACAACAACATTCCATTGAACTTGAACTTCATGTTTGTATTTGGTTGATTTTTTACAATTATTAAATAGTAAGTATTATTGTTAGTATCGTTGTTTTTGTGGATTTACTATTATTGTAACAAGAGTCGTAGAGTAACAAGGATCGAAGCGGGACAAGGGTCGGAGGGGTCCAAGGGTCGCAGAGTGACAAGGGTCGCAGAGTGACAAGGGTCGCAGGGGTCCAAGGGTCGCAGAGGGACAAGGGTCGCATGGGACAAAAGGTCGCAGAGGTCCAAGGGTCGTAGAGGTCCAAGCATCATAGAGGTCGAAGGATGGAAGGGGACAAGAGTCGCAGGGTCCAAGGGTCATTTGTAAATAACTTGATAAATAATTTTTATTTTTGACTATGGAAGATGTAACTTGGTACATTATTACTTTTTTAAAATTTATTTATATTATTTGTAAATAATTTTTATTTTTGGAAATGGAAAATGTAACTTGATACATTGTTATCTTTTTAAAATTTATTCATATTATTTGTAAATAATTTTTTAATAATAACGCGTAAAGGGCCGCAAGGGTCCAAGGGTCGCAGAGGGACAAGGGTCATAGAGGTCCAAGGGTCGTAGAGGGACAAGGATCGCAGAGGTACAAGGGTTGCAGAGAGACAAGGGTTGCAGAGGTACAAGGGTTGCAACCCTTTGTCCCCTGCGACCCCTTTACCCATTCGAACCTTGACCCTGCGACCTTTTTATCCGTTCAACCCTTTTACCCATGTGACCCTTTTACTCGTTCGACCTTTTTACCACTTGGACCCATTGACCCCTACGATCCTTGGATTTTTCTCACCCTTGTACCCTCTGTGATCCTTAAACCCCTGCGACTCTTTTATTATTATGAAGAAATTTTAAAAAAATAACAATGTACCAAATGTTTAAAAAATAACAATTTACCAAATATTTACATCTTCCATTCCAAAAAAAACAATGTACCAAAATATCAAGTTAGTCTTGGGGTGGAGGGATACATTTTCCATTATTAAATATATCTGCCGCCATCTTCTCACGCATGGAAGGAACATTACCGTCACAAAAATAGTAAAAAGTCTGACGTACTTTCATTACCGAGGCTTCTAAGAATTTGTAAGCATAAAAACCACAGTCACTCGAGCTTTTGTTCTATGATAAACCTTCATAATACTCATACTTCCATTCATCTTCTCCAGAAGCCAAAGAATCAAACCCTCCGAGAAAGAGCATCTTGGGGACAGCTTTTCTTAACTTCTCAATCACCGTATCGATATGTGTTTCCTTCATTCTGCTCTGGTAGTCGTATACTGTGATGCATCGGGTCGCGAAATCCGATTTGATGGCTACCCAATGACATCCTATATATCGACTTTTGAGCGGCGGAATGTTTAGAACCGAGACAAAGACTTCAAAATAACTCATTGGTGTGTTCGTACTTTTGAATGGATACTTGCAACTCAAAAAATTACTAAAAATTTCCGGGAAAGTGTCCATATCCTCGTGCATCCACAGCATGAGCTTCTGCATTAAAGCAACAGGACAAACGTAAAGTTTCTTAAATATCATGGGAAATGTCTTCATGCGACAATACAGCACTAACAATGCCTCATCCAATTGCTGCAAAAAGATTAACACACATGAATACATATGACACAGAATGACCACTATGACTTCGGGTTTAAAAAAACTTACATCATCTTCAATCCATACGTTGGGCTATAATATGGTCTCCTAAAACTCTGGCCCCGGGGGAATATCTAGATCAGATTTCCACCAACTCTCATGTCTAGGTGTCGTCAAGAACATATATAGAGTAGTCAACTTTTCCCTGTAAGCGTCAATAAACGAAGGTTCTCGGGTTATCCCGTCCTTTCCTAATCCCTTGGACTTCCACACAAAATATTGTTTCCCTGCAGGTTCTTGAACCACCTTTTTTCGGGTTCTTGAGTCACCTTCTTTACGAGTTTTTAAACTACATTTTCTACGAGTTCTCCATCGACATCTTTCCCTCGTCCTCTCTCTCGCCCCGTTCTTGCTCTTTTCGCTGGTGGAGGTTCAACATATGCCTTCCGTGATCTTAAAACTCGTTTAGTTACCGGTGAAGACTCAACATATGGCTCAGACTCCTTCGATAAAGGTCCAGCACTTGCATAAAATTTACTTCAATAAACATGTGGCGACCAATGCGCCCATACGACCCATACGAACAATGCGACCTTTGTAACTCAAAAGACCGTACTTACTTGGTGATAATTCGGCATCAATGACAATAAGTTTTGGAGTTCCCCATTCTTCGATAGGATCCACTGGAGTATCCTCGGAAGGAAGCTCCTTACCCTTAGAGGGGACCTCTTCGACATGATCCACTACAGTATCCTCATAAGGAACCTCTTAACCCTTAGAGGGGACCTCTTCGATAGGATCCACAATAGTATCCTCGGAAGGAACCTCCTTAGCGGCGACCTCTTCGATAGGATCCACAATAGTATCCTCGGAAGGAACCTCCTTAGCGGCGACCTCTTCGATAGGACCCACTGGAATATCCTCGATAGGAACCTTTTTGTCGGGGACGTATTGGACAAGATCCACTGGAGTATCCTCAGTAGGAACCTCCTCAGCGGGGACGTCTTCCACAGGACCCACTGGAGTATACTCCACAGGAACATCCTTAGCGGCGACCTCTTTGACAGGATCCATTGGAATATCCTCGTCAGAAACCTCCTCGTCGGCGAATTCATCGACAGTACCCACTAGAGCATGTGCATAAAATTACTTCATTCATTAGACTTGTTGTTCGTTACTTGATGCGACCCATGGGACATATGCGACCCATGCGACCAATGCGACCCGTCGACTTATGCGACCCTGTGACTTATACGACCGTGCGACTTATGCGTCTATTCTGACCCATGCCGACTCTTGCAACCCATGCCGCCTCTCGATTGAAATTGACTCAAAATGAAGTTTTTCACTAAATATTACTTACTTGGTAGAACTTCATCAAGAGCAATGACCGTAACCTTTTTGGATATTCAATTAGAGGCATGGTGGCGACAAATGTGAGATTTTAAACTAATCTCGAAATGTTTGCTAAATCCTCTTCTTAGCCATCTCCAGAGTCATTTTCAGGCTCTGACTCAATCGGCTCTTCGCTTGGCTCTTTTCTTGACACTGGATATGGAAGTCAAAATAATTCAAAATCATCATCTCTAAGTGTCGAAAGATTGGTTTGCGGTGCTCGCATCTCTCTATGCAAATTCTGATTTTGCCTTTTCAGCACCTTTGAGATTTGTCACCTTTGATTTTGGATTAGGCAAATGAAACCCGATATCCCTTAGAAGGTCTCTTACGGTGTAATTTATTCTTTTCTCCGACTTCTTTATTTCCTCTATTAATTTCTGCCCTAGTGTCAGAGGGACTACAACTTCTTATCCTTCAGCTGCAACTTCATCATTACCTTCTCCTTTAGCTTCGTCATCACCTTCTCTTTCATATTCAGCTTCAGCATCACCTTCTCTTTCTTCATCAGTTTCAGCAATACCTACCCTTCCTTCGTTTTCGTCATCTTCAACCTTTATTATATTTTCTCACGCTCTTCTTCCTCTTAGTCCCATTTTCTTTCCCTTTCTTTTGATCACCAAGAGCTTTTTTTCGAGTTAGCAGTTCTTGTTTACTAATGCCCTCCCAACAAATACCCATCGGATTTCTACGAAGATGTTCCATCCATATCTGGACATCGAGATTGTAGCATCCCTCGTAATCCTCTAGATTCAAAAAATAAAGTTTCCTCTCCGTGTTCAGCATGAAGAATACTTTAAATATCCGGAAAAACAAAAAATAACCATTATTAACCTCTGTGACCCTTATGTAATTGTTACATTTCCAATCTGCCTTATCATCTACATACTTCGGGCTAAAACTGGATTTAATCATCTTCTTGCACATTCTTGGGCATGATGGATCCGCATCCATAACATCAACATACCATCCCTTTCCGGCCAAACTAAGGATGGTTTCGAATGGAAGTAACTGAAACATTAAAACAAAATGATAAGAATGCAACAAATACTAAAACATTCAAGTTATTCGAATAATATATACAACTTACAATTAGTGGGATCATGAAACCACCACAATACCATTTTGGGTTCGGTGATTCCCCGCTAACGTGCTTACGACAAGTATCCACAATCTTCTCAAATGTGTAACGCCCCCATGGAAAGCCTACACAAAATTCCAAGTCATCAACCATGTCAATGAGATCATAGCTGATAGAGTTGTCTGATGAAGGCTTGTGAGCCATAACTTGCGGTAACAACATCAAAATTGCCAACCTCGTCCGGTCATCGGAATTCTTCGCGTTCACAAGCTTTTCACTGAATTGTGCGGGGGTCACCTTTCTATGCCAAATTCTTCATCGTGAATGTATCACCCCTTTTGGACTCCCATCCTTTGGGATATGGTTCACATTTCAATCCGGAAATTAGTGCGTGCTCCACTATAGAGTACCGAATGGGAACACCGTTTAAGACGAACCATAACTCCTTCTTATTCCGTACAATCACGGAGTGATTTAGTAGGATAGACATTTGAACCTTCGTTAATGTGGAGTCACATTGGAAATGAAATAAATGCCTAAATTGTGACTCCTTCTCGAAGCAATGCAACTCGTATTCATCTAAAATTCCTCTCAGCTTCGCTATTGTCTCATGAGGAGAACACTTGGTGGTGATCTTTGGCATTCTGTCCATGTGCTTGAATTCATACATAAACTTCGGCTTTGGCGCCACCCACAAAATGACCAATTAAAAATACATTATACTTCTACCGACTCAAGCGACCCATGCGACTCAACCGACCCTTGCGACCCATACTACTCAAACGACCCTCAGACCCTCTGCGACACTCAACCGACTCACTGAGACTCATGCGACCAATGCGACTCAATTGACTCATACTCTCAGGCGACCAACGGAGCATGACACAAACGATCCATGTGACTCAAACGACCCTTACGACTCAATGACACAAGCGACCCATGAAACTCAAACGACCCTTGCGACTCAATGACACAAGCGACCCATGCGACTCAAACGACCCTTGTACCCCCTACAACGCTCAAATGACCATTGCGACCCAACCGACTCACTGAGACTCAACCGACTCAATGAGTCGAAGATGGTCATGCAACTCCTGCGACCCTTGCGAACTCAACTAACTCACTGAGACTCAACCAACTCACTAAAACTCAACCGACTCACTAACACTCACACCCATTTCAAATCAATAAATCATTTTGCGACTTGACAGCCTGCAAAACCCTAGAAATCGATCTACTTACACTTATTGACGCCATTGAAGAT
>CM071867.1:38083853-38102252 GCA_036759665.1 Gynandropsis gynandra
GAGCTAGAGTCATGTGGACTCTGTGCGTTATGATCCAGTGTGGTACTAGTCTTAGATTTAGATTGTGGAGTCGAGTTGGGTAGAGTGATTTGTATATCTTTAGTTTAGACTTTGGATATATGTTATTTTATGATAATCAGTTCGAGCAGGAGAATATGTGGCACAGAGTACGTACCCGTATTGATCTCACTAAGTCGTATTTCGTACTCACCCTATTTTTGGGCTGTCGTGGATGGACAGGATATGGCGAGGAGAAAAAGTATTGAGGTTGAGCAGCAATATGAAGGTTCACAAGGGACTGATGGGAGAGGCGTGCACGAGGTCTCGATGAGTTTTATTTTGCATTTCGTTTTTATTTTATTTATCGTGACTATGATATTTACATATTTGTTTTGATATTTGGTTCGGACCACTCTTATGTCGAAATAAATCATTTATATTTATTTTATAAATACGTTTGAGCGATGACACGTGTAGCCACTTCTTGGAGGTGATGGTGGACACTCCTAGTCCCGAGGTTGTTCCGGGATGGGGGTGTTACACATATGTCCCATGGATCGCAAGGGTCGCATCAAGTAACAAACGATGAGTCTAATGAATGAAGTAAGTTTATGCTGATGCTCCAGTGGGTACTGTCGCTGAAGTCTCCGACGAGGAGGTTCCTGACGAGGACCCCGCTAAGGACGTTCCTACGGAGTATATATCCAGCAGATCCTGTCCACGTCCCCGATGAAAAGGTTCTTTCCGAGGAAACTACATTGGGTCCTGTACCACCATGTAAGTATGGTATTTTGAGTCACAAAGGCCGCATTGGTCGTACGGGTCGAATGGGTCACAAAAGGTCGCATACGTAGTAGGTCGCATAGGTCGCATGGTCACAAAAGGTCGCATGTCCGCATAGGTCCCATGGGTCGCATATGTCCCATGGTTCGCAAGGGTCGAATCAAGTAACGAACGATGAGTCTAATGAATGAAGTAATTTTATGCAGATGCTCCAGTGGTTACTATCGATGAAGTCGCCGATGAGGAGGTTCCTGACGAGGACCCCGCTAAGGATGTTTCTGTGGAGTATACTCCAGCGTATCATGTCCAATATGTTCCCGACGAGAAGGCTCCTGGTGAGGAAACTACAGTGGGTCATGTACCACCAAGTAAGTACGCTCTTTTGAGTCACAAAGGTCGCATTGGTCGTATAGGTCGTGTGGGTCACAAAAGGTCGCATGTCTGCATAGGTCGCAGGGTCGCATTGGTTGCCATAAGTTTAATGAAGTAAATTTTATGCAGGTACTAGACCTTTATCGAAGGAGTCTACGCCATATGTTGAACCTCCATCGATATCTAAATGAGTTTTAAGACCACAGAAGGCATATGTTGAACCTCCACCAGCGAAAAGAGCACGAACAGTGTGAGGGAGAGGGCGAGGGAAATATGTTGATGGAGAACCCACAGAAAATGTAGTTTAAGAACCCGTAAAGAAGGTGGTTCAAGAACCCGAAAAAAAATTGTTCAAGAACCCGATAAAAAGGTGGTTCAAGAACCTTCATTCTGGTGGGAGCCCAAGGGATTAGGAAAGGGCGGGATAACCCGAGAACCTTCGTTCGTTGACGCTAACGTTGAAAAGTTGACTGCTCTATATATATATTCGTGATGACACCTGGATATGAGAGTTAGTGGAAATCTGATCTAGATATTCCCCGGGGGCCAGAGTTTTGGGAGACGATATTAAAGCCCAATGAATCGCTTGAAGATAATGTAATTTTTTTAAACCCGTAGTCATAGAGGTCATTTTGTGTCATATTTATTCATGTATGTTAATTTTTTTTTTGCAGCAATTGGATGAGGCGTTGTTGGTGCAGTACTATCGCATGAAGACATTCCCCGTGATGTTTAAGAAACTTTACGTTTGTCATATTGCTTTCATGCAGAAGTTCACGCTGTGGATGTACGAGGATATGGATTAAGAAGTACGGAACCGACGAGTGATTTCGAAGGCTTTGTCTTGGTTCTTAACATTTCATCGCTCAAAAGTCGATATGTAGGATGTCATTGGGTAGCCATCAAAGCGGATTTCAAAACTCGATGCATCACGGTATACGACTCCCAACGCAAGATCAAGGAAACGCGTATCGATCCGGTGATTGAGAAGCTAAGAAAAGTTATCCCCAAGATGCTCATTCTCGGAGAGTTTCCTTCTTTGGCTTCTGGAGAAGATGAATGGAAATATGATTATTATGAAGGTTTGACACAGAACAAAAGCGGGAATGACTGTGGTGTTTACGCCTACAAATTCAGAGAAGCTTCGGTAATGAAAGCACGTAATGTTTTGCATTGCATTTACGACGAAAATGTTCCTTCCGTGCGTGAGAAGATTGCGGCTGAGATATTTAGTAATGGAAAATGTATCCCTCCACCCCGAGGTTAACTTGATATTTGGTACATTGTTAATTTCTTTGGGAATGGAAGATGAAAATATTTGGTAAATTGTTATTTTTTAAATATTTTGTACATTGTTACTTTTTAAAAATTTCTTCATAATAATGAAAGGAGTCGCAGGGGTAAAAGGGTCGCAGGGTCAAGGGTCGAAAGGGTACAAGGGTCGCGACCCTTTTGATGGTAGCGCCACCACGTACCACGGGCCTTAGAAATGCCTCCCACGCCAGCCCATATCCTATCATCAGATATATCTTACATCGTCTATGGCAAAGACCTCTCGACCTCGTAAACTCTATCGGAAGTTTCTGCGACATCCGTAGAAAGGAATAAAAATCATGAAAATCCTTACCCAAGTCGCGTCATCACCAAAGTCTATATTGAGGTCACTTACCAGTGCATCTACGGCCAGATTCAAACGAGTGACTGGTACCACTGTGACAATCCTCTGAGCAGGAGTGGCGAAGGTGACGTGAAAGACCATGTAACCTTCGTGACGGAAAAGTAAGTAATCCCCAATACATAAGTTTAGGTCGTTGGAGAAATCGTTCCACCTATCGGTGAATTTGGAGCCATCAAACTTGACTTCCCATGTTCTATTAGACGTATTCGATTTAAGCGTTGACGTGTTGTTGTCCCTCATTTTCCCATAAATATAATCATCGAAGAAGAACTTCGGTATGTCCCGCAACAAAAAACGAAAAACAAAGTCAAATCTGTACATTCTCTACATGTAACATACCGATAGAGGGACATATGAAGAAGATTACAATGTAGTTATCCATATAGCGCGGAAAAATCTCTCAGAATAAATTAGAGAAATGTGGCATTTTCGGGAAAAAAAATTGATGGAAAATGATGAGAGTTAGAGAGAGAGAGTGTCATTATTGTAAAAAAAGGAAAAGAGTGCATATCGAAAATACATGACCCTGATATCGAATCGCCGTCAAATGGAATTCGAAAAGACATGTCTGCAGAATTACAAGGGTCGCAGATGTTATGTTTTTTCGAATTTTTTCAAATTTGATGAAAAGTTCGGCGGGAATTTCGGTGATTGAATTTTTGGCGTGTCGCATGGATCGCATATATGCTAACTTGACGGATTTACGGGTTAGAAATGATAAAATTTAAAAAACCAATCAAAACAATGAATTTACAACGTCAAACTAATTAATTCCGAATGAGGGTCGCATGGGTCGCATGGTCGCATATAAGGATCCATAAATGCAAAATCGACGAATTTACTGGTTTATAATGATAAAATTTCAAAAACCAATCAAAACAATACATTTACAACGTCAAACTAATTAATGCCAATTGAGGGTCGCATGGGTCACATGGGTCGCTTGGTCGCATATATTGATCAATAGATGTGAACTCGACAAATTTACGGGGTTTATAATGATAAAATGACAAAAACAAATCAAAACAATACATTTACAGTGTCAATCAATGGTTAAAACCGATTATGACCCATGTGTCCCTAGTTGAGTTGTGTATAACCAATGCATGTGTTTCAAATTCGATAGTAGTGTTTTAAGAACTCGTCGGATGAGTTTGACAAAATTTCAAAAAATACATTCAACATTTTGTTCAAATGTCGATATTATTTATATTATTGTCTATATTGATTCTAAATTAGACATTACAACTCAAATATATTGATAATGGCATGGGTCGCATATAAGGATCAATAAATGCGAAATCGACGAATTTACGGGTTTATAATGATAAAATGTTAAAAACCAATCAAAACAATACATTTACAATGTCAAACTAATTAATTCCAATTGAGGGTCGCATGGGTCGCTTGTCGCATATATTGATCAATAGATGCCAACTCGCGAATTTACGGGGTTTATAATGAGAAAATGACAAAAACAAGTCAAAACAATAAATTTACAACGTCAATCAATGGTTAAAACAGATTATGTCCCATGTGTCCCTAGTTGAGTTGTGTATAACCAATGCCTGTGTTTCAAAAGCGATAGTAGTGTTTTATATTATTGTTTATATTGATTCTAAATTAGACATGGGTCGGAAGGGTCACATGGGTCGGAAGGGTCGCATGGGTCGCATGAGTCGCACATGGATCATATATGGTCGCATGAGGTCACATGGATCGGTTGAGTCACACAAGGGGCCATATTGGGTCGCATGAGTCGAATGGGTTCCCGTTTAAACTTGCTTCTAATTTAATCCAATTGAGGGTCGCATGGGTCGAATTATAATATAATGAAGAATTTATCCAATTATAATGATGAAAGTCACAAAAGGTTTAATCAAAATAATACAAATAATATATTATTACACACTAACTAACAAACCTTACTTTTTTTTAAGTCGGCGTTGTCTCGGTTGTCACGTTCCAAACACTGTCAGTGATACTGGCTTTTGAAGATGGGGTTTGTCTCGATGAAGAAGACGGGGTTTGTCTCGACAAAGATGGGGTTTATCTCGATGAAGAAGATGGGGTTTGTCTCGACGAAGAAGACGGGGTTTGTCTCGACGAAGATGGGGTACTTCTCCGAGCCTAACCAGGGTCAGGATAACGATTCTCTTTAGGCCTCCCGCTTTGCTTTTTCTCAGCCAGCATAGGAGGTAGAACCATAACTTCAGTATATTGAGGAGGAATGTCCCAATCACTGCAATCCGGAACCGGATACATGGTTTCTTGGTAAGCCAAATGCCATGTCTCTCGAAGGTAGTATTTTGAACATAGATCTGGTATCTTGTGACCTTTGCCAACCTTATGTGTTGCCGCAATTCCGTGACTGCATGGATATTTATCCACATCAAACATTTTGCAGTCGCACATTCTTTTTTAAGAATCACTACAAATCTTCTACCCATTTCATTTTTCACGTCATACTCATCACTCAGACTGTTCAATTCAATAACATCATACTTGGATGCATGTCCAAACCGTTCATGTAATATTTTCCCAACGTAAGTTGTTAACTTTTGAGAATCATCACCGGTAGCTGCTTCCAATCTATACCTATTGAACCATTCCACTGTCTTTCGCAAACAAATAGCTAAAATCCCGAGCATCGTAAACATTTTTTGCTTCTTCAACGTTGAATTTATTGACTCGACGCCATTAGTGGTTAATAAGTTGTACCTTTCCCCCTTAAATTTGCATCTTGCCCACTTAACGGGATCAAGTTTCTCTTTCTCCAAATACTTTGAAACATTAGGATACCTGCGCAAAGGTCACAAAGGTCAAAATGGCCACTAAGGTCACAACAGTCACAAGGGTCACAGAGGGACAAGGGTCGCAGAGATACAAGGGTCGCAGAGATACAAGGATCGCAGAGGTACAAGGGTCGCAGATGGTCAAAGGGTCGTAAAGGTACAAGGGTTGCAGAGGGGTACAAGGGTCGCAAGGGTACAAGGGTCGCAGGGGGTCAAAGGGTCATAGGGTACAAAGGTCGCGGAGGGGTACAAGGCTCTCAGAGGTGCAAGGGTCGCAGAGGGGTACAAGGCTCCCAGAGGTGCAAGGGTCGCAGAGGGGTACAAGGGTGGCAGAGGTGCAAGGAACGCAAATGGGTACAAGGGTCGCAGAAGTCACAAAAGTAATTTTTCTACTTTGCCTCCAAATCATTCAATAGCACTTCAAATTTGATCATTGTGTATGCTGCTACACATTTGAAGAACATTTCCACCACAGTATAACCCTTTGAAGTCTTTCTACCATGGCCTTTATTGACGTAGCTCTTTATATTTTGAGATATATGACGCACACAAAAACCATGATCAGTTTGTTTATACACTTGTTTGACTACTTTGATCAAGCTTTTATGGTGATCAGATATCACAACGACATCACGTCCGTCCGGTATCACCTCTTTCAACCTTGACATAAACCACGTCCATGATTCGTCTTTCTCTCTATCGACTATTCCCCATGCAATAGGATATTGGTGATGTTTAGCATCTTGAGCGATCGCCACAATCAATGTTCCCTTGTACACTTCTGTTAGAAATGTTGCATCCACAGCAACCACTTTACACATGTATTTCCATCCTCTTATAGCCACTCCGACAGCCATAAAAATGTACTTGAAGCTTTTCCTATCACTGTCGAGCTGAAGATTTGCGACAGATGCGGGATTTCTTTCAGTAAACATGTGCAACCACCCTGGAGGCCTCCTATAATGTTCAAAGTCATCACCACGAATCTCCTTTTGAGCACCGCGTTTGCCTCTTAATTCCATCAAATGCAATACATTGGAACCGTACTTTGCTTTTACACGAGCCATCAATTCTTTTGCTGGAGGTGTTTTGGCATATTCCTCTTTCAAATAATCCTTAACCATTTGTGTTGTATCCTTTGTAGCTTCGGTCCATTTAGATACATGTGAACAGTTATGAATGGGATGGTGTGTTCTCACACATAATTTCCATTTACAACCACTTCCGGCAAACTTGCATCGTACTTCCCACAACTTCGTATCAGATCTCAATGTTGTATATCTAAACGAAGTTTCAATTGAACCCTTCCTTAAAAATGCATGTACATCCTTCTTGCTATTAAACTCTTGCCCAATTTTAAGATCGAATCCATCTTCGAACTTGAATATATTATTTCTGTCGTCTGCCTTCTCGTGAACTACCATTTCCGAATTGTTCTCACCATCACCATACTTATGCTATTGGCACATCATAATTTCCTTTATTACTGCCACAAACAACTCCATCAACTACCACATTCATGGCACACCCATCATCTTCTCTTAACCCGCTTGTATGTTCACTATCAGAATTATCTGAATCCAAAATATCTATTATTTCCGGATTACTCTCAACTCTAATTTTATTATTTGGACCTACAATAACACAATCATCATAATCTACAGCACCTCCATCTTCACCTTCTTTAGCAATGCTTCCAAAAGCAGGAATTAAAGGCTCAATTTTCCTCTTAATTTCGATTTTACACTTCACACTTGTCGATTCTATCTCCACATACAAAGTGGTCGAATTCCTCTTATGCAATCGAACAGATAACAAATAAGATGCTTGTCATTCATTATATATGTTGGCTTCCTATTTTCAAAAATATTGGGTAAATAGCTTAACTTCAACTTCGTTGTATTATTTCCCACCATCATCTCTGCGCATAACTCATCAATCAGTTGATGGTATGTCAGACTAACCGGAGGACAATAGAAAAATACTCTCTTGTTTTCCTGAACTCTACCAACCCATTCACATTCTCCATTTGGGTTTTTTCCCCATTTACCATCATACAAAAAATAAATCAGTGTGATTTTCTCATCCACCGAATCCATCACACCTGTAACAAAAACATAAAAAGATGGGTAAATTCTATGACCCACTGCGACCGTGCGACTCGATGAGACTCTGTGACCCAATACGACTGTGCGACCCTTGTACCCCTGCACCCTTTGACCCCTCTGTAACCCTTTGATCCCTCTGTGACCCCTGTATCTCTACGACCCTTGTACCCCTATGACCCTTTGATCCCTCTATGATCATTGTACATCTGCGACCTTTGTACCCCTTTCAGACCCTTGTACATCTGTAACCCTTGTACCCCTGCGACCTTTTGACCCCTTTGCAACCCCTTTACATCTACGACACTTGGACCCCTGCGACCTTTTGACCTTTGACCCCTAGATGAGACTTTGTGACCCAGTGCGACCGTGCAACTCTGTGACCTAGTGCAATAGTGTGACCGTGCGACTCTATGACCCAGTCACTCATTGCGATCATTTGACATTTCAATAAATATGACTCCTTTAGACTCGTTTTCAATAAAAGAGTCTTATATTGACCCAGTACTTCATAACTCCCAAAAGAAACAAGAAAAACGCAAGAGAAACACGAAAAACTCACTATATATACCTAGTTTTTCTGCGGAACGTGCTTAATTGTAGGCTTCTTTGTTGACAACAAACGATTTCAACCTATTGCCAACGAATCTGATGTCGATTTCAAGCTACTCTCGTCGAATCTATTGTGGTGTGGGAGAACAGTAATTTTTGCGCCACAAGAGAGAGAAATAGAGGTGCTCTGGAGGAGAGAGAAAAATTGTCGATAAGAGTAATATGAGATTATCAATATTTTAAGGGTATATTTGAAGTTGAAACTTCTTTTCAAGGAATTGTATTTTTTAAGCACTTTAAACTCTACGAAAATATTTTTAGTGTTCCCATTTCAAACCTTTTGAGGAAAGATTATTAAAGAAAAAAAGGTATGCAATCTTTTGTAAAAGGGTTATTATAAAGAAGGACATATGTGTCATCGTTTCACTATTGGTTTTCCAAGTGTTATATGACAATCAATAAAAACTTTCTTATATGAATTTTTCTTAATTAAGGGTTATCTACACACTGTTGTTATGTATAAATATATATATATATATATATATATATATATAAATTCATGGCACTCTAACTTGGTCCAGTATTTACATATTTGAGCCAACATTTACATATTTGAATTAATGAATCTTTTAACTAAATATTAGTTCCATTTGGAACTTAAAAACTTAATTTTAAAACCCGAATAAAAAGGTTTGCAACAAAAAATCATAAGCTAAACAATTTTAAATAATCTACAATAAAATTTACATAAAATCCTAATACTATAGAATATTATAAATTATTAAATATATAATTTTTACTATATATTATTATAATTTCTTGGTTTATGATTTTTGGACTAAAAACTATTATTTTAAAATTTTAAAATTGAGTTTTAGAGTTTCAATAGGATTAAAAGGTTGTTAACATTTAGTTAACATAAGGAAAAATAACATTATGATTAAATTTTAAAGGTAAAATCAGATGATAACCAAAATAAAAGGGATGATAACCAAAATAAAAGGGAAAGTATGCCAAATTCGAGGGGAAAATCAAATCAAATCAGAAATTTTAAGATGGAAAAATAAATTGATTACGCAATATATAGATATATCTTTTAGATTCTCGGCATTGCCATTAAATTTGATCATTACTGGTTTTAAAATTTGATATTATATTTAATATATATATATATATACATCGATATATTCGAAACAAAGGTGTTATAATATGCATAAAAAGAAATAATACAAAAATCCATATATATTAATTTCAAATCTTTTGAGGAAAGATTACTAAAAAAGGTATAGAATTTTTTTTTTGTAAAAGGTTACTATAGAAAAGTACATATATATCATCATTTCATCTATTGGTCTTCTATTTCATCGATCGGTTTCCTAAGTCTTATATCACAATTAATATAATAACTTTTTTATATCAGTTTTTCTTAACTAGGGGTTCTTGTGTGTACATACACAACGCATCTAAACGCAAACCTTTTGCCCATTAATAGAAAGAATAAATTCATGATACTCTCACTTGACCAACATTTACATATTTGAATTAATGAATCAGTTTTAAGGAAAAATCCAATTAAACGTCATTAACTATACGCTTATATATGAGTATGCTTATATTCCAAACATCATTATAAAAACCACAAAACACCCAACACAATAAGAACATATTATCATTCTTCACACACATTTTGTCTTGCTCAACCACCTCTCTATCTAATCTTCCAAATGATGCGAACCATTGCATCTGCATTTGCGATTGTAACGATTTTATTATTAACGAATCAAACGAGAGCCAATAGAGAATCAAGATGCGATTTGTACGAAGGGAATTGGGTTTTTGATAAATCTTATCCTTTGTATGATTCAAACAGATGTGATTTCATTCAGAAACAGTTTAACTGTAATAACAATGGTCGACCAGACAAAGACTATCTCAAGTATAGATGGCAACCCTCCGCTTGTGCTCTTCCAAGGTCAGTTTTATTCTTTTCTCTCTCTTTTTTCATCCTTTTATGTGCATGATCATTTATTTTATTATATATAATTTGTATTGATTTTAACAATTTGCCCAAGAAAAGTTGGTGGCGTAAAATTTTCTAAAAATTAATGAAGAGGGACACAATCATTTGTAGATACATATATATCGAGTATTGATGGAAAAACTATAAAACTTTAAAGAATTTTTTTGGTTTAATGAATCATTTTTTATCCTCGTATTATTAAAGATTTCACTTTTTAATTTACGGTGGATTTTATACGTGTTATTATTTGATAATACGAAAACAATGGTTAAAGAAAAACGAGAAAAATTAAGTACAAATATGATATTTTTAATGCAAGTGATTTAATTAAACATAATTTTGAAAATTTTACTCCGATACGTTGTTGAAAATTTTAAAAGCAAGCGATTTAATTTAAACGTAATTTTTTACTTGGATACATCATTAAGTGTATCTAAATATCTATATATATGTAGTCATAACAAAAAAAATTAGAATATTCTTTTATAAAGAACTAGATATTAAAATAGAGTAAAAACGATTTATTAAAAGGAGGGAGATTCATATACGTTTTATTCAAATTGCAGTTTCGTGTTCGTGTTAATTCTAAACAACACAATTCTATTATTTAAACAAATAATTAATTACATACGACCAAGAATATTTAATAAATAAGGCTTATGGTACTTAGAGAAGTACAATTATTGATAAAGCTAGATTCGGATGAAATAATCCATCCATTTTAAAAACTTTATTATTTGCCCCTGGTTGGATGCTTTGGTGATATTTAATAGATTCTTTTGTTGTTATCGTTGGCCGATTTTATTTAAATACATTTTGACATTTTTTGTTGATGTTCTTTGATTAGCCAATTAATGTGTCTATAAGGGACAAATATTTCTGTTGTGCTGTAGTAATCATTTTTTGATAATCATTCTGGACTTTTTATCATATTTCAACCCATTATATTCTTGTATATATATTTTTCTATAACTGCGAAAATCTACAGTCATTGAGTGTATTTGAAAATTCTCATATATATATATATAGATAAATTGTAAAAGACTAAACATATTTATTTGCCTTATTAGATATATAATATAGAAAAGATAATTGTAGAACTAATGGTTCAAATTCATAATATTATAAAGAAAACATCTAGTTATTACCATCTATGTTAACCCAACATTATTTTTTGCATTTATTAATTCGACCCAAATACTCTAAATGCAAGATTGTTACATATATACCATATTTTCATACATATATATACCATATTTTCATACATATATATACGCATAGATACTATAGCTTAGTTAATACATGAAATAGGAAGAGTTGAGCAAGTAGAGATGAAAATGATGCGGTAAAGATGATGATGCAGATTCAACGGTCAGGATTTCTTGGAAAAGATGAGAGGGAAGAGCTTGATGTTTGTAGGAGATTCTCTCAGTCTAAACCAATGGCAATCTCTCTCTTGCATGCTCCATAACGCCCTCCCCAACGCTAACTTTACCATGAACCGAACCGGTGGCCTCTCCACCTTCTCTTTCCCCGTGAGTTCCATTTCATATATATATGTGTATATATATATATATGCTTCGGTTATGCTCCGGTTAATGGCTGATCAGACCGGCTTTGGTCATGCAGGCTTACAATGCGGAGCTAAAGTTCTCAAGGAACGCATTTTTGGTGGACATCGTTGGCCAGGCGCCTAACCGAATTATGAAACTCAATTCGATCTCGGGCGGACCGCTCTGGTTAACGGCTGACGTTTTGATCTTCAATAGTTGGCATTGGTGGGTTCACACCGGACGAAAACAACCGTAAGATTCTAAAACGTAGTGTTATGTAGGTAAATGAGCTAATTCTAACTTATGTGTATAACGAAAATGAAAAGTGCAGATGGGACTTTATTGAGAACGGAAATGAAAAGGTAGCAGACATGGATCGACTGGTTGTGTACGAGAAAGCGTTGAGGAGTTGGGCCACGTGGGTTGACCACAACGTTAATTCTTCTCGGACCAAAGTCTTCTTCCAAGGTGTTTCCCCTGATCATGCCAAGTGAGTTTCGTGTTTCTCATCCCTCTCTCTCTCTATATATATATATCTTTCGATCCAAAATACCGAACCAAACTGAACCCATTAGGGTTTCTAGCTTTATAACCTAATGGGTTGTATACTCGTTACCCATAATGAATCTATTTCGGGATTTTGAGGTCGGTTGGAGTTCATGCTTACGATGAAGTTGATGTTGTTGAATGATTAGCTCAAAGGACTGGTCAGAAAAAGGATCCGAAGGGTGTACGGGAGAGACAAAACCAGTGATGGGAAAGATATACCCAGCAGGGCCTCACCCTGCGGAGTTGGTGTTGGAGAAGGTGTTGAAGACCATGAACCATCAGGTCAAGTTGCTCAACGTGACGCTTCTGTCGCAGCTCAGAAAAGATGGTCATCCTTCTGTCTATGGCTTTGGTGGCCGACGTATGGCTGATTGTAGCCACTGGTGCCTTGCTGGGGTCCCTGATACATGGAACCAACTCTTGTACGCTGAACTCTTCAACTGATTTATTTTCAATCTTGGTTTTAATTATCTTTTTTAAAATAGATGAAAAAAGAATGTTCCAATTTTAACATATTCTATTTGTTTTTCCCTTGTGTGTGATCTTGGTTCTTACACCCATAAACCAATGATTTTTACTAATACATTTCTGTTTGAGTTTTGGAATTACGATTATCTATTACATATTCGAAAACAATAATTGGGTGGTTATAAAAAAATTTTATATAACTGGACAACTACACAAATATTATATGGCCGGAAGATTATAAAAAAATGAGATCATTATAAATTTATCAAATACATTTTCAATATTGAATTATGTCAATGAATTAATGTGTTATGGAATGGTTTTCGGGGGAACCAAAGTATAAACCACAACTATATATATATATATATATGTGTGTGTCCTATTACAAGAGGACAGTTTAATAATTTAATGAGGAAGAGGCAATAATTAATATAGTCTACAACTTGTTAGGATATTCATTTATGGGTTTGAATATTGAATAAATCCTAACAAGCATCCATAACAGTAGTGTACACAAATTAATGATCAACGATAGTATGTCTCGAGATATATATATATATATATATATATATATTGTTATTTTATTTTTAAATACGTATGTTTGACTATTTTAGTATATTTTTCCACATTCAATCTACCAATGTTCAATTGTAAATTAAACTCTTCAAATTTTCGATTCAATTAAATATGAACTAAATCAATAATAGAATTATTAAATTAACTAAAACAATATAAAATTATTTATTTGAATTTTTCATGTTTTGTCGGTAGATTTTGAATTTCTCACTTTTTTTGTAAATATTTTTTTTTGTGATTGTTTCTTCATAACAAAACAAATTATGTATTTAAAAAATATTAAAAAAAAATACATTTTAACTTTTAGTAATTACAAATCAATATCAAACGTGTAACTATTCACTAAATTGTCATTTGATTTCAAATTATACGGATTGATATAGAAGGATTTCACCCGATAATTGTCTCCTTAATACAACACTAATCATCACCTTGTGTATCTTAAAAATAATTATCAAAACACTTATATTTATATGAACCAATATTAGGATAAAATTTCTAACATTAATGACTATGCGAGATAACCCGACGTTTTTTTATATCATTTGACATATAAATTTGATAAATTTTATCAATTAATACATTTGTTGTTATTTAAAAAATTATCTCCGACTCCGGATCTAAATTCTTATCTGATGAAAGATCTTAATATTAATTATTAAAATATGTAACGGATCATGAAATTCTAAATTTTCTATGAAAAATAAAAAATTAAAAAAATCTAGTAAATAATTTATAAAATTTTGTATTTAAATCCCAAAATAGCTTTTAATATATCTTTTGGTTTTCCAATAACAAAATCTTCAAATTCATTTAAAAATAGAATGAACCCCATTGGCCCGTCTTGAAAATGCCTCTAGGATCCGAGTATTTATTTCCCATCTGCATATCTAATATTAAAAAAGGGGGACAAATGACTACTCTTCCTCCATTATTTGTTTTTAATTTTATTCCCCTCCGTTTTTCAATTTATCATATTAATCTTTATACTATCATTCATAATTCTATCGTGTTAAAATTCTGTTTATTTTTCTGTCAAATCTTTTTAAAATAACATATTCATTTCAAATTATATGATATCTTTCAAATTATATGATATCTTATATCTTCTAAAGTTTAAAATTTATTATATGATTCTCTCAAATTTATTAAATTATCTTATATCACTTTAAAATACGTAAATATAATATAAATACAATATATCACATTTAAAATTTATAAATACAATATATTACATTTTAAATTTTATAAAAGTAATATATTATTTTTTTGTAATGTGAATTTATTGTATATTTGGACATCATTTCACATTTTTTATCATTTTGTAATCGTTAGAATTTTATATTTTTTTCATCTTAAAGATACTTTAATATCTTTTATAATTTAAAGTTTTCTTATTAAAGATAATATATTATATTTATAAATTAATAAATTTGAGTGAGTAATAAATAGATTTTCAAACTTCAGGAACATATAAGATGTCTTAATAAATTTAGAGAAAAATAGACTGGATGTATAATCTTTTAAGAATCGTATAGTTCGAAGGAAATAGACTGAATGTTTTAAAAAATTGTTTTAAAAAAATTTGACAGAAAAACTAATAGATTTTGAACGGACGAAGAATATAATATATATTGATAATTTAAGAGAGGATAAAATTATTATATATAGTTTAGAAGATTAAAATTAGTACGAATACTTATTAGGGTTAATAGAATTAAAACGCAAAAAAAAAAGGGAATAGACATTTATTTTCTAAACAAATTTAAAGTTTTAATTATTTCTTTATCATTTAAGTAAATGACATGTGACTACTCCACTTGTCTCATTCTTTTAACGCTCAACGGAGCCCACACGCTTTGGCTTTGGCTCCAATCAGACACCATTTAAAGCCATATTAAAAAATAATGAAAATTATTCTATATTTTTCATTTATTTATAAATTATTGCATCTTTATTTCTTTAATCTATTTTTGTGTTGCTAATCAATTGTTTTAATCTCTCTTCATTTATATTTAATATTTTCCGTTATTAATTAGTCTCAATTACTGCTTTATTTTCCTGGCTTCATTTTATCATCACTTTATCAAACTTTTTTAAACTCAACTTTTAAGAAAAAAATTAAAACATGATTACGTGATGTTCTATGAATACTATTTCTAATGATAATCAATTTTTTACGTATGAAACATTAATTCCCACGAAATAAAAAATGAGAAAAAATATACGAAAATTTTAATAAATATATTAATATTTGTTTGAATAATTACAACTATCGAAATAAAATTAAATGGTGCTATATATATATATATTAATATATAAAGGTAAATTGCAATTAAAAGTATTCGTTGACGACTAAACATATTTCTTATTTTTGTTTAGAATTGTCTCTAAGTTATATGGGATCCACCAAACTTTGTTTGGTCTTTTTATACAACATCTCATTTATATATATAATACTTTATATAAGAGGCTAGTTCCTGTGAACAGTATTCCAAGGGTGATGTGGCTCCTTCTGAACCGTTCGGATTCGAAAAAATCGCGAGATGTACGATAGGGATTTATCGGGCCACGTACGGATCGCAAACCCGACCCGTGAATTTTGGTCGTTCGATTGCCCTAATTTTGCTCCCTTGTTTTAACTTTGCATTCCAGCCATTCAATGGGCGTTTTCCATTCTCGAATTGAGGGCCAGATTTCATCACCGACACCTCTCTCCTATTTCCAGCCGTTGGATTCCCGTTTAGGATTTCCCCTTTGTTTAGTTTTGTCGCTGCTTCACTCAGGTGTCTCGGGTTTGTCTCTGCTTCTCTCTTTCTCTCTGTCTGTCGTCTCTCGGTCTCTACGACGTTGTTCTGTTGCATCTTCCGTTCTGTTGTTTTGGTTCGTGTACTGTCTTCGCGTTTACGTGTCTTCGTTTTCTGGGGTTTCCGTTGGGGTTTCCGGTGCAGGCGTCTCCGTCTAGGGTTCCCTTGTGGTCTGTTTCTTCAGTGATGTTTGCAGTTCTCTGTGTTCTTGCTGGGTTTTGCTTCGTGTAGGCGTGCGGTGTCTTCGATTCATGGTGCTACGGTTGGGGTTTCGGTCCAGGCGTTTTTTTCTAGGGTTCCGTTGAGGTTGAACCGCCCATCCGGTATGTTGCCGTATGGGTCTCTTCCATTTACGATGTTGTCCTTAGTACTTTCGGTTTTGTCATTTTTTTAGAGTACTTTTCAGGTCAGAGTGTTTTCCGGTGTTGCTGCATGTTCCGACCTGTGATTTCCGCCTATTGTTCTCAATGTTAGTTGTTGGCGTATTGGTTTAGTTATTGCAAAGTAGTGGTGTGTTTGGCGTCTCTCATTTGGTGCTCGGTTGTTGTTTTAGCGGTCGCTCTTAGATTTCCTTTGTACTGTCGTTACTTTTTAGGATAGGGTTTCATTGGTTTTTTTTCTGTCTTCGCATTGTTATGTTGTCACAGGTCTTGTGAACTTTGGTTGGATCGTTATGGTTCTCGAGGTCGTGATTTGTTATTCATGACTGCTCTCATCCTGTTGTGGAGTTATGTCGGTTTTTTGGATTCAGCATTGTTGTTTCTAGCTTTTACTATGTTAGTTTATATACTGTGTAGTGTTGGTACACTTTTATTCTTCCCTTGCGAATCGCATTTTTTGTTTTTGGGTTGTTGGATGGGTTTTTCTTCGCTGCCTGTTGATTGTTTAGATTAAGTTTGATGCATGTTATATCATCACTTTGCCTTGGTTGCTGAACCTTTGATTGATTGTCTGTCGTTAAGTTTGTGTGCATTTTTTCATCTCGAGATTTATTTGACGGTTGTTGTGTTTAAAGTGCGGTTCGAGATGAGGTTCATATTGATTATTGTGTCTTGGGATGTTTTGTACTTCCATATTAAAATTCAATCTGTGTATGGGTATATTGGTTTGTTACTGGTTTTCTGCTCTTAGTGTTCTGCTGCAGATGACTCTTATATTGACTATTTATTTTTGTATGAGTGATTTTGACGTGGAAATGGTTCAATTGACGTGGCTTTATATGTCATGATATTTACTTTTGAGTCAGCAGCTTCTACTGTATAGCAATAATGACCTGCTGCATTCTTGGCTACATGACTAATGTTGATGGCATTTTAGGATGAGTCATTCAAATTTTATTCCTCTAGTGTCAAAGTGAAAGTTGCTGGCAATATTGTGAATGACATGTCCATGCATGGTATGTCTTTTAATTGCTTCTGCATATGTGATATTTTAAGTGTTCGTTTTATCATATGCCTCTATGTTGACTTTTTATTTCTGTGTGGATAATTTTGACGTGTATATGGGGTAACTGACGTGGCTTTCAATTTTATGATATTTACCTTTGAGTCGGTAGCTTCTACTTCACGATTATGATGACCTTCTGAATTGTTAGTTACGTGGCTATTATTGATGGCATTTTAGGATGAATCATCCAAATATTAATTCATCACTGTGAAAGTAAAACTTGCTGGCAATGTTGTAAATGACGTGTCTATGCATGGTAATTTCTTTGTTTGAGTTGGCTTGGTGTGATGTCCAGTTGTAATGGTATCCTGTATGTTGTCAATATATTTCATGATATAAATAGACAATGGCAGTCTCTTGTGCACATTTCGCTGGTTCAAAAGCGTTTTACAGCACAACATAAACAAAGTTCCCAGAGTAAATTAGTTCATCAGACATGTACTTCCCTCTTATTGATATACGTCTTACACAAAAAATATCGTTCCGTATTCGGGTTCGTGTTGTCCGTGTGTGGAACTTCGACACTATATTTGTTCTGAGGTTAACTTCGAACTAGGAAGTGGTCATCTGTGATGAATGGGTATATTTCTAAGTGCTTTTTTCTGTTGTTTGATGTACGTCGTTGTTTTTTCGACCTCTTCTCACATTTGTTTATATTCGGTCTCCTGAATTTAAGGAGAAAAGCGAGCGCGCTA